>CAJQZJ010000143.1:443863-534127 GCA_907164525.1 Lophiomys imhausi | reverse complement strand
ATTTTTCTTAATTGAACAGTATTTTAAAGATATGATAATGTGATTTGGGCTTGTACATTGAACTGTGATAACATATGTAAATATAAAAATAACAATGCATTATATATCTATAATTCACTAGTTACATATATTTAACCTGATTTAATCTTCAAGAAATTTGTTAGGTGTCAATCAGCATTATTAACCATCTCAGATTGAGATATATCTGCTTTACCATAGGATTTTGGTTAGCAGGTTACAATACTAGGATAAGAATAGGCATATCCCAAATTAATGACAAGAGTGCTAACAGCTCAAAAGGAAAAAGTTTTTATATTTGTCATTTGTTGTTGTTGTTGTTGTTGTGTGTGTGTGTGTGTGTGTGTGTGTGTGTGTGTGTGTGTGTTTGTCTGTGTGAAAAGGACTGTGCTAATATTTTTCCTTGGGTCTTGGCTGATTGTCCAACATTTTTGTTTTCTTCTTTTTCAAGTGTATCTTTTTTCCTCATTTGTTTTTTTTTTTTTTTTTTTTATGTAGCCCAGAATGTGAATTTGGTCAGGCGAATTTGCTGTCGAGCTCCTGGAATTGTCCTAGACATTGAGCCATCTCCCCAGACCTTCCATAGTTACTGAATAACAATAGAAATTTCTTTCATTTTTTTCTTTGAGTGCCATTTTGATCAATAACATTAGTTTGTTTTTTAGCTTTTCTATTAATTCTGATTACTTGAAATGTTTAGTATTAAAATATATACATATAAATAATCTGTAATATAGATTAGCATATTGAGATTTAGAATGTCATTTAATAAAGTTTTCAGTATAGCCTGCAATATAGAAATGATTGTTTTTACCAGTCTCTGATAATAATCAGAATGCTTTAGGAGAGTGAGATGTCTGGACATTTCTCTCTTTTTAAAAACATTTATTTCTTCAAGTTACACCTCAATCATAATCCTCCCTTCCTCCCCCTTCAGATCCCACACTCCTACCTTCTTCCCCCTCACCCTTCTATCTGTTTTTCTTTTTTAAAAGTCTAATATATATATTTTCCCCCTTTTAGTCCAATAAATGGTTCTTCTTCTTATAACAATAAATACAATACCAAATAATATAAATAATTAAGCCACAATTATGAAAATTTTAAGTATAACATACATTCCCAATGCCCAGTCTATACATATTTGGCAACTGATATTGATATTCTATTATCTATCTTCTCAATGAGTTTTGGTCTTTGTATATTGATACAAAGTTAAGATTATATTGTGCTACATTGGTATTGATCTTTGTATACTGTATCAAAATTAAGGTTAACTCTTTTTAAGCCAGGCATGGTGGTGAACACCTTTAATCTCAGCACTCGGGTGACAGATAAGCAGATCTCTATGACTTTGAGGCCAACCTGGTCTACAACGTGAGTCCAGGACAACCAGAGATACACAGAGAAACCCTGTCTTGAAAAAAGAAAAAAGAAAAAACTGAACAAACAAATAAAATCTTTTTAAGGTATTGTATAATTCAAAATGCAATGTGAAGTTTTGGCCTTTGACAGCATTTGCCATAAGCTATTTAGGATAATTAAGAAATGCAAACTAATAGTCATTCAAACATGTCATTTTTTTAGGTACTAGTGTAGTTTATCACAGAAATATTCTAAGTTAATCAGAAATCAAGTTGCTAAGAGACAAGCAATATTTCATTATCCAAAAATGCAGATAGATGGGTGGTCTTCAAAAACCTCAAGAGATTTGTAGAATTTGGCATTCAAAAAATGTTTCTTAACTTAAGATTTTTTTTGATATTAGACATGTCAGGTCCTGACAGCAACCCCTATTTTACTCCAAGTAGAGGATGAGTATTGTAGAATCTCCATTTGGAGATGGCTGCATTAGTGGTAAGCTTGTCAGTGGGTGAGAAAAATACCTTGCTTCAACTGTAGACAGAATGCTGTCCAAATGGGAAAAAACTTGAAAAGAAGGAAGTTGACGACCTAGCTCTCCTAAGATAGGGTAGACAAGTCCTTCATAATTCCTGCTTTAAAATTAATATCTGTCAGAAATACTAGACCAAAGGCTGAAGAGAGAAATTGGGGACTGTCTAGGCAATCAGTTGTCTGTCATTTCTTAGTTTTGGAAGCTGCTGGCTCTTCACTTCCTGTATAATCAGATATATTTATCCTTCTTGGGTTTTTGATGTGGTTGATGACTTGATAGTTTATAGTTTCACAGTTAATTCTTAAAGTGTTTATGAATAAAAGGGATGTGATAGGTCTAAGAAGATTTAAGTTGGACATGTCTTTTCTTTTTCTTTTTCTTTTTGATTTTTAACAAGCCTTGGCCTAAATTGAGCCATCTTGGCCCCTCTAAGCCAGCTCATAATTCTATTACCCAAATATGACCCCATATATACATACTTTCCCTTGGACTGCTATTCTCCATGCTAGCCGATGTTCCAGGCCATGTTGAATGGGGTTCTTTTTTCTAACCCATGGTGTGTGTCTTCCTTCTTCCTGTTACTAGCTAGAAGGAATTAATCCTCTGTGTAAAGAGCAAGCTTCCTGATCTAATCTCAGGAAGTCCCACCTTTCTCTCTCTTTGCCCAATCTCAGCCCTCGGCATTTATTTAACAAATCAGAGGCAATGTAAGTGACAGATATCAAGCAGGACCAATTAATTAACATTTAGAATGCTTAACACCACCCCATCAGAGACGCTTTAAAAAAATGTGTCTTTGGCTAATTGTGTTTATTGTTCAAACCTTATCGGATGTACATTCAGAAACTCAAAAGGCATAACCCACCATACAGCAAATCTATGTGGTATATAGTAGCATGATGAATAAAGCATGAGGTGAACTTAAACACAAGAGAATATGATGCAACTCAAAGACACATGATCCATAGGATGTACAGGATGATGCTGGTATAGTATGGTATTTTGATTTTTCCTAAAAAGAAAGATTAAGACATTGATAAAATATCAGTAAAAGCTTAGACAGTGACAGCCATTAATCATCATTATCTAGTTTTACATTGCATACTATATATTTTTATGAGTGTGATAGAGCAGTTAGGTTTGTTTACACTGATGTCACACAAATAAGAGTTGAGGTGTGGTTTTACATTAGCTGCAGTGTTACTGAATGTCAGGAATTCTCTGGAATGTTATAGCCTTAACTATGGTTTAGTTGACTGTAGTTGTAATCTTCTGGGGGCACCATTGTGTATACAGCTCATCATTCATTAAACATCACTATGTGACATGTAATTGTATTATACTTTCTTATTGTTTCCTGCTTATACCACAGCAGCATACTGGGTTCTCAAAAGGACACCTGATGGCAGAGAAAATTTCACTTTAGGGTAAGTGTGATAAACCCAATGGAAACCTGAAAAACTCATGTATATTCAGAATAAAGTCAAGACTGAAAATTAAAATAATCTTCATACATGTTAAAGTGATTGGCCTAACATTTTTGCAAGTGTGAGGAGGGAGGAGCAGTTCTGTTATATAATAAACTCTGTGAAAATGGCAGCTCACTGGAATTCAAATCTTTTACTGTAAGTCAAATGATGTCCCTACCTCCTTGTTTAAGTCCTATGAAATTAACCCTTGTTAAGATAAGTACCCATTAGCTTACCTGTGTGCTGATAAGATTCTTGCTGGGCACAGACAAAAACGGGATTAAGAATGATTCTGAAAGCCTGAACATGGAGAAAAATCCATACAAGCAGAGTATCACCATGGGATAAACCCAAGAGTTGCTTGGTGGAGTCCTGAAGCAGGCCACAGGCATAGGTGAAAGACAGATCAGGAGAGACCCAGATGAATCTCTGGGAGGAAGCCAGATTAGTTTAGAGGGCCTAGAATAGAGTAAAAACTGTTCAATTATCGTGTGGTGAAGTTTGCTTAACAAATAATATAATAGTTTCAATTATTTGCTTGATAGCTGTGTTAAGAGAAAAAGTGAGTAACTAATACAATTATTTAAAGTTATATTAACACTATGTAACAGCTATAGCACTGAGACATGTTTCCTGGACAGAAAGTATATGATGTGAACCATTAGACAAAAATAATACAATTTAATTTTTAATTAAAAATAAAGTAAAAGGACACAGGAATATTCAGGAATATTTCTGCCCTGATTACATTAAAATATTTTAAAATTTGAGAGATAGAGCAGTAAATAAATATTTTCTTTAATGTGTGTTTTTTACCCTCTTTTGGTTTACTGCTATGGATTACTTATTCCTTGTGTTTTAGTGGATGTAGTTAATCTCATTAAACTGAAGTTTTCCATGGGAAGATTAAACAGAGAGAGGTGGAAAGGAGGTGGGTATGAGGGGAGTGATGGAAGAAATGTAATAGAAAAAGTAAAACTAAGGTTCATATGAGGAGTCTTATAGAAAACACAAAATTGGAAAATATACTATATAAGCAAAAACACAAGTAAATGAAAAATGCCTAGTCAAAGCATTATAAAACAAACAAACAAAAATGTAAAAAGAGTACCATTAAGTTTGTTTTGAATTAGCCATATACTTCTAGGGATGAGGCCTTCCCAAGTGTGATTTGTATACTCAGTGAGAGCTTGTTGAGGAAAACTAATTTTTCAATAGAAATAGAAAGTGTGTATATATATATATATATATATATATATATATATTTCATATATACATGAAATATGAAATATATATGCCATTATATTGTTACATTTCATTTAGTAGAAGAATAGTATTTGGTTTTTTATATATTTATATTTTTCATATATATGTGAAAAAATATGTATATAATCATTGTTATAAAATAATGGGAGATAATGCCCCAACAAGACATCTCTCTGAACCAAATGAAACCTCCAATGCTAGGAATGGGTTACATATAATTGAATTGTTTCCTTAAGGCATGGAAGCTCTCAAGCAATTCAGGCTATTTCTAAAGTCTTTCTGTACAAATTAATGTCAGATCCTATTTCTGAACACAACACCTATATAACTCATTGAACAAGGAGAAATAGAGATGTTGCCAAATGAAAATCCTCCCCACTATTGAATTGTGATCATGGTGCTTGAAGCTATTTTACACTCTTTATGAGTAGAAAGGTAAACATAAATCCAGCTACAAATTCTGGGATCTACAATGGTGACTTGCCTATGTAAAATGCTGATGTAATAGTGGCACTGAAGTTGAATGAGTAAACAACTACTATGATTGTGTATAAAACCCTTTCCATGAGTTGGAACCATGCATGAGACTGCTTAGATAGCCAAGAATATAAGATTAGATAGGCCATGGACCTATGGTAAAACAAAATACTATTGTTCTACTAAAGACATGTAGCGATATAATGGTCCATAATAACACTCTGCTATATCAATATATCAGTATCTTATTCAACACTCATCAAAGAAGCTTCTAACTGCAGTATCTGGGGGGAAATGCAGAGACCCACAATTGGAAAATGTACAGTTGGAGCACCCAGTCTAAATTGGATGTCTCTATCAAACACCTCCATTCAGGACTCAAGGAATTTTCTGAAAGCAGAAATATTTTAAGAGCCAATGCAAATGGAGGACTCCAGTAAAAAAAGATCTTCCAAAACCAACAGGACTAATGCACATATGTACCCAGAAAACTGTGGCAGCATTCATAGGTCCTGCATAAGTCTGAGCCTTATATATTTCATAAAGGAAAAAATTGGTTTTCTAAAACAGATTCTCATTGAGTTTCCAAATCACACTTAAGGGAAGGCCTCATGCCCAGCGGTATATGGCCAATTCAAAACAAACTCAACAATATTTTTGGAATTATTTTTGCTTCATCATACTTTGTCCAAGCTTTTTTTTACTTGTGTTTTTGCTTATATATTATATTTTCCTTTTTTTCTGGGTTTACTGTGTGTACCTGTGTCTCTGTGTATGTCTCTGCTGTTTCTCTTTCTTTTTTTCCCTCTCTTCATTTATTTTGATTCTATTCTCTTTTGATTGTTGTTTTGTCTGTTTGCTTTCTAAAGAGAGAAAGAGTAAAAAGGCTTGGTGTTACATGAGTAAGGAGGTGGAGAGAATCTGCAAAGAGATAAGTGAGGAAAAACAATGAACAGATTTTATTGTAAGAAAAAAATCTGTTTTTACTTAATATTGTTTTATTTTCTGTCATTACTGTTTATAAACAAGTTACTTAATATTTTTACTTTAAAATATCCCTGAACAGACTATGATAACAACTAACAGATTAAATATACTGTTTAGATAATACTTAATCCTGGGATGTGGTTGCCAACAAAGACATCAAGGTACTCAGATTCCAGTACTAATAAAGATGACATTGAAGCTTGATAGACTTGGATATTATACTTGATTTAGTAGAATGGATTAAAAAACTGTGGTACGTCTACACAATGGAATATTACTCAGCTATCAGAAACAATGAAATTTTACAATTTGCAGCCAAATGGATGGAACTAGAGAAGCTCATCCTGAGTGAGCTAACCCAGACTAAGAAGGATGCACATGTCGCCTATTCACTTATAGTCGTATTTTAGCCATATAGTACAGGATATCAATACTACAACCAACGCACCAAAGGGAACATGGACATAGACATTTTTGTTGTTGTTGTGTTTGTTTGTTTTCTCTCCCTGGCAATGAGAAACTTTTCCCTGGTGGTGCTGCCTTGTAGGCCCCCAGTGTATTTGGAGGCTCGTGGCCCTCATATGACTTCGGAACTGGGGTGGGGGCCTGTTATGTAGGGACACTCCACTCCAAAGGAGTGGGATGGAAAGGTGAGGGGTTAGAGGGTGAGAGGGCAGGGCTGGGAAGGGGGAAGGAGGACAATATGATGGAGATGTAAACTGAAGCAAAAAAATTAAGCTCTATATTTAGTAAAACTAGATAATTATATCTCTTCTGATATACTTATATTTTATAGAAATATTATTAAAAATTTGACGTTTTAATTTTAGTATTTCTTTATAAATTCCCAATTATTTATAACTTCAAATTGCGCAAAATAATGGGGATTTAGGATAACATTTCTAACACTCAAATTATAATGTTTAGAGATCACATGAAACTTTTCAGTTTGGTTTTAAATTTTCTTTTAAATAATCAGCTTCATACATACCTACTTCGTTATTTTATGGGATACTGTGTGGTATGTGTGGAGGTCAGAGGCTATGTTGTGTGAGTCAGCCTTTTTCTTAGATTATGACAGTGACTGGAATTGGACTCAGGTCATCAGATAATCAGGCTTCCAGCAAACATCTTTATCACTAACCTTTTTCACTAGCAATTTCCTCAATTTAGTACAAATTCAGGGCAAGTGAGATGGCTCAGGGTGAAGATCCATTGGCTGAGTTTAATGATTGTTTGAGCCTAATGTTGAAAAGAGAAAACTACTTGGACTTAAGTTTTGTACAAGGTATTTTATTCTTTTACAAGTGGACATCCAGTTGGACCAGCACTATTTGTTGAAGATGCTGTCCTTTTTCCATTGTGCGGTCTTGGCTTCTTTGTCAAAAATTAGGTGGTCATAGGTGTGTGAGTTCATTACTGGGTCCTCAATTTGATTCCATTGATCCACTGGTCTGTTTCTATACCACTACCATGCTGTTTTTATTACTATTGCTCTGTAGTACAGTGTGAAATCTGGGATGGTGATACCCCCGGTTTTTGTTTTTGTACAGGATTGATTTAGCTGTTCTGGGTTTTTTGTTGTTCCATATGAAATTGAGAATAGCTTTTTCCAGGTCTATAAAGAATTGTGTTGGTATTTTGATAGAAATGGCATTGAATCGGTATATTGCTTTTGATAGGATGGCCATTTTTATTATGTTGATCCTACCTACCCATGAGCATGGGAGATCTTTACATCTTCTGATGGCATGTTCAATTTCTTTCTTCAAGGCCTTGAAGTTCTTAATGTACAGGTCCTTTACTTGCTTGGTTAGAGTTACCCCCAGGTATTTTATATTGTTTGTGGCTATTGTGAAGGGAGTTATTTCCCTGATTTCTTTCTCAGCCCATTTATTTGTTGTATAAAGAAGGGCTTCTGACTTTTTTTGAATTAATTTTGTATCCAGCCACCTTGCTGAATGTGTTTATCAGCTGTAAGAGTTCTCTGGTAGAATTTTTGGGGTTGCTTATATATACTATCATGTCGTCTGCAAATATGAATAACTTGAATTCTTCGTTTCCAATTTGTATCTGCTTGATCTCCTTTAGTTGTCTTATTGCTCTAGCAAGAAATTCAAGTAGTATATTGAAGACATATGGTGAAAGTGGGCATCCTTGTCTTGTCCCTGAGTTTATCAAAGACATTAACAGAAGCCCAGTCACGCTAAATCCACTAGAAGAGAAAGTGAGAAAAACCCTCAAAATCATTGGCACAGGTGACAACTTTCTGAACAGAACACCAACAGCTCAGCATCTAATACCAACAATCAATAAATGGGACCTCCTGAAACTAAAAAGCTTCTGTAAGGCAAAAGACACTGTCATTCAAACAAAACGACAGCCTACAGATTGGGAAAAAATCTTCACCAACCTCACATCTGACAGAGGGCTAATATCCAAATTTACAAAGAACTCAAGAAAATAAATGCCAAGAAACCAAATGATCCAATTAAAAAATGGGGAAAAGAGCTAAACAGAGAATTCACAAAGGAAGAATTCCTAAAGGCCAAGAGACACTTGAAAAAATGCTCAGCATCCTTAATCATCAGAGAAATGCAACTCAAGACAACTCTAAGATTCCATCTTACCCCTGTCAGAATGGCTAAGATCAAAATATCAAATGACAGCACATGCTGGCGAGGGTGTGGAGAAAGGGGAACACTCCTCCATTGCTAGTAGGAGTGAAGACTTGTGAAACCACTATGGAGGTCAGTATGGTGATATTTTAGAAAACTTGGAATAGCTCTACCTTGGGACCCACCCATACCACTTTTGGGTATAAATACAAATGACTCCTCACTGAATCACAAGGAAGTTTCCTTATCTATGTTAATAGCAGCCTTATTTGTAATAGCTAGAAACTGGAAACAACCCTGATGTCCCTCAACCGAAGAATGGATTAAAAAACTATGCTACATCTACACATTGAAATACTACTCAGCTATCAGAAACAATGAAATTATGCAATTTGCAGTCAAATGGATGGAACGAGAGAAGCTCATCTTGAGTGAGCTAATCCAGACTCAGAAAGATGCACATGGCATCTATTCACTTATAGTCGGATTTTAGCTATATAGTACAGGATATCTATACTACAACCAATGCACCAAAGGGAACATGGAAATAGACTTTTGTTTTTGAATTTGTTTGTTTGTCTCCCTGTCATTGAGACACTTTTCCCTGTGGTATTGCCTTGTAGGCCTCCAGTGTATGAGGAGGCTCTTGGCCTGCATATTACTGCTGAACTGGGGTGGGAGACTGTTATGTAGAGACTCTCCACTCCAGAGAAGTGGGATGGAAGGTTTAGGGGGTAGAGGGTGGGAGGGCAGCACTGGACAGGGTGGAAAGAGGACACAATGATGGAGATGTAACCTGAAGCAATAAATAAATAAATTAAAACAAAACAAAACAAAACAAAACAAACAAAAAAACGGAAAGGCAGCTCCAAAAGTTTGTCCATTGACATCCATCACTCTGGCATGTGAATTCCAACACACCATACCACTTCCCCCCACACACACACACAAATGCATATTTCAAAAACTTAAAAATAAAACTCAGCAAAGGAAAGTTGCTTATATAAAATCTTAGAACTCTTTATTCGATCTCAATATTTGTAGATTCTTGGCACCTTAGACAAAATAAAATGCTGGTCAGAGAAATATGGCAGGTATGCAGCTTAAACAAGTATTTGAATAACTTTATTAATTCACTAGTAGGTATATAAAGTGTTTCTAACATCATTTCATGTAAATAAACACATAGTTAAAATCTGTAACAAAGGTTCTGGTGAAATTAATTACCCATGCATTGTTCAATCTCAAACTTCTTGTATGTGGAATAGGAACTACCATGTTGGCACAGAATACCATTCATTGTTAATGAATAATTTTTGATCAACATAAGCATAAAAACATAAACTTGATAACAATCAAGTAGCCATATACAACTTTAGTAGGATTATGAATTAGTATTATAATTCATAACATAACAAAGTAATAACATAACATGGCCTTTAAACCATTTGAAAATTAAAAATTTGATTCCCTGGGAAACTACAGGCAGCTCCTTTCAGAAAATACAGATAGACTAACTACAAGTCTTCACCTCTCTGTTCTTTCCTCCATATCAAACCCCCTAGTTTGACCCCTATGTCTACAGCAGACTACTTTCTGAAGCCTTCCCTTCCCCTCTGCTCCCTCCTCCAGCAGATCATGAAGACTTATTTTTCTCATATCCTTCCAACTCATCCTATCATCCCAGTCCCCAAATACAGCACAGTTTCTTTTGGAACCCATCATCCTAGCCTCACAGGGATAATATGGACCAGAGAAGCAGATAGTCAATCTTCACTTCCTTCTCTTTTCCATATAAAATGTCCCAGCTCTATCCTTAGGTCTGTAGCAAACTACTGGTTAGGTTGTGGCCTCTCTTCATTCTCTGTCCCCATTACCAGGAGACTAAATAGACCTTGTTGAAGACTCTGCACTTTTTCCCTCCAATCCTTGCCCCAGATAATTCCCATTCCTAAGTCTCCGCTCTCAATACCTATGAACATGTTTACCCAGAACCCCATTTGGATAAAAATATCAGGATTCCAGAAATAATTTCTTACCAGTCATCACACAGCCAACATACTCTCCTAAGAACCAGTGTGGGGGATAGAAATTAAGGGGAAAAAAATGCACACTCAATTTAGATAAGACCAGATATCAGCAACTAGAATAACAAATTCCCAAACCCAGATGCCTGGATGCCAATGTAAAATATAATCAAAACAACATAGACAATAAATCTCCACTAAAGACTAGGAACACTACCACAGTAGGCCCTGAGTGTTGCTACATAGCTGAAGAACAAGTGAAAACCTCAAAATAACCTTATGAATAATTATAAAGGTCCTTAAAGGGGAAAAACATAATCACTTAAAGAATTCTATAAACACACACACACACACACACCCCAAACAACAAAACAAAATGAAGAAAAATTATGTAAGGAAATGAATATACCAAAGAAGAAAATGGAAATAGAATCAATAAATAAAACACAAACTGAGGGGAATTTGGAAATTAATAATTTAGGAAAATGAAACAGGACCTTAGAGGCAACCATTAGCAACAGAATACAAGAGATAGGAGAGAGAATCCCAAGAATTGAAGACATAATTGAAGAAATGGCTATCTCCATCAAAGAAAATGTTAAATTTAAGAAAATGTCCCTGGCACAAAATATCCCAGAAATATGGAACATTATGAACATATCAAATATAGGAATAATAAGAATAGAAGGAACCGAGGTCAAAGGCACAGAAAATATTTTCAGCAAAACTCATAGAAGAAAATTTCTCTAACCTGAATAGATGCCAATTAAGGTACAAGACACTTACATAACACTAAATCAACTGGACTAGAAAAGAAAGACATTTCATTTGACACATAATAATCAAAGCTCTAGATGTAAAGAAAAAGAAAGAATATTAAAAGCTACAAGGGAAAATGACCAAACACTGCACATTGATATCAATGGTCTCAGTTCTCCAATAAAAAGACACAGACCAACAAAATGGATTCAAAAAGAGGATCTATCCTCTTGCCACGTACAAGAAATACATATTAACATCAAGGATAGACATTACCACAGGGTAAAAGATGCAAAACCATATTCCAAGCAAACGGACATAAGCAGAAAACTAGCAAGTTGAAGTAACCATTTTAATATCTGACAAAATAGACTTCAAACAAAACTAAGCAGAACAGAAATTAAGGACACTACATACACAATAGAGGAAAAATCCAACAATCTCTTGCAATTCTTAACATCTATGAACCAAACACAAGGTTACACAAGTTTATAAAAGAAACATATCAACAGCTTAAGTCATATGTTGCTCTTCACACACTGATAGTGGCAGATGGTAAAACACCAATGTTTCAAATAGACAGCTAAGCCAGATAAACACTAAACAGAGGAATGTTGGAATTAACTGATATCATAAATAAATGGACCTAACAGATTTTTATATAACATAACCAAACAAAAAGAGCATACACTTTCCTCTAAGTAACTAAATGGATATTTTTCTAGAATTGAACACTAGTTGTACATAAACCAAGTCTTAAAAAATACAGGAAAATAAAAAAAGCAAACTGCATCCTATCTGAAAACCATGGGGGTAAAGGGTAGTGGATATCATCAACAGTAACAACTGAAAGCTTTCAAACTCATTGAAACTGAACAATTCACTACTGAATGAAAATCAACTCAAGATATAAATTAAGAAATAAAGACTGTGTAGAATGAATGAAAATCAATGCACAGCATATTCAAACTTAGAGCACACAATGAAGGAAGTTTAAGAGGCAAGTTAAAAGTGCCAAAAAATTAGAGTTGTCCCACCAGCAACTTGAAAGCACACCTGAAAGATTCAGAACAAAAAGAGAAAATCACACCAAAAGGAGTAGATGGTAACAAATTATCAAATCAAGGATAAATCAATATAATACAAACAAACAGAGACAATTCAAAGAGTTGGTTCTTTGAGAAAATAAGTAAGATCAAAAAGCTTTAGATAAATTAACTAAAAAATGGTGAGAGAACATCTAAATTAACAAAATTGGAAATTAAACAGTGTTCATAATAAAAGAAACTGAAGACATCCAGAGAATAAGAGCAAATGTTAAAAACTTATATTTCACCAGAAAGGAAAATCTAAAAGAAAGAAATAATTCTCTCAATACATACCAATTACCAAAGTTAAAAAAGATCAGATAAGCAATTTAAACAGATCTATAACCTTTAGTGAAATAGAAGCCATCATTAAGTCTCCTAATCTGCCTCCCTGCATTTAGGCACAGATAGCCTCAATGCAGAATTCTACCATATCATTAAAGAAGAATTAACATCCTTACTTCTCTAATTATTCCACATGAAAGAAACAGAAGGAATATGGACCAATTCATTTTATGAGGTCCTAGTTATCCTGTTACCCAAGCCATACAGAGACACAACATAGAAAGAGAATCACTGACCAATTGTCTTTACGAATATAGATGCAAAAATTAAAAAAAAAAAATCCTTACAAACTGAATCTAGCAATACATAGAAAAGATCATCCACCATGTTCAAACACATTTCATGCCAAAGATGCAGGGATACTTCAACATATATGTATTCCAACATACAAATGAACTGACAGACAAAAATTACATCATCATCTCATTAGATGCAGAAAATAACTTTAGTAAAATTCAATACCCGTTCTTTATGAAATTCCTGGAAATTTTGGGCATATAAGCAGCATATCTCAACTTAATTAAGGCAATTTATAGCAAACATCAATTTAAATGAAGAGAAGCTCAGAGCAATTCCACTAAAATCAGAGACAAGATAAGATGGTCTACTCTTTCCATACCTATTCACTAGAGTGCTTCAAGTCAGATCAGTGGGGATCATGACCCCTTAATGAGAATATCAAATGGCCCTTTCACAGGAGTTTCCTCCGTTCATTGGGAGACATACATATTTACATTAAAATTCGTAATAGTAGCAAAATTCTGTTATAAAGTAGCAATGAAAATAATTTTATGGTTGAGTATCACTACAACATGAGGAGATGTATTAAAGGGACACTGCATTAGAAAGTTGAGAACCACTACCTTAGCTAATGCAGAAGGCAACTGAAGGAGTTGAAGGGAATACAAAATGTAAAGAAGTAAGTCAACATATCTTTATTTTAAGATAACATCTACACAATGGAATACTACTCAGCCATCAGAAACAACGAAATCATGCAATTTGCAGCCAAATGGATGAAACTAGAGAAGTTCATCCTGAGTGAGGTAGCCCAGACCCAGGAGGATGCACATGGCATCTATTCACTTATAGTCAGATTTTAGCCATATAGCACATGATAACTACACTACAATGATGGGATAGTGTCAAGCATTCTAAATGTTAGTTGGTCCTGTTTACTGTCTGTTATATTGTCTCTGACTGGTTAAATAAATGCTGAGGCCTGAGATTGGGCAAAGACAGAGAAAGGTGGGACTTCCTGAGATTAGAACAGGAAGCCTGTGCTTTAGACAAAGGATTAATGCATTCCAGCCAGGAGCAGGAAGAAGGAGGCACACACCATGGGTTAGGAAAAAGAACCACATTCCACATGGCCAGGAACATCAGCATGGCATGGAGAAAATGGCAGTCAAAGGGGACGTATGTATATATGGGGTCATATTTGGGTAATAGAATTAAGAGCTAGCTTAGATGGGCCAAGATTGCTCAATTCAGGCCTAGGCTTCTAAAATCCACATGGTGTCTGTGTGTATTTATTTACATGGCGGGTTAAGGATTAACAACCACAAACCAATTAACAATAATATAAATACTAGTTACACAATTTAATTGATTATTTCTATGAATGGCTCCCAACTTAGTTTAATTAATTTTTTTTTTTTTACACTACAACAAATGCACCAAAGGCAACATGAACATAGACTTTTTTTTTCCTGTCAGTGAGACACTTTGCCCTAGTGGTGCTGCCTTGTAGGCCCCCACTATATGAGGAGGCTCTTGGCCCTCATATGACTGCTAAACTGGGGTGGGGGACTGTTATGTAGGGACACTCCACTCCAGAGGAGTGGGATGGAAGGGACAGGGGGTAGAGGGTGAGAGGGCAGGACTGGGAGGGATGGAAAGAGGACACTATGATGGAGATGTAATCTGAAGTAAAAAAATTTTTAAAAGATAATATAATAGTATACATAACTAATCATGAAAATTCTACTAGGAAACTCCTATACCTAATAAACATTTTCAACAAAGTACCTGGACACAGAATTTATTAACAAAAATCTGTAGCCCACATATATACAAATCACAAATGGAATGAAAAAGAAATAAGGAAAACTGAACCTTTAGCAATAGCTTGAAATAATATAAAATATCTTGGGATGCCTTTAACTAACCAGGTGAAAAGTTTGTATAAAGAAAAGCAAAAGCACTTTAAGGCATTGAAGAAAGAAATTGGAGAAGATATGAGAAGTTGGAAAGATCTCTCTTGCTCAGAGATCAGTAGGATTAACATAGTTACAAATGACCTTCCTACCAAAAGCAATCTACAGATTCAATGCAGTCTCTCTCAAAATTCCTACAGAAGTCTTCATAGATCATGAAAGGAAAAAAAAACAGCTTCTTATTTAAACACACACACATACAAAACAAAAACCTGGATAGTTAAACAAACCTGACTATTAAAAGGATTCTTGAGATATCACCATCCCTGACCACACATTGTACTACAGAACTATCATAGTAAATGCAGCATGGTCTTGGCCACAAAATAGACATTTCAGTCAATGGAACCAATGTGGAGACCCGGACATAAATCTGCATTATCTATAGACTCCTACTTTTGTTTTGTTTTGTTTTTTTTTTTTTAAAAAGAAGGCATGAATATACACTGGAAAAAAGAAAGCCTAGTCAGCAAACAGTGCTTGTCAAACTGGATGTCTTCCTGTAGAAAAAAAATTAGATCCATACTTTTCATGCTGCATAAAATTCAACTCCAAATAGATAAAAGACCTCAGTATAAAACCAGATATATTGAAATTGATAGAAAATTGAAAGGAGTTTTCAACTCACTGGCACAGAAAAAGACACCCTTAGCAGAGTCACTATGATCAATAATTAGTTAATGAGACCTTAAAAGACTGAAAAGCTTCTGCTCAGCAAAAGGCACCATCATTCAGGCAAAGCAGCAGCCTACAGAATGGGAAAAATCAATTATATCCAAGCTATCATCCACAAAACCAGAGGATAGGTATGGAATGAGAGACTGAGGGGAGACATAGAAAACTCCCTAAGAATGGGAAATAGAATATCTATGGTCATGGGTGGATAGATGAGGAACTTAAACAGGAGGATCAAGATGAGATGGGGAGGTAGAAGGGAGATAAGAGAGGGAACAGATAAGAATAGATGACTAGATTCTAATGCAGTTAGAATAATATTATGGAAATAGAGTAGAAGCTTCTTAATATATATACATAGACTAAGGCAATCTAAATCAAATTGTTTTATTATCTAAATTTCAGGAAATTGGGAATAATCTAGTAAAATAGTTTCACAATATCATAGAACAAATTATGAATAATTATAGATAAAATGCTCATTCATAATATCTAGATATTTCTTTAGAAACTTTCATTTTAATAGAAGGAAGTTATCATTACAGAGGTGTTTATCTATTTCATAGACTTTTGAAATTATGCTTTATCAATAAATCAGAGTGCATGTTTATAATCTCAAATTAAAATATGATTTAGGTTTTCAAAGAGATTCTTATAGGAAATAACTTGAATCTTTTTATAGTGGTAATTCCATTTTTTTATTTGTTTATTTATTACTTCAGGTTACATTTCCATCACAGTGCCCTCATTGCACCTCTCCCAGTTCCACCATCCCACCCTCTTTTCCCTCTCCCACCCTTCCACTCCTCCAATGTGGAGTGGAGTGTTTCTACATATCAGCCCCTCTCAGCTCAACAGTCATATATGGGCTAAGAGCTTCCTTTCACACTGGGGGCCAACATAGTAGCACTCTTAGAGCAAATTGTCCCCTTAATAGGTAACAAAGTCTATGTTCCTGATCCTTTTGGTGTGTTGTGTACAGGGTAGTTATCCTGTACTATATGGCTAAAATTCAAATATGAGTGAGTAGATGCCTTGTACATCTTTGTGAGTCTGGGTTAACTTACTCAGGATGAGCTTTTCTAGTTCCATCCATTTGGCTACAACTGCATGATTTTCTTGTTTCTGATAGCTGAGTAGTATTCTATTGTATAAATGTACCACAATTATTTTTATCCATTTGTCAGTTGAGGGACATCTATGTTTTAGGTATATACATGCAAATATTTATTTTAGTTTTTGTATGTATACACAGAATATACAGGCTTATATGAAGTTATATATAACCTTTTTGGGGAAGGTTTAATAACATTGCTTTGGATAGGCTGATTTCAATGCTGAGATCTGGTTACAACCACTTTTGAGGCATTCTCTTGATTGGTTAATAAAAGTCGCTGATGGCCAATTAGCTGGACAGAAACAATAGAGGAAGGTGGGACTTTCTGAGATAGAAACAGGAACCCTTCCTTTAACACAGGGAAATCTCTCTACCAGGGTACATGGAAGCAGAGAGACATGTTTGAGAACTCTGGAAGGTAATAACAGGCACATGGCGGCTTGGGATTAAGTGGTCCAAGCTAACTTAGATTACCTAATTGAGAGTCTGCCTAGCTAAAGGCTAAGCATCGAAACACTAAAAGGGCTTGGTGGGAATTATTGGGAAAAGGACCGCAGTTGCTTTTAGGCTGCCAGTCCAAGCAATTCAGGGCCATCTGCCTCATACCGAACTCTGACGAATCGAATCTCCCACCAAGCTGCCAGCAATTCTACAGCCTAATATAACAACTTATATTAGTTAACAGAGTTTAGGTTACAGGTGGTAAAGACCACCATTGGTCCAGGGCTTTTTCCCCAGGACAAGTCAGGCCGCCAATTGAGGAGGGCCAGGCCGCTGGCCAATATCCCCAATATCCCGACAGGCTGTCAGCTGCTCCACCGGCCTAATCTTACAGTTTATACTTATTAATAAATACAATTGATAATTAAATTGAAGATTTAGGTGGCACCCGATGTGGGGTGCCATTTGTAGGCAGAATTCATTAATTTCCTTAGTATTTATATTATACTTATTTGGTTGGCAGTTGTTAATCCTTAACCCACCATTATAAATGAGCACAACAGACACCACATGGATTTTTTAAAAACTTGGTCTGGATTGAGTAATCTTGGTCCGTCTAAGCTAGCTCTTAATTTTATTACCCAAATATGACCCCATATATACATATGCCCCTGGGACTGCTATTCTCCATGCTAGGCTGATGTTCCAGGCCTCGTGGAATGATGTTCTTTTCTCTAACCCATGGCGCGTGTCCTCCTTTCTGTTCCAAAACTATGAAATTACAGACAACTAGCTGCCTGCTCAGGACATTCAAATTGCTGAGCCCCTAAAAACTAAACAAGCCAGGCGGTGGTGGCGCACACCTTTAATTCCAGCACTTGGGAGGCAGAGGCAGGTGGATCTTTGTGAGTTCGAGGCCAGCCTGGTCTACAAAGTGAGTCTGGGACAGCCACGGCTGTTACACAGAGAAACGCTGTCTCGAAAATACGAAAAAAAAAAAAAAACTAATCAACAAATGTTGTTATTAAATTGCTTAACCATTTTTTTTTCCATTTTATTTGGGCCACCAAACAGGTTTTCTATGTCCCAATTCAGTAGGAAGTAATTTTAAGTTGATTGCTCTGCACTTCCTATTTATTCAGATGTATTTATCGTTCTCAGGTTTCTGATGTGATTGAAGACTACAGTTATAGCATCATAGTAAATTTTAAGTTGTCTAGGATAAAAAGGATGTTTTAGGGTTCAGATGATTTTAGTTAATAATGTATGTTAGGATGGAAGTTGAATTAGGTATAGAACCTTAAACTCATCAAGAGAGATATATAAGCTGGGCGGTGGTGGCGCACGCCTTTAATCAAGCACTTGGGAGGCAGAGGCAGGTGGATCTTTGTGAGTTCGAGGCCAGCCTGGTCTACAAAGCGAGTCCAGGACAGCCAGAGATATTCAGAGAAACCCTGTCTCGAAAAACCAAAAAAAAAAAAAAAAAAAAGAGAGAGAGATATAATAGAATATATTTCATAGTTGAGGAGTCAAACATATATGGACTGGATATTAAGAATGTAGTCATACCTTTTGGTTTTCATAATTGTTTGTATTGTATTATATTTATTACTATTGTTACTGTATTGTGTTTATTGTTGTATTAAGAAAAGTAACCTTCCAGACAAGCAGCTGAAGTAGGAAGGAGGATACACACCATGGGTTAGAGGAAAGAACATCATTCCACTTGGCCTGGAACATCAGCCTAACATGGAGAATAGCAGTCCAGGGGACATATGTATATATGGGTCATATTTGGGTAATAGAGTTAAGAGCTAGCTTAGATGGGCCAAGATTGCTCAATCCATGCCAAGTGTGATAAATCTATGTGGTGTCTGTTTGCTCTTTTATAATGGCAGGTTAGGATTAATAACCACCAACCAATTAAATATAATATAAATACAAAGTAAATAATTTAATGAATTCTTTATACACAACCTATCCTATACAAATAATTTATTTTAATTTAATAGTTAAAATGTACCCCTACCTCAAGACCCATCCATACCACTTCTGGGTATCCACCCAAACGATTCTTCACCAAACCACAATGTCATATCCTCACTTATGTTCATAGCAGCCTTATTTGTAATAGCTAGAAACTGGAAACAACCCAGATGTCCCTCAACCG
Organism: Lophiomys imhausi; assembly: GCA_907164525.1. Taxonomy (NCBI): domain Eukaryota; kingdom Metazoa; phylum Chordata; class Mammalia; order Rodentia; family Muridae; genus Lophiomys; species Lophiomys imhausi. The sequence continues at coordinate 514,554 of CAJQZJ010000143.1, read as the reverse complement.
ATGAATGGATTAAAAAAAAAAAAAGTGGTACATTTACACAATGGAATACTACTCAGCTCTCAGAAACAAGGAAATAATGCAATTTGCAGCCAAGTGGATGGAACTAGAAAAGCTCATCCTGAGTGAGCTAACCTAGACTCACAAAGATGCACATAGCATCTACTCACTTATAATTGGATTTTAGCCATATAGTACAGGATAACTATCCTACAACCAACACACAAAAAGGATCAGGATCATAGACTTTGTTACCTATTAATGGGACAATTTGCCCCAGGGGTGCTACCATGTAGGCCCCCAGTGTAAGAAGAAGCTCTTAGCTCTCATATGACATTGAAATGAGATGGGCTGATATGTAGGGACACTCCACGTGGGAGGAATAGGATGGGTGGGAGAGGGAAGTTGGGTGGGAGGGTGGGACCAGGAGGATTGGAGCGAGGGTACTATAATGGAGATGTAACTTGAAGTAATAAATTAACATTTTAAAATGTATATTTTAAGATTTCAAAAACACATTTATTAAAAAACATCTAAATTGGTCATTGTATTATTTTTCTCATTAATTAATTAGAATACATCTTCTCGATTATTATTCTGCAGAAATATATTCCTTTGACTTTGATATGCATTACAGTTGTAGAAAGTAGCTTGCCAATGATATTCTGTAAATGGCTTACATTTATAAAGTAATACTTTAATAACTACAGTAGAGGATGTATTTCAGAATGTGACTAATTTGACTTTTTAAATAGGTCTTTCTACTGTTATTATACCCTGAAAATGATGCCTTAATTTGAAACTACAAAATCTTTCTAAAATGTACACTTAACAAAACTGAGTTCTTTTTCATTTTCTAGAACATTAAAACAATAAAAACTAGAAGAGTTGAAGTTTGTGATTTTTCTTATAACATCCAACAACTATAGCAATATAGAGTTGACCTATATGTGCTTTAAACAGCAATAGTTTTGGGTATTTGAAAAGGATTCAACACCTCTTCAGATTGTAGATTCTGTAGTGAATAATTAGCAATATTAAATAATGTTTGCAATGTTCCTTCAAATCACATACATCTATTACTTAATATAAAAATGTTATATCTCATAAAGTATATGGAGTACATTAATTGTTTCCTAATGAGATTGTAAATAGAATTTCTTCATAACTTTTTGTTTTCATGTACTTGTTAAGTTGTGTGATGTTTCATGTGAAAATTACTGACATTCTAGATTACATTTAAAATATTTCCTGAACCAAGAAGTTTGTACAGTTAGTTTTTGAATTTATATTTCAGCTATGTATTGTCATTAAAATTTAAATAAAGTATGCTTATTTTATGAATGGATGCATATCCCAGCTACCCCCAAAACTCTGTCTCTAATGTTTATGAGAGACCAATACAACTAATAGTATAAAAAGACAACATAAAAATATATAAATATACATAAAGAGATTAATAAATTTAGATAGATTAAAGCAAGGCACATTTCTTCAATTACTAATAAAAGGACTTGCCCAGCTCATTAAAAATGAATCATCCAACACTAATATTATGAATTATGTTAGCCAGAGATAATTTTAAATTAACGTATCAGCTTCACTGAATTCAGTTGAAATATTTTATTCTGCACTTTAAAGGTAATCAATTGTGAGTTATACACTTAATTGTTGCTTTAATATTCAATATTACATTAGAGACCCAGTTTGAAAGTGTGGAGTTGGTAAATGTCATTAGATGGGGCCAAACTTGAATTTGGGGAAAAAATAGTGAACCCAAATCCTGATAATGAGATGCACCAATCTGCATTAGAGCATGAATAAATAAAATATTGCATAACTCATAAGCCATTTCCTGTGGGTTCCAATTTTTACTTTTTGAATTTTACAAATTAAGAAATTAGAGTTGAAGCTGCAGGGTTTCTCCTGGGTTCTAATATTGTAGCAGTAAAAAAGATTTCCAGTAATGAATATTGAAAAATATACTAGAAACTTGATGAAATATGAAAACAATGAAATGGTCTGGTTTTATAAATGTTTAAGGCCAGTTAATGTCACTTATTTTTTGGTAGAAAAAAAGATAAACATTTAATTTTAAATAAAATTTTACTGATGATTAAAATTAAATTATAAAATTTAAGGTATTTGATAATTAATGGAAGTGTTTTAATCTAATATCTTTATATATCACAATAAAATTAAAATTATAAAATAATATTGTTGTATTATAGTGTTAGAAAAAAATCAATAGAAGGATGATTATAGGACATTCTACAAATTTGTCTTTATAATAACAAGAAATATATTTAAAATGAATTCCATATTTTCTTATAAGGTAAGAAAGAATTCATAAAAGAAGATACCTGTGAATTGATTTCCAGAGAGTAAACATTTTTTATGTTTACTTTGAAATACACATATAATAATATATTTTATATGTTTCTTTCCATTCATTGTGTGTATGTTTGTGTGTAATTTAAATGTAATTATACCACATGGAGTGATCCTGTTGAGTTGTTTTCAAGAGGATTTAAGAGGCTCACAAAATAATATCCTCTATTGCCATTGCCTTTGATTGCCTTCTGTAAATTGAAGGTAAAATCATATTGAAGATGAGAGCATATCTTTTATATATAAGACATAGATGATGTGAACTGGGATCTTTTTTCCTTAGGAATGTCTCTCATAATATCAGAAACTACTATGCAAGTTGCCAAGAGAGAAAAATAATCAATACTCCTACACAGATGCAAAGCCTATGAACCACAAAAATCACCAACCTAGCAAGAAACTCCTAAAAGTGAAATAGATGTAATTTTAGACTGGAGCTAATCAACAGTTTTCTAATTGAACCTGTCATAGTCAATGGAAGAAAATTCATGTATAATATTGTGAACTTCACCTATGATCCATAATTGGAGAGGTCATAGATATGAGAGAAGAGCTTACTAATGAAATGCCATTTTTCTAAATCAGTTCAAATTCTTACTCTATTTCAAATATTTATCTTTATTCTCACAGATAAGTGTCATTCTCATCCCTCATCAGATCAGTGTAATCGAATTCAAGACCGAGAAATGAACCCACACACCTATGGTCACTTAATTTTTGACAAAGAAACCAAAACCATACAGTGGGAAAAAAGACAGCATCTTCAACAAATGTTGCTGGTCTAACTGGATGCCAACATGTAAAAGAATGCAAATAGACCCATACTTACCACCTTGAACAAAACAAAGTCCAAGTGGATCAAAGACCTTAACGTAAAGCCCTACACACTAAATCTTGAACTCGTTGGCTGTAGGGGTTAGATAAATTAGATTTAGAAAATATATAGGGGTTTCTGATACTGTCTCTTAATTCCGGGCATGAACAGCATTATCAGCATGAAGTCAGGAAAAACAGAAAAGACTTAATAGACTGAAAAAAAAGTTGAAGTCAGGAAAAACAGGAAAGACTCAATAGACTGAAAAACAAGGTTGAAGTCAGGAAAAACAGGAAAGACTCAATAGACTTGAAGAAACAAAGTATCTGGCCTGACATTGTTTTCAGCTGCTAAGTGGGCGGAGCCCAAATTAAGCTGAAACAGAGTCCCTCCTATTTAAGGACAGTGCATGGAGCCCAGAAAAAGAAGAGGCCCCTGATGCTAGAGAGCTCCAAGAGTCCTGCTGAAAAAAGTGGTGGCCATCATTTGATGGCCAGATTTCCCTGAAGCAGAAAGAAGCTGGTGAGCAAAGAAAGCCTGAGCAAGACACCAAAAGGCCAAGGACTAAACCCTGTGGCTCAGCTTTTGCCTGGAGGGGTTTGATCTGTCCGAACAGTGGCCTAAAAGAAATTGTACCTGGCTTTAAGGACTGAGGCAGAGCAGCTGAGTTCCTGATTCAAAAGAAGTAAGTTGGCCTGGTCTCCCACAGAGAAGAAAGCATGAAGCCTTATTTAAGGTGAGACTGCAATAAACAACTTACCCTGACGAACCTGCATCTGAGAGATCCAGAAAAAGGACTGCTAAGTGCGTTAAAGAATCTACAACAAAGACTGTGTTCCTGATGACTGAGGACCTGCCCCAGAGACTGTATCATTCTAAAACGTTATGAAAGTAGTTGTTATAATTATCAACAGGTTTAGTGGATAGGTTAAAGGGGTTGTAGGAATTTATAGGGATTAATAGTTAAGAAATTGTTGGTGTTTGTTATAAGTGAATTTAGTAATAAATAAATAAGTGTTAAATAATAATTTAAAAGATCGGTTACAATTGGCACAGGTAACAACTTCCTGAACAGAACACCAGTAGCTCAGGCTTTAAAATCAATAATCAATAAATGGGACCTCATGAAAGTAAAAAGCTTCTGTAAGGCAAAAGACACTGTCACTAGAACAAAATGGCAACCTACAGATTGGGAAAATATCTTTACCAACCTCACATCTGACAGAGGGTTAATATCCATAATTTACAAAGAATTCAAGATATTAAATGGCAAGAAACCAAATAATCCAATCAAAAACTGGGGAACAGAGCTAAACAGAGAATTCACAAAGGAGGAATCTCTAATGGCTGAGAGACACTTGAAGAAATGCTCAATATCCTTAATCATCAGAGAAATGCAACTCAAAAGGACTCTGAGATTCCATTTCACATCTGTCAGAATGGCTAAGATCAAAAATTCAAATGACAGCACATGCTGGCAAGGTTGTGGAGAAAGGAGCACTCTCATCCATTGCTGGTGGGAATACACACTTGTATACCCACTATGGAATTCAGTCTGGCGATATCTTAGAAAACTTGGCATAGCTCTACCTCAGACCCAGCCATACCACTCCTGGGTATACATACAAATAGTTCCTCACCAAACCACAAGGACATCTCCTCATCTATATTCATAGCAGCCTTATTTGTAATAGCTAGAAACTGGAAACAACCTAGATATCCATCAACTGACAAATGGATAAAAAAATTGTGGTACATTTACAAAATGGAATACTACTCAGCTACCAGAAAAAAAGGAGATCATGCAATTTCAGCCAAATGGCTGGAACTAGAAAACCTCATCCTGAGTGAGCTAACCCAGATTCAGAAATATGCACATAGCATCTACTCACTTATAATTGGATTTTAGCCATATAGTACAGGATAACTATTATAGAAAAAATAGGTAATTAAATAATTTTCTATTATTTATATTTATCTTTATCTTTAATTGGTCGACAGTGGTAATCCTTAACCTGCCATTATAAATGAATACACACAGACACTTGGTGGATTTTAATAAGCCTAGGCCTGGGTTGTGCAATCCTAGCCTATCTAAACTTGCTCATAAATCTATTACTCCAATATAACCCCATATATACATATGTCCCTTTGGACTATTATTCTCCATGCTTAGCTGATGTTTCAGGCCATGTGGAAGGATCTTCTTTAATCTACCCCATGGCGTGTCTTTCTTGCTTACTCTTGGCTTCTTCTCAGCTTTTTTCTTCCCAAAATGCTATGTATCTCCAAAGAGCCTGCATACCTTAGTCCCACCTATCTCTGTATTTGATTATTGAATCTGCTCTGAAACTTAAAACTATTGTTATTCTTAAAATAAGGTTATCTTTTGATACATTGGTATAGAATTTTGTATATTAAAAAAATAAGGTTAATTTTGGAAGAATTTCACAGTTTGCTTATTCAAAGAAGATAGATAGATTTATAAATCAATATATGTCTTCAAAAGCCTCAGAGATGTTCAGAAAATGGCATTTAAAGATATTATTATTTTAAGAACTGTTTGACTTTAAGACAGTCACCTCCTGACAGCTCCCATTTGACTTGAAAGAAAACAATGAGTATCAGAGAGAAATCTCCTATCAGGAGATAATTCCTACTGGACAAAAAATGTCCCTGCTCTCTCAACAGACTATATACAGTCTAAAGATGGACCAGAGCTTAAATGCTGGTAAGTTGATGTCCTGATTCTGCAGAAACAGAATGGAAAAATCCTTATTTTCTGCTTCACAATTTAGTCTGTGAAAAATGCTTGGCCAGAAGACTGAAGATGATGCTCCAATGATATTGAGAGATATTTGGGACTGTCTAGGAAACAAATGTCATATTTCTTTTTGGAAGCTGCCCTCCTATGCTTCCTACTCACTCAAATAATAACTTTATCCCTCTATGTCTTTGATGGGGTTGAAGACAACATATAGGATAGAAATTATTTAGGTTCACAACTTCAGACACACCAAGAAAGATGAATTTTTTTTCTTCTTCAAGATTGCCTGATAGAAATAGGCTAAACGTTGTATGTACCCTTTATCCTTTTTATTAGACAAAAGAAGGGAAATGATGGGGTGGAGTTAAGCATTCTAAATGTTGATTGGTCCTGTTTTCTGTATCTTACTTACTTTGACTCTGATTGGTTAAATAAATGCTGAGGCCTGGAGATTGGGCAAAGACAGAGTAGGCAGGACTAGGGGCTTTTTAGAGAGAGATAGAGAGCATCTTGAGAAGAAAAGGCCAGAGAAGCCAGGAGTAAACAAGGAAAACATGCCATGGGATAGATAAAAGAAGAACCTTCCAAGTAGCCTGGAACATCGGCTTAGTGTGGAAAATAATAGTCCAAAGGGATGTATGTGTAACTGGGGTTATATTTGGGTAGCAGAACTATGAGCTAGCTTAGATGGGCTAGGATTGCAAAACCCAGGCCTAGACTTGTTAAGATCTACCTGCTGTCTATGTGTATTCATTTATAATGGCAGGTTAAGGACTAACAGTCACTGACCAATTAAAGATAATATAAATACTAGTAAATAATTTAATTAGTCATGTTTCTTTTTACATATGGTGCCTATTGTACAGCAATTAGAATCCATACTTACAGCCTAAGAAGTCCTGGGTGAAAAGTAATTTCCTAGCCAAAGAGCAGGGAACCAAACCCAAATACATTTCAAAGGACCAGCTCCCTTAACAAAATCTACTGCCTTACAGAAGAGGTGGAAAGCTTAGCTCCCTTTATATGCTAAATAACTGGCAGCCTTCTAAACAGAGTTTGAGAATGAAATTAACTGCCTAAATTAAAAGTGGAGAAATTCATAATGTCTCAATATGTTTGTATTCCAATTGAGTTTGTTTCTCTTAACATACAGATAATTTTTACACTGACAATTGTGGTTCTATGTATACTTTTTGAGAAAGATTTGCCTAGGATAAGCTTACCAAAAAGAGCTTACAGATGGAATGCTAAGCTGCTGACAATAACAATGGGGGAAGTAGGGAGGCCTGTCCAGATACAAAAGATGTCAGCGGGAGCTCACAGGTCCCTGAGAACTAGGTGCTTATCAAGAGTATCTGGGAAAGGCCCACCAAGGATATACAGTCAAAGCTAGATTTCAGGAATAATAAACAACTTTAATTACAGCACAGGATGGTAATTAGACCACAGCTTTTGGAATGTTGTTTCTTCGCTTGATTTTTTATGAGATGACTTTGATTTTCCTATATCGGGAGGTAAGAGGGATATTTTTGAGGTTTAACAATTCTAAAATATAAAAGATTTCAAAGATATAAAGAGAAAGGGGTCACAAACCAGTCTCCTTAGATGTGAGACATCCACTAGAAAACAGGTTTCAAGAGAGACATTAGACCATAAGAGAGATATATTGGGTGTGATGGTACATGCCTTTAATCCCAGCATTTGGGAGACAAAGACAGGTGGATCTCTGACCTTTGCCAAGGTCAGTCTGGTCTACAAAATAAATCCAAGACAAGGATATGCAGAAAAATCCTGTCTCAAAAGAAAAAACAGAGAAATATATTAATTGTGAGAAATTACATATTTTCAGAGCAAAGGGAAGAAACACCAAAGGAAACAAGACAAGCCCATATGGTCCAGCTCACAGATTGTTCCAGCCAGGACTTCAATGAAGCTCTAAACTTTCCCACCCAAAGTTCAACAGACTACAAACTGCTCAGGACATTCAAATTGCTGAGCACATAGTGACTGGACAACAAATGTTACAATTAACTTGCCTAATCATTTTTCCATCTTATTTGGGCCCCCAAACAGGTTTTCTAAATCCCAATTCAGCAGGAAGCAATTTTAGGAAAGCTACGTATGTCCCATTCCCAAATGTGGGGTGGATGATTTTTTTTTTTGGTCATTTGATATGTTATAGATGTTGTTTATGGAAAATGGTTACAAAGTGTTAAATGGTCTTACTAAACAAGGTATAGGATATTAGACTCAAGGACTTTTCTATTTTCTTTTTCTTTTCTCTATTCTTACTCTCTTATATAGAGAAAAGGGACTTAAAAAGAAAAAGAAGGGGAACATATGTATATAATATAGAAATGATAAGATACAAGAATAGATTATTGAACCTCCTCTGAAACTTAAAACTATTTTTATTCTTAAAATAAGGTTAGATGTCTTCAAAACCCTCAGACATTTTTTTAAGAATTGTTTGACTTTAAGACAGTCAGGTCTTGACAGCTCCCATTTGACTTGAAAGAAAACAATGAGCATCAAAAAAACAAACAAACAAACAAACAAAAAAAACCCTTCCATCAGGAGGTAATTCCTACTGGACAAAAATGTCCCTGCTCTCTCAACAGACTATATACAGTCCAAAGATAGACTAGAGCTTAAATGCAGGTAAGTTGATATCCAGATTCTGCAGAGAAAGAATGGGAAAATCCTTATTTCCTGTTGCACAATTATGTTTGTGAGATATGCTTGGCCAGAAGGCTGAAGATGATGCTCCAACAGTATGGAGATATTTGGGACTGTAGGCAGCAAACTGTCATTTATTCTTTTTGGAAGCTCCTCTTCTGTGCTTCCTATTCAATCAAATAATAACTTTATCCCTTCTTAAGTCTTTGATGGAGTTGAAGTCATATATGATAGAAATTATTTAGGTTCAGGACTTTAGATACACCAAGATAAATGCCTTTTTTTCTTCCTTAAGATTGCCTGATACAAATAAACTAAACATTATGTGTACCTTTTATATATGTTTTTCTTGATTGTTTCATATTGTTATTGATTTTACTATATAAGTTAAAAAAATTATCCTTTTTATTAAACAAAAGGAGGGAAATGATGGGATGGTGTTAGGCATTTTAAATGTTAATTGGTCTGTTTGCTCTCTTTTACTTAATTGACTTTGATTGGTTAAATAAATGCTGAGGCCTGGAGATTGGGCAAAGACAGAGGTAGGGAGGACTAGGGGTTTTCAGATAGAGAGTATACTGGGAAGAAGAAGTCTGGCAAAGAAGCCAGGAGTAAACAAGGAAGACATGCCATGGGGTAGATTAAAGAAGATCCTTCCATGTGGCCTGGAACATAGGCTTAGTGTGGAGAATAATAGTCCAAATGGATGTATGTATATATGGGGTCATATTTGGGTAATACAATTATGAGCTAGCTTAGATGGGCGAGGATTGCACAACCCAGTGTCTGTGTGTATTCATTTATAATGGCAGGTTAATGATTAACACCGCAGACCAATTAAAGATAATATAAATACTGGGTAAATAGTTCAATTAGCTATTTTTCAACAAACTATACTACAACCAACACACCAAAAGGAAGAGGAACATGGACTTTGTTACCTGTTAGTGGGATACTTTGCCCTAATGGTGCTGCCATGTAGGCCCCCAGTACATGAGGGGGCTCTTAGCCCTCATATGACTGCTGAACTAGGGATGGGGGACTGAAATATAGGGGCACCCCAATTTGCAGGCATAGGATAGGAGGGAGGGAGGAAGGGGGGAGGGGGAACTGGGAGGGGTAGAAAGAGGGTACTGTGATGGAGATGTGACTTGAAGTAATAACTAAATATAAAAAATAAAATTAACCCAATCAAAACTTTAAATTCAGTTAAGTCAGAATATTTAGAACAAATGCATCTTTGGTCCTGAATATTTAAGAGTTTGTTTTCTTTCATTCTTTTCATTCCCATTTTTTCTCACATTAAATATAATCACCAGTGACTAATTTGAAAAAAAAAATCCAAAAGTAAGGAAAATTTCTATGGCAGTGGCAGACAAGGGATAATAAAGAGATGCACAGCTGATCAAAACTTAGAGAATAATTGACTGGAGGATGTTTATTCTCAGCTGGTACCTCAACAACATGACTCTTTTTATTATTTATTTTTTAAATTTATTTATTCAAGTTATATCTTGACAGCAAGCCCTTCCTCCTTCCCTCCCATTCCATTCCCACCTTCCTTCCATCTTCCTTCTCTCCTTCCTCTCTTCCTAGCATTAGCGAAGCCTCCCACATATTTATCCCTCTCAATTCTGTCATTTGAGTTTTGTAAGCTTACTCTTATACTGGGGCTGATATGGAATCCCAGCTATGGTAAGGTATTTCACTAACAGGCAACAGAGTTCATGACAGAGATAGGTTCCCCCAATCCACTTGTTAATGGATTTGTATGAAGTCCAAATTGCCTATCATTTACATATGTGTAGGGGGCTGTTCCACAGAGCAATAGTAACAAAAACTGCATGGTACTGGCATAGAAACAGACCAGTTGATCAGTGAAATTGAATTGAAGACCCAGAAATAAGCTCATATACCTAAGGTCACTTGATTTTTAACAAAGAAGCCAGAACTGCACAATGGAAAAAGGAAAGTATGTTCAACAAATGGTGCTGGTCTAACTTGATATCTACATGTAGAAGAATGCAAATAGACCCATATTTATCACCATGCACAAAACTTAAGTACTAGTGGATCAAATACCTCAACATAAAACCGGACACACTAAATCTAATGGTAGAGAAAGTAGGGACAAGCTTCAACTCATTGGCAGAAGTGACAACTTCCTGAACAGAACACCAACAGCTCAGTCTCTAAGACCAACCAACAATCAATAAATGGGACTTTAAGAAACTGAAAAGCTTCTGTACGGTAAAGGACATTGACAGAACAAAATGGCTGCCTATACATTGGGAAAAGGTTTTCACCAACATCATGAATCTTAATGGCTAGGGCTCAGGGAAATTTGTGAAAAGGGAAAGAAAAATTGTTAAAGCCAGAAGACCCATATAACTGTTGTAAGCTTGGCAGGATATAACAGTGTAGGTTCCCCCAATAAAATTTCAACAATAGTGTTATCTAAACAAGACCATCTCATTAATGCCACCAGCTAACAAGCCAAAGTGAATATGGGAAATTTCACAAGGCCCCATGCAAAGATGAGGAGATAAAAAAAATCATTGCTTCTAAGAGATGGAGAATCAATGCTCCTCAGGATCATTCCATGATAATCTAACCAATCCCAGTGGTCAGTCCCATAAAGATGTACATTAGAGCAATAACCAATGGCTTCACTAGATTGTAAGAAATAATAAATAAAAAATAAGATTTCATAAATATGATAGGAATGCAAATGGGCAGGTAGTATATTAGGTATTTAGAATAATGAATTATTAAAGATTGAAAATGTTTTTTTCCAATTGAAAGAGAGAAAGAAAAGGAAAGATACATCCTCACATTATTGAAAAGAAAAAGGGAGTAACAATATGCATGCATGTGGAAGAAGACATGAAGGCTTTACCAATGGTTGCCTTTAAGCAATAAGTCATCAATCATCTCAAAGAAAATATTATACAACCAAGTGTTTCAATTCTGCTTGTCTTGTGTGAAGTTTTTAAATCATATATGGGCTATTTTCTTATGGTAATTTTAATATAAAAATAGAGAGTTTCCCATATATACTAGTTTTGTTATTATTGTGTGCAAATACTTTGGAGTATGTGTGTCAGGTTTGACTGTGTGCCTTAAACAGTAATTGTATTTTCCATAAAAGATTAGTATACATATTATTATATCACACTAAGTGTTTCTGAATTATCTTCATCCAGTTGAAGATACTCCCTTTGATGGTGGTGCATTGGTGATAGCTGAACACTTTTCTCCCAATATCAGTATTAAATGCATTGCATAGTTTGACCTCAGCATATACTATTAATTCAGTCTTTCATACACAATGATGGTCATTATATTTCTAATTATTGTAACAATAACATGGCAGTTTTGTCTGTATGTTGACAAAAGGTCAGTGCTTGAAATATATGCTTATAATTCGATACCTCAGCTCAGCTCTTTTCAGAGCTACAGAACCAACAGAAGACAGAGTTAGATTAAAAAGATCAAGTAGGTTTTATTGGAAAAGGGTCCTAGATTGTCACAAAGGCTGAGACATCCTGTTATATGTGGTGTTGAAGGCCTGTGAATTAGAGGGATTTCTGGTACAAAAGCATGGTGTTTGACCTTGTGAAAACAAAGATCAGCAAAAGTTTAGTATGCTATCTACAGAAATTTTCTTTTTCTCTGTCTTTTGTTTTGTTTTATTGAAATTCTCTGATAATTGGATGCCATAAATGAAAGTTAATCTTCCAGATTGAATCCACTAACTCACATGTCAATCTTGTCTGAAGTTTCCTCCCTGATTCAACAGAAAGAAATATTTCATCATTTAGCAGTCATCTTCTAGTTCAGTCAAGCTACAATTCCAGGACGTTGGAAGACAGAAGGTAAAAGCTTGGTCTTCCCTTGACTTTTCATTATATTCAGATCTTAGTGGTTATATGATGATAGCATTTCACCTTGGAAAAAGGGTCTCCTCCGTAGTCTGTTGATTAAGATACTCATCTCTTAAGAATATCCATACAGACATACGGAGAGAGAGTGTTTAGTTAGCTCTTAGGAATAACTCTTTTTTTTTTCAACATTTATTTATTTCTTCAAGTTACATCTTAGTCTCAGTCCCCTCCCTCCTCTCCCTCCCAGACCCACCCTGCTACCTCAAATTTAACCAGTAAAGTTGACACATTTAATTAACCACAATAGAAATTAAGAAAAAGGTCACCTGACACTAAAAACCAGGGACTTCCTTTGATATGGGATAGCAAAGTGCTTCACAAAACTTTTGCTAAAGTTAGGCAGAGGATTAAAACATACTTCATTAACTTTATGGAATTACTAAGAAAATTTCTAAACAAACAGGAAGACATACAATAGGTTTTCTTCTGAATTCCTTGTAATTAATGTGAAATATAGAAGGCTGGAATTGTCAGCTCTGTGGAGTTGAAGAAAGCTTATACCTATGCAGTTATTATAAATACACATGAACACACACACACACACACACACACACACACACAGAGAGAGAGAGAGAGAGAGAGAGAGAGATTGAAAGAGAGATTTACACTTCTCCAGGAGAATATCTGTATATGTATACAGACCAGACACACATTCCCTCTGAGCCAGTACTCTGTTTTAGTGACCAATGAATTTGAGTAATCATTTAATTCTTCATGCTACTCTGTCAAATTCTGTGACAATTCATTTTGATACAAATGACAAGAAGAAATTTGAATTAATATTAATCATAGCATTAAGTCAATGACTTCAAAAGAAGCTTAAGTTTGAAAAAATTAAATCCGTAAATTTGTTGTTGTCCCTGTGCAGGGTATGTTTAGACATGGGTTATTTAAAATATACACTTCAAGATAGATCCAAGCATGCATACATTTATGGTGGATTAGGAGTCAAATGAATAAAGCAAACTGCTTTATGACCTCACTGGAACTCATCTTTACAATGTTTTGTTTAGTTTCCTGGTGTGCCTTAAAATACTTTGGGGTTTCATTGAATTTTAACTAGAAAAGAACAACTTAAAACGCCAAATCTCATAAAATTTTACTTTCTTCCACAGAATGGTGTTTCTGCATGTGCATATGCTTGGCAGAGAGAGGTAGCATCTCACAAAAAGGGAGAGGGATCTGAAAAAAGAGGAATATATAGAAGAAAGCCTTAGAAAGAGCAAACTTTCCTGGGTCTACCCACCACACACACAGTTGGTAGGAACTTCTGAGTTGTCATTTTATACCCCCGGTGTACAGTCCCAAGTGTTGTCTTGAATCAAGAAAACAGTATTATGTTTCTTTGGGTTGGCCTTACCTTCCAGGAGGAGAAGGGGAGTAAGCTTAAGAGCAGATAGACTCCGGACTGAATATGATACCTTTTCAGGCTTAGAAACAAATCAGAGACATGGATGTAGCTCAATAGTAGAGATTTTGATTATTATATGTGAGACCTTAGATTTAATCTCTGTCATTGAAAAAAAAGTGCAGGGTTTGGAAGCTCAGTCGTTTGTGCTTGGGCATTTTTGAAAAACTCTCACAATGGGCTAACCTGAGGAACAAAATGAAAAATTGTCTTTATTACTGAGATGGGTACCTTTATTTGTTGAGACCCACATGACTGTATAAACTTATTGGTAAAAATACATCCTTTCCCAATAGAAGAAAATTTAACTTATGGCATTTATATATCTTTCTGTTGTTAATCCAAGCATTCGTTTTGCTTTTTCTAGATTCTTGAGGGGATAGTATAAGGAAGAAACAGTCTTTTTTTTTTTTTTAATTTGTTACAGAAAATAGATGCCTCTTCCACCCTCAGCATCCATCTCAAATAAATATTCTTTATTCAAGAAAGGCCATTCAGACTCCCCACACTAATGCTTTACATATGAATAGATCACTTGTAACCTCTAGGCAATTTTATGTAAGCATTCTATTTTCAATGTTTGACTCTTTAGGCAGCCCTCGTTCATGAGCATTGGTTCTCTGATGCATACAATATATGGACTGAAAAATACACACACACACACATATGTATAACAATTAAATAAAAAGAGCCTATGGATTTGAAAGAAAGTTGTAGGAAGAAACAGGAAGGAGAAATGGTGTAAATATATCTATAGATAGAGATAGAGAGATAGATGATATAGATACAAATAAAGACATAGATATAGGTATAGATAAGTATAAAACACATGTAATACATAAATGATTTTTTAAGACACAAAGGAAGTAAAGTTAAAGGTTTAAAAATATTGACTTGAAGAAACAGAACTAAAGCAATTAAGGAGCCAATTAAAAGACTGCTTCAGTCAACTTGCTAAATGATCTCTCCTTTTTCCACAGCACTCTCCACCTTCCTGCATGCAATCAGTTTCTATTGTATCCCCAAGCAATTCTCTTAATGTTGTGGGCAATGATGACTGCTCTACAGGGTTATTTTTAATCAACATGGTACTCATGGTTATTTCTTATTCAAGAACTTGGCAAATATTAGAAACTGGGTAAAGGTTAATTAACTCTGAATCGCTATTGCTGCCATGATATTGGTTTCTGGATGCTATACTTCTACAGATGATCATCAATCTGTGTCATTTTCTCACCGATTCACTCACTGAGTAGAATAACCTTAAGTTATTAAGGGCCAGCCTTTGACTTCCACAAAACCACTGAGAGTACCTAGTTGGTGATAGGGGTCAGTCACAACTCTCGGAGACTGACGTCTTTCTCAGAAACCTTCTTAATTTGGCTGCGACAGGGGTCAGTCACAACTCTGGGAGACTGATGTCTTTTCTCAGCAATCTTCTTAATTCTTCTGCAACAAGGGTCAGTCACATCTCTCAGAGACTGACGTCTTTTCTTTCAGAAACCTTCTAAATTCGGGGGTTGCAAGAGACAGCCAATAATGCTGGTTAGTTTAGAAAAGAGAGAGAGAAGAAACCTATGTCTTTTGCTGGTGACTTCCAGAGAGTTAAAATGACCAATTTTTTCCTTTGGTTGGGGCTGCAAGCTCAGGAGATGGTAAAACAGCCTTTGTTTTGTAATTTACTGCAAGCGTTTGGCCTATTAGCTGGCAGGCCACCCACTGAGTGTTCAGCGGACTAAACTACATTTTGACCAATTTATCCCAAAAGTTGATGGTGGAGCTCCAAGGATTTTTATTTTTTATAATTTATTTTTTATTTCTTCAAGTTAAATCTCAATCACAATCCCCTCCCTACTCCCCACTCTAACCCACCCTTCCACCCTCTTCCCCTCAACCCCCATCTTCTACCTTTTTTTTTTTTTTTTTAGTTTAAGGCATATCTTTTTCCCCCCAACAGCTCCCTCTTTCAGTCCAACAAATGTTTCTTTCTCTTATAACAATAAATATAATACAAGACAGCAGAAATAAATAGGCCACAATTATGAGAGTTATATGGCTTAGCATACATTACCAATGTCCAGTCCATATGTATTTGGTACCTGACTTTAACATTCTGCTATTTTTACCTGATCCACGAGTTACATGAAAATAAGAAAAGGATGAGAACAGAGGGACTTTCTCACACACACTCACACCAGAAAGAAGAAATGGACGAAGCTAGGATGCAACGACAACTTTAATATGATGACTATACTTTTTTATACCCTGAATGAGGGCTCTTTACATCAAAGGAAGAATTAGCTCATGGTTCAAAGACATTTATCACAAGGACAGGAAAAATCAATGCAATAAGAGGGCACTTATCAATCACATATTTAGACACCCAGTTAAGCATTGTTATACCAGTTAAGTTTAAAACGACAACATATTATGGCCAAGCTGACAAGGAATAAGGAATTAACAACATAACAGTTTGTGCATATTGTCATAAAGATTTGTACGAAATTTAGGCATTTCTTGGTAACCTCATTATCTCTTAAGTTTATGGGGAGTATAGGGTCCTTAATTGGTTTTATGGCACACCTGGAGTTTGGTCTATTCATCTCTAGAGTGAAAGTTTATCTGAAGTCTTAACTGTCTCAGGCCTGTCTCCTAATGAGATAACAATGTATAGGAAGAGGATTTACTACATATAGCTGTATGTTTTATATCAACTATCTAACTTCTTTAACTTCTACAATTGTTTCAACTGCATCAGGCAGCTTGTAAAACTCTTGTCAGAAATAGCAATATCACCTTTGTAGGACTCTGTGTGAAGTCTAGTAACAAGAAGAATGGCAATTAGCAATGAGGGAATCTTCACTCCATTTCAGTATAACAGATGAAAGGAAAAGCTGCAACTCAGGGGTGCATTTCTAGCATATACTTTGCAAAATGCCGGATAGCTTTTTAGGAAGCTTACATGTTTATAGAACCCCTTTCTCAGAGAGCTTCTGACACTGCTTGAACACTATATGTTTTTTTATATACATTTTTTAAAAACTGTTTTATTCTTTATTTTATTTTTTTATTTCCAGTTACATCTCAATGGCAATCCCCTCCCTACTCCCCCCTCCAGTCCCACTCTCCCACCCTCAACCCCCCATCCTCTTCCCTTTTTTTTTTTTTTTTAAGTTTAAGGTATATCTTATTTTTCCCAACAGCACTCCCTTTCAGTTCAACAAATGGTACTTTCTCTTGAAATAATAGATACAATACAAAAAAACAGAGGTAATTAGGCCAAGGTTATGAGGGTTATATGGCTTAGCGTACATTCCCAATGTCCAGTCCATATGTATTTGGCACCTGACTTTAACTTTCTACTATCTAACCATCTCCATGAGTTTAAAGTTCTATATCTAACTCAACATTCATACTAACTTGCAACACAATTTTAAAAGTATCTTCGTAGATCTATAACACTCTCTTGACTCCTAAACAACTCAAAATTTAATTATGAGACTCTAGCTATCTGTTCTTCAACCACCTCAGAGACCTGAGAGGGATAAATATATCTGATTATATAGGAAGTGCAGGGGCTGCATCATCCAAAACTAAGAAATGACGTATCAGTGGCTGCCTGGACAGTTCCTGTTTCCTCTCCATACATTACAGCATCAATCTTCAGCCTTTTGGTCCTATTTCTCTGACAGACATTGATTGTAGAGCAGGGGTTATGAAGGACTTGCCTACTCTGTCTTGGCAGAGCTAGGCTGTCGACTTACCTGCTTCCAAGTTTTGTCCTTTTTGGACAGCATTCTGTCTACTGTTGGAGCAAGGGGTTTTTCCTACCAAGAGATAGGCTTGTGACTAATTCAGTCAACTCCCACTGGAGATTCTTCGATGCTCATCTTCTACTTGGAGTGGAATAGGGGGTGCTATCAGGAGTTGATATGTCTCGATTTAAAAAAAAATCTAAAGTTAAGAAAACATCTTTGAATGCCATATTCTGCAGATCTCTTGAGGTTTTTGAAGAGGCCCTATGTATCTCTTATATTAGGATAAGCAAATGTTGCTTGTCTCTTAGCAGCTTTATTTCTGATTAGCTTAGAAAATAACTATAATAGACTGTCATAGTACCTAACACAATGACTGTTAGGTACTATGACTGAATTAGTCACAAGCCTATCTCTTGGTAGGAAAAACCCCTTGCTCCAACAGTAGACAGAATGCTGTCCAAAAGGGACAAAACTTGGAAGCAGGTAAGGTGACAGCCTAGCTCTGCCAAGACATTTTTGTGTGACTATTAGTTTGCATTCTTAATTATCCTAAACAGTTTATTATGCAATTTGTAGCCAAATGGATTGAACTAGAAAAGCTCATCCTGAGTGAGCTAACCCAGACTCAGAAGGATGCATATGGCATCTATTCACTTATAGTAGGATTTTTAGCTATATAGTAGAGAATATAGATACTACAACTAACACACCAAAGGGAACATGGACATAGACTTTTTATTTTTTATTCTTTTTTATCTGTTTGCCTATTTGTTTGTTTGTTCTTTAGTTCTCTCTCCTGGGCAATGAGACACTTTTCACTGGTGGTACTGCCTAGTAGACCCCCAATGAATGAGGAGGCTCTTGGCCCTCATACGACCTCAGAACTGAGATGAGGGACTGTTTTATAGGGACACCCCACCCCAGAGAAATGGGATGGAAGTGTTAGGGAGTAAAGAAAAAAAATGAAATGTGAAGTTTCAGCCTTTTGCTAATTGTCATGAACATTATATGTTAAAGGCTTAAGAATAGCAGATGGACATGAAGGACGGAGCCTCAAGAACATTTGGCTCCCGACACCTACTGCCCTGATCTAATAGCACAGACCCATCTTATGTTGAATTCCATCCAACTCAGATTGCCTTGGCTTGGCTCTAATTTTACATTTAATTGTATGTTAACCACTTAATTTATTTACTTATTCATTATGATTATTTGGAATTGTCTTTCTAATTTAAAAAATATTCATATCTGTGATTGCAGAATCGTTACTGTTTTACTCTCATAGGAAGTGTAAATAGTTGCAGATAGCACACACACTAAATGGGTTGTAATCAATAAATAAGCTTCAACTGAATAAATAAATGTTTCCATATTCAGTATTTTCAAAGCACTATTTATTTCAAGGCAAGACTTTCTACACACATGTAACTTAAAAGAATTCAATGTTCCTAATCCAATTAGACCTGAACAATTATTTAAATATGCACTGAATTCTGCATCAAAACTTAACTTGTCTCCAAGATAAAATATTGGAAATAAATAAATAGGGCTTTGATTAAAAATTGGTTAGAAGTACACACAAGCACATTTTTCTATGACAGATATTGAAGCTATCTAAGGCCATTTAACCATTTAAGATGTGGTTTAGAATTATTAAATTAAATATAGCAAAATCAATATTATATTTTATTATGCAAATTATTTAACAGAGAGAAATAGTTAACTCTGGTAAAGTACCAACAACCAATTGCATAAAATCATGAATTCCTTTAATGGATTAAAGTGATGGCATCTACTAGTACAGCAGTGTAGTGGGTCTCCATAATACTTTTCTTGTTTTGAAAATTTTTAAATATTTATACAAGTATTAGAGTATATTAACTCCTTTCTTGCTTTACTGCTGAAAATAAAGGTATGTCTGTATTTATCCAATGGACCTTGGAATATCCCTATTGGTTTCCTTGGAACTAAAAATAGTAACATTGAACCTTCTTTAGTAAACTAGTTCATTCTGATACAGAATAGTGAATTTTCTTCTCTGCCTATGATATATAATTTCTGAACACTGCCTTGGAGGTTTAGATTTGCCTTCAACATAAAGGTAAGTCCACTGTGATAATGAACACTAGAATTCTATCATATTCCAAAATGCTTAGAAAAACATTTAGTTGTTTAAGTCCATTACCTGTTTATTTTAGTGTATAAATATCCTTGGAACTTGGCTATATTTCAAGGTTAATTTATCTTAATTCAGTAAACATATACATTAATAGGATATAGAAATATCTTAAATATTAAAATTATAATGATAGCAATCAGTAAATATAACATTTTGATGATATTAAAAGGTTTGATAGGAATGATATTTTAGCAACACTCATGCAAGAGACTTCTTTATCTTATTCTAAGGAGGAGTCAAAGGTTGTACCTCAGTGATATAGAACTTGACCAGCATTTGGGAGGTCCTAGATTCAATCTTTAGCATCAATACAACATAATAGTATTGTTGACAACAATTATTGGGACAGCCTACACATATTGAGCAAAAGATTACCCCTACAAAGATATTATTCCAAAAATGCATGTTATAATATTGTTCAGTCTATTGTAAGCACATATGTTTATAATTAATAAAATATAGCCAACAAAGATATGCTGATTGATTATTAAGTTGTCCATTTATTTTATACAATAATAAAAACTATATGGTGTGATATCTTCAAATAGACTGATCATCTAATATTTCTTAGGATACTAATGACATAAAAAGAATAAGTTTTGATTTAAATAATTAATTCTAACACTTATCATTTAACACAAGCAGCTCTGTAATTTTAGAAGTTAATGAAAATTATGAAGCTTATAGAAAATACGAGGGAACTCTAAAATAGCTTTTATGAAATTTTAATTGATCTATGGAAAGTTGTGATGGAGACTTGGCAAAAATACCTTTGCATATGAATTCCAAGTATAACCAATATTTCAGTCAGAAAAAGAAAAAAATCACATCCCTGAACAAATAACAGTCTGATTACTGTAAGTAGAAAATCAATGAGATTCCAGGAATTGTAGTAGCATCCAGGAAGGTTATCCTTTGTAGATGAAATCATCTTGTTTCACCTGAAACAAAGAACAAGCTATACCTAGTGAATATTTTCCCACTACTGTCACCAACTGGGAAGTGCAGCAAGTGACATAAGTAACATCCACATAAGTTCAGAAAATAAAACGGGACCAGAAATGACTTTAGAATACCAGTGAGCTCCTGTGAAGGGTCTGTAGTCCTGAAAATTATTCCTTTAATATCAAGTGTAAAAGAGTCTCATAGAGATGTGGAACACAAATCATACACTGTACCACCTTTCTTGATAATCTGAATGAATCATGACTGCTTTATCACACTGAACTCTAAGTGAAGCACCAAAAGGAACCCTCTATTTAAAAAGATAGTTTGAACTATTAACGCATTTCTTAAAATCACTTTTATGTGTAGTTTATTTATTACTTATAAATAACCTTTTGACTATAAGAACTAGCAAATGATAAATATTAATTAACCATATTGGTCTAACACACATTGTATTTCTATATCCATCCTTTTCAATAAGAGACTGAAATACATTCTTCAGTTCTTTCAGCATCCAAAGACTCAGATATTTGTGTAGAACTGTCCTCATTCTTCTTGGAATTCCAAAAATAATACAGCACTTAATCAAGTGATATAAAGTCTGTTTTCCCAATTACATCCACCTTCATGATGAAATCACTGATTAAAATACAGTAACACTTTTTGACATGTTCTTAATTTAAAAAAAAAGTCTCCTTAAAGTGATAGTAAATATTAGATGTCTTAGAAGAGGAAGTATATTCTTAGAGGTCTTAACATAAAAAATCGTAAAACACCACATATTGCACCAAGAAACAAGCATTGCATAAAACCTTTAAGATGGAATCCATGAAACTACTTTTGATATGAAACGTGTCTTTTGTATGTGTTTCAATACTATCATGACTATGTCAAATATATATGTATTCCTAGGAATTTTTTTTTAGTCTGTCAAATCAATTCAGAGTCTAGTTTTATGTAGGATTTCTCTTTCAGTTCTATGCTAAATATCTCTTAGATTCCATTGAAGCTTTAATGATTCACTAACTTTATTCAGGCTTAGAAAAAAACATAAAACTAAAGGGCATAGCTTATTGTTGCAGAAAGCTATAAAGCTTCCAACAAGAAAACTACAGACTTCCAAGGGTTCACCACCAGTGAAGTTTCACAAGCGTGCTGATATTTTTTCCAGATTGATTCGTGATAAGATATTTAAGACATATTTTCAAGCATGGAGGTTCAACTGAAAACTGATCCATGGTTTTGACATGATAATAAGCCTCACTTGAATGACAGACTCAATTACTCAGACTATAGTTCAGACTGGATCAGGCATTTAACATGACCTATGACATGAACGAATTTTTAAGCAAACTGGGATCATGTGTTTTAGCCCATCAACAACATGAAAATATTCATTTGAATTATATTCTTTGGTCTCAGAACACATCTCTGAGGAATAAGTTATTGCTAATCCTAAAAACAGGATTTTCTGATAGATGCATAGGATATGACCGACTCAGGCTTAATGAACTAATCTGTTCCTTCACAGACCTATCCCATGACCCAGAATGTCCTAAGCAACATGATTATATTTTTCTGAGCATCTTCATTTACTGAGTATTTACTTAAAAGCATTAATACTAGCATAGATATCTGGAAAAGTTACCCTCAAGTAAGGAAAAGCTTAAATAGTTTATTCCAAAGCCATTATACACATTTACGTGTTTGGTACTAATTGATATTTCATTCACCTGCCTTAATGTACAATACTTTTTTTACTCTGAAATTGTCCTGAACAGAATGGCTACACATAGAAAGTAGGTGATTTTTGAATATATTCAGTTTTTCCTCAGGCCAGTAATTTTATACTAATATCATATTCTGAGAAGCTTTAAATCAAGCTCCTGAGAATCATATTGACATACACGTGACTTGACAAACAAAGCATTTGGCTTACTTGTAGTACAAGGGTTATACAATGTGAAGGTTACCTTGTGTCAATTTTATTACAGACCAAATAGTAAGTTATTGAAAAGTTATTTTTGGCTTTCTTTATTTCCTGTACTTATATTTTATATATTATTTATATAGTATATGTTATTATGAATACATAAATCACGATTGATATTACTTGATTCTGAATTCTTATTTATGTAGAGAGAAATGCTGCCCCCTTGTCTTTGTGCAAAGGCTTGTGCTGATATGAATTTTCATTGAGTTCTGTCACTACAGCAAAGTCCGTGTCAAGATGAATACCTATCAGAGTATTCCAAGATTCTCATTGGCTCTGATGCATTTCCTTTCGATTGTTAAAGAATTGCTTCTATCTTCTTCTTTAGTGTTTCTTAAATTCCCCAGTGAGCTCAATGGGGGGATGTTTATAGACATCCTTGAAATCATCTGGTTTCTTCACTTTTTCATTTGTCTAATCATATGGTCAAGTCATTGACCGCCTCACAAGGGTCAGAACACAGAAAAACAAATGAGTGTTACTGTGTAATTACTCCATCAGTACAAGTTGGTGCAATGAGATATTTCTTTCCTTTCATATTCATTATTTTCTGTAAGTATATCATGTCAGTTTTCCAACTGAGATTAATGCTTTGTTGCTTAGCAGAATGTTTTGTTTCATGTATTGGGGACCATTAATTTGTATCACTTCTGTTAGAGTGAGAACTAGTAGTTCAAAACAGCCTTGAAAGAGGCTATTGGCTTATATAAATAATGATTATTTCCTTATATCCTTTCACAGCATCATTTGTTTATAAAATCCTTTTATATTTCAACATAGGTGTCTTCAGAGAATAGTCTTAATTAAAGATACATGTTTATTTCTGATTATTTTAATTTATTCATTTATAGTTATTGTTTTAAGTAATTCTCAGCAATAGTTTTAACTAATTCTCAATAATCAGCTGAATGTTATTCCAAAATGCCATGTATTTTACACTAAAATTGAAAAATGTGGAAATTCCTCAAATCTGAATCTGTATTGCTGGATATCAAGCTAGCTTTTGTCATAATTAACTGCCTATATATGTTTAGGTTACAGACATTTCAAATAACATCTGAGTGTGTCTATTCATACACAAACAACTATTATTCAGTGTATGTTCAACAGCTTCTTTTCAATTGTTTTTGTATAGAGCACCTATACAAAATTATCCCTGGAATATTACCAAGGGTAAAATGCACATCATGAAAGAACACAGCTGAAACCCAGCTCACGCTCTTTCCCTACTCATAAGTATTGACAATGACAATGACTTGTTTTTATTTGCCTGTGGAAAGTCACAGGTGGCTTCTGCCAAAATTAGTCTAAAAATATAATCCGCATTTTGAACAACCATTAGATTTTTTTTTTCTAATTCACTAACCAGTTCTGTTAGGCACTCATGTAAACAATAAATTTATTTTGTGGTCTAGCTTGATTTTCACCTTTTGTAATTTCAGTTATCTCACCAAATATCACATAGCATTTTACTTGATATCTGAATGACATCTAATCTCCATGTAATCAAATTACAATAGTAAGAAGGTACATTAAAATAACTTAAGATGGTGTAGTAAATTGTGATTTCAATGTGAGGGGAAACTCTTTTTTTTTTTTTTTTTTTTTGGTTTTTCGAGACAGGGTTTCTCTGTGTATCCTTGGCTGTCCTGGACTCACTTTGTAGACCAGGCTGGCCTCGAACTCACAGAGATCCGCCTGCCTCTGCCTCCCAAGTGCTGGGATTAAAGGCGTGCGCCACCACCGCCCGGCTCGGGAAACTCTTTTTATGCCAAGAGTGAAATCAGGAACAAGGCATCTGTGTGATAAATCACCAACTGTCAGTCTCTTTTTCTGTCCTTCCTGCCATCTCTTTTTCTTTCCATGTTTAAACCATATTGCTTTGATTGCAGTTCAGAAGCAGGTGTGGAGATATTGATTAATGTTCCTAATGATTATTTTTTTATTCTTTTTTTTCCTTTATTTTTTATTTCTTCAAGTTACATCTCAATCGCAGTCCCCTCCCTATTCCCCCTCCAGTCCCACCCTCCCACCCTCAACCCCCTATCCTCTTCCCTTTTTTTTTTTCTTTTAAGTTTAAGGTATATCTTATTTCCCTCTACAGTTTCCCCTTTCAGTCCAACAAATGGCTCTTTCTCTTATAATAACAAATACAATACAGTACAACAGAGGTAATTAGGCCACAGTTATGAGGGTTATAAGGCTTAACGTACATTCCTAATGATTAATGTTAACTAAAAATTAAAGTTTTCAGTTTATAAAAAGAGTAAACTATAGTGACCAACTGTATTGCAAAATGACTATTGCAAATTAATTATTGCACATTGAAACTTCCTAACATGGTAGATTTTAAGTACCCTCAATGCATACATAAATGATACTTAGGCACATTTATTAATGTATTAGCAGATTAGGCTTGATTGTGACATTCATTTTACAATCCATGAATATGTAAAATGTATTATGTATCTCAAATACATGCAATTTTATTTGTAAATGCATCTTAACAAAGCTTGAAGGAAAAGCAGAAATAAAATTGCCAGAGGCTATAGAAGCTATAGTTCTTGATAATATGTTACCTTCTAAAGGAAAACCTCTTATTTCTTCCTTATTCCTCTCAGCCTTTTATTTACAGAGGCACTTTATGACATTAATTTTTGGGTCAATTCTAGTTCTCTACACTCATACAATTTATGTGATATCACATTTTTTTTACCATATTCATCAAATTTCTGATAGCTACAGGTTTTTCTTACAATATGATTCAATTGTAAAAATCACAGTCCAGATGTTGTTCAAATCCCAAATCTTAAATGCTGTTTCCCAATTTGCCCCTCACTTCAGATATCAACCTGCAGAGACAGATCGCTAGGGAAACACTTTATGCGGATTTGACTTTCAAATGATGGTTCCCACAACTGCCTAATCTCTTTCAATAATTTTTTGGAATACTTTTCTTTTTTTTAATAAATAAATGTATTTATTTGTTGCTTCAGGTTACATCTCCATCATATTGTTCTCTTTCCCCCCTTCCCAGTCCCGCCCTCCCACCTTCTACCCCCATCCCTTCCATCCACTCCTCTGGAGTGGAGTGTCCCTATATAACAGTCCCTCACCCCAGTTCAGCAGTCATATGAGGGCCAAGAGCCTCCTCATACACTGGGGCCCTACAAGGCAGTACAACCAGTGAAAAGTGTCTCATTGCCAGGGAGAGAAAACTAAAAAACAAACAAACAAAAAGTCTATGTCCATGTTCCCTTTGGTGCATTGGTTGTAGTATAGATATCCTGTGCTATATAGCTAAAATCCTACTATAAGTGAATAGATGCACAAATTTCTTCTTAATGTATGTGTGAGCACTGTAACGATTAGGTAAAACCAAACTAGATAACCACAGGAGTCAATGAATCCCCATTGTGGAAATATTTAAAAATGGTCAACTCAACAATATCAAAAGGTGATTTCCCTTTCTAAAGTCTCTTTTAACTTGGAATACTTTTCAAAATCAAACTTGTTTGTTTTAAAGGGCACAATTAAGCACCCAAGTAAAGAGTCAATGACAGGAAGAACTGTAATTTCAAATTATATGTCATGTCACTGGGTACATTATTCTCCCAGTAAGTGTATATATTCTTCACTTTCAAAGCTCATAAAGACTTATTGTTCAAGAATTTTTCAAAAGATTTAATCCAATCTTACATACCCTTTGCAAAGATCTTAAATTTGGCTGGAATTTCTTACCCTTTATTTACTTTATTCTTCAGGCCACCACCCAGATGCTATTTTGGCAACAGTGTTATGCAGTGTGAGCTCAGGTAAAAGACATTTTAATAAACCAACCACCCATATATTTTTTTCTAGTAAATTGCAAGGTCTTTAGGAAATTTTTATATAAACTAAATTGTTTCTAAAAACTGTACCACCATCCTTGCTATTCAATAAATTACCAAGAGTTTCATAAGTCTCTGCTAAGAACAGAAGATAAACACCAAGCATTTAATTCTTACTGTACAGTTTCTATAATCTCTGGAGACTTTGTTGAAATCAGCAGTTGACTTTACAGATTGCCCCTTTTTTCTTCCCATTTTTCTATAGTAATTCTGAATTGAATTATTTGGACTTATATATTATCTGAGTTCTTATTTATCCTGCACAATTAAGTCTGCAGAGGATCTGCATATGCTTTCTGCTTTTTAGTGCTAAAAAGAACTGTTCCCCAGAAGATACAGTGAACACTACAATGATACACTGAAAAGAGAGTACACAGCCATTTCATTTAAACCCTATCAAAGCACTGAAAATTCAATACAGACATTCATTTTATTTTCCACACTGTTAAGCTAACTAACTTGTATACTTTACAAACAACTTTGAAGTCATAGAATATAATAATTCTACTGCCAAAAAAACCCTCTGAAACATGACTTCCTAATTTCTGATCATTTCTCCTCTCATACAGGTAGCCTTTTGTTCTTAGCCCTGTATAAAGCCTCTGAACAATGGTCTATCACCAGTTCTCATGCTAATTAATTTTCCACACCAAATCATTGATAATTGAAGACCAAGTTTCTCATTCTCCTTTTGTCTACTAGTAATTTAAATTCATCCAGAACATAGATATAATGGAATATTCTATTTGGAGGAATAGAGGAGCCTTCTTGCCATGTACTCCATAACAGCACTGTTTAAGCTATTTATAACAAACCAATATATGCTATTTTGACTTAATTCCTTAAAAATGTTTGCTTTTCTGGGGTGAGTTCATTTATTGTAATTCAATCTTTGCGTGATTTCTTAGTTACCATTCTTTTTTTCTAAAGACAAATGTATTTTTGTACAATACACAAAACAAGGTTTTTAAATAAAGAACTTAGTGGTGTTAAGTACATTCACACTCATCTTTAGTGCCTATATCCTAACCTGTACATCATCCCAAAGTGAAATTAGGTACTAAACTATAACTCCAAATTCTTTCCTTCTATGTCAGGACTGAGGAGCTACTGTCCTACTCATATTTGTGAATTTGAATTTTCTAGGTAACTAATATATGTGAACTCAAGTGATTTTTTAAACAACTTTCTTTCGTCCTGAAAGTGAAGAAGAGAAAACAAGACTTACATGCCTTAAATTTCAAGGTCACTTTCACACAGACTGGTTTATCTCAAGCAACAGAAAATTTTATTGCTTATATACTTTGAATCCACTGGGTCATGGATGCTTTTTTAAAAAATTATTTTATATCTTAAATAATATTTTGAGAATTTCATAAAATGAATTTTGATCATACTCAACCTCATCCTTTAAGTCCTCTTCTATCTTCCATTTCTACACCCTACCCTCCCTTACATTCCAAACTGAGTTTTCTTCTCTTTTCTAACCACAGAATCTAGTTTGTGATACCCAACTGCTCTTGACAACGGGGCCTGCCTGAACTGTGCTTGCATCATTAAACATAACCAATTGCCCCCTTCCAGTAGCTGCTAAAGAAAAATAGCTCTTCAGTTAGTGGTGGGATTTCATGTTTATCTTCCACATTTTATGCTCGGATTATCTAGTTTGGAATCTTTTGCATGTTATCGCCATCACTGTAAGTTCATATCATCAACTTTCTTGTTGTGTTGGAAAAACATTGTTTCCTTGAGGTTATCTACCACCTCTCAATCTCATATAAGTCGTTCTGCCTTTGTTGACAAATGATCCATCTTATCAAGCATCCTTATTCCAACACCCAACCACTTCACTGAGCAAGGCTATTACAAACTGAACTGCATGACTTTTTAACTTATCATTTATTTTGGCTTCATCTTAGGAACTTTAGTTAGACAGTTTTGGGCATAATTAGAAAATACATTGGTTGACTTTCTTCTCATAATTTCTTCATTATGTGATTTGCCCTCCCTGTAGAATGATAGTGACAATAAGTACTTTGCTTGGTTTAGACTCTTGTTGTTTACTGAAGAGAGTAACTTTTGTACCAGTGAATCCCATGATGAACAAATCAGATTTCTCTCATTTTAAAAATGTCACAATGGCGGGCGGTGGTGGCGCACGCCTTTAATCCCAGCACTTGGGAGGCAGAGGTAGGCGGATCTCTGTGAGTTCGAGGCCAGCCTGGTCTACAAAGCGAGTCCAGGACAGCCAGGGCTGTTATACAGAGAAACCCTGTCTCCAAAAACCAAAAAAAAAAAAAAAAAATGTCACAATGAAGTACATATTTGGAAAGCATTTCCTATTTTGTTTTATTTTTCCCAAAGGAACTTACATATCTACAGAGAAAATAACATTCAAATTTTCACAAAAATATTTGTTGATATTAATCTGAAGAACAAAAGAATTAGAATTATAAATTATAGTATCTCTACCCGTCTATCTACATATTGCATAGAGAAATTAAGAATATATATATAATCAACATAATTATTAATTATTTAGAGAGGAAATATTTGGGGTTATGATGGATTTTTTTTTTTTTACATTTTAAAATAAATTTGTTTAATTTGCATTCCAATCACCATCCCCCTTACTCCTTCCAGTCCCACCCTCACCCACAGCTTCCATACTCCCCACCAACCAGTACCACCCCATTCTGGCATATCAGGTCAGGACTAAGTTCCTCCCCTTCCACTGAAGCAAGACAAGGCAGCTCTGCTAGGAAATTTGGATCCAGATGGAGGCAATCACATCCAAGTCAGAGACACTCCTTGCTTCAATTGTTAGGGGATTCACTTGAGGACCAAACAGCCCACCAGCTTCATATGTGTGTATAGTGTGTCTAGGACCAGTCCATGCATGTTCTTTGGTTGGTGGTTCAATCTCTATGAGCTGTCTTGTGTCCCAGTTAGTTGGTTATGTGAGATATAAAGAAATTCCTACTGAAACAAATAAAAGAAATGAAACTGGACATACAAAGAAGATACGCATGTGCAGTTGAAAAACATGTGTTAAATAGTCTCCTCTTCAATAATCACTGACAGTAAAATAACACAATTTGTAGCATACCAAAATATCACACTCCAGCAAGAATTGAGTATTCCTAGTTTGGAGCATTGCAGCCCAAGATAGCTGCTGCCAGATCACTATAATTTGTTATGTAATTAGTGCTGTGTATTTGTGAATGTTTGATAGTAAATTAGTCTAGATTTCTACTATAATTTTCATCTACAAATGTTACCAATTACCATAAATTTGTGGTGTGTACATCCCATGAAGTACAGTATATAAATTGTGTTGCTTCAATTTCCAAGTCCTTGATTATTCATTTAATTTTATTTTAAGAATACTTTCAGTTTTCTAGCAAATCTGAACAGAAAATTCAAGTTTCCTGTACAATGCCTCCATGACACCTGTTCAAACTCCCTGATACTAATAGCAGACTCTCCCATTTTACAATCCATGAGTTAGGAGTGGCATAGCGTTATCATCCCATTTCTGTTAGAGTTCATTATAACCATATTATATATTGTGGGTTATACACAGTAACTTATATTGGCTACTATAGGATAGTAATGAAAAAATACCAAACCTGAAAACTACCAGCTTTTTATTGTCCTCATAGTTTTACTTTTTTTCCAATGTCATTTTGCCATAACTATACTATATGTGGGACTTTTCAGATTTGCTCCTTTTACTCAGTCATACATACCTAAGGCTATTTGGTGCTTTTCTATCACTAGAAAGTTCTCTCTCTCTCTCTTTTTTTCGTTCAGAATAATATTTGATAGCCTGGATGTGCCACAATTTATTTATCCATTTACCGAATGAAGTGGCTTCTGGCTCTTTTCTGTTTGGGAACTTATGAATACATTTATTGTAATAGTCTTCTGATAGCATTTTTATTTTAACAACATATTTCAGCTCATCTAGAGAAATACAAGAAAAATAATGGCTGAACTATCCAGCAAAATGTTTATTTTCATAGAATTAGACAAACTATTACAAAAGAGTCATACCATTTTATTTTCCCACAAGTAAGTGAGAGTTTTTTGTTCTAAATTATCATCTATTTTGGTGTTTGTAGTGTTTTGACTAATATTCTACCTTTGTTAATAAATTTATTATTTAGTTTGATTATGAGTGTAAAACATTCTGATTACTTTCATTTCTGTCTTCTTTAATCTTCCTCGAACACTAATCAACTTGCCTACTTCCTACAGGTCATTCTCCCTTGTTCATATTTTATTTTGGTTTGTATTCCTCTGAGTTTAACCAGGGCATAAAAATTGTAGCTTTTGTTAGTTTGTGCCTGCAAGCTGAATCATGTCCTAAAGATACCATTTCATCATTCTCTTAGTTAGGGTTATTATTGCTTCAATGAACACCATGACCAAAGCATCTTGGGGGAGAAATAGTGTATTTAGCTTACACTACCACAACCCTGTTCATCATCAAAGGAAGTCAGGATAGAGACTCAAGCATGGAAGCGCCTGGAGACAGGAGCAGATACAGAGGCCATGGTAGGTGCTGCTTACTGACACAATCCCCATAGCTTACTCAGAGTGTTTTCTTATAGAACAAGGTCCACCAGCCAAAGGGGTCCATGTCAGTACTGCTTAAGAAAATGACTTACATATACTTTTCTACAGCCCTATCCATTGGAGGCATTTTGTAAATTGAAGTTCCCTCCTCATTCATGATTTTAGTTTGTATCAGATAGATATAAAACTATTTCAGCAAAATCCTCCTCCTCTAAATCTTTCAGTTCTTCCCTTTTCACAATATTCTGTTAGGTATGAACATTCAGCTGCCTTCTTTTCTTACCACTTTTAGCAAACAATTATTTCAACATTCATCACCATTCACTGTAAAGGCTACAGTAAAGGTAGCATTTGTATATAAGTATAATTATAGATTGTTAGAAGGTAGTCTGATGCTTCTTCCTAGACCCTCCTCAGTTCCAGGGTTTTTCTTTAATGTTTATTTATTACTTCAAAGTTACATTTCCATCAAAGTCCCCTCCATCCACCTCTCCAGCTCCTACCCTCCCACCCTAGCACCCTTCTCCCACCTATACTATTACTCTGGTATAGGGTGCCTTACATATCAGCCTCCCTCAGTTCATGAATCATATGAGGGCTAAGAGCTTCCTCTTGCACTGGGAGCCTACATGGTAGCTCCACTAGGGCAAAATGTCCTACTAAGTCAATGTTCCTGTCCCTTTTGGTCTATTGATTGTAGGATACTTATCCTGTACTATGTGACTAAATTCTAGTTATGACTGAATATACTCCATGAACATCTTTCTGGGTCTGGGTTAGCTCAATCAGAATGAGTTTTTGTAGTTCCATACATTTGGTTGCAAATTGCATGATTTCCTTGTTTCTGATAGCTGAGTAGTATTCCATTGTATAAATGTACACAGCTTTTTTATCCATTCATCAGTTGATCTGGGTGTTTTCCAGTTTTTAACTATTACAAATAAAGCTTCTTTTAACATAGTAGAGATGCCCTTGTGGTTTGGTGAGGAATCGCATAGATGTATACACAGGACTGGTATCGCTAGGTCTTGAGGCAGAGCTATTTCAAGTTTTCTAAGATATCTCCAGACTGATTTCCACAGTGGTTGTACAAGTATGCACCCCACCATGAATGGAGGAGTGTCCTTCTTTCTTCACAACCTTGCCAGCATGTGCTCTCATTTGAGTTTTTGATCTTAGCCATTATGACAGGTGTGAGATGTGATCTTACAGTCATCTTGAGTTGCATTTCTCTGATGATTAAGGATATTGAGCATTTCTTCAAGTGTCTCACTGCCATTAGAGATTCTTCCTTTGTGAATTCTCAGTTTAGCTCTGTTCCCCATTTTTATGCAGGTGTGGGATAGTAAAGGGGAGGGGAGGGAGAGGGCTACCCATTTTGGTGAAGAAAGGGAGAGAGGGTGGGAGAAGCAGATGGGAGGACCAGACTCATTGGAATGGAATGGGGGGGAGCTACAATTGGGATGGAAAATGAAAATAAAAGGCCCAGATCCAGGCCTTTTATTGGTCCACTCTAGCATCTCTTTATTTATGTATGTAGAAATGTGAACTTCCGGAGTGTGTTAAGGTGCTGGTCCTGTGGAAACAAAGCTTCAACATCTCCATGACACAGGGCAACAACAGGATATCCAGAGTCTCAGTGAGAATCCAGTATAGAGACTGTAGCAGAAGCCAGAGGCCTTGAACCAGACCAATGAATCATTGGAATGAATATTTCCAAGTAAAACTGTTTGGGCCAAAGTGTATATATACTGTGTGACACACAAACCAAAAGTGACATACAAACCAAAGCTTTTTTTTTTTTTCTTGGTTGGCTTCTCTTGGTGGGAGTTGGTTGCAAGGGCAGATGGCAAATATGGAGGCCCAGAGAGATGTGTGGGATTGGGGTGTATGATGCTAAACTCACAAATAATCAATAAAAAGTAAAATGAAGTTTAAAAATGGTAAAGAAATAATACCAAAGGAACAATGAAGAAGACATAAAATTAGAAGCCTTAGTTTGGAGTCTATCTAGACACAGAGAAAAGAAGAGTGCAGTGTGAAAGTGGTCAAAATATGTGGTATTAAAATTCTTCAATAGGAAAAATATTGTTCAATAGGTAAAAAAATATTTTTGAAGAAATAATATTCCTATTTCTTTAGCAAAAGGAAAAATGCTAGATGTATTATCATACATGATCTCAAATTACACCCTAATAATAAAAACAACATAGTATTGACACAAGACTGCATATGTATAGAAAGGAAATGGAATAAAAGACCCAGACTTAAATCCAAACAATCACAAACACTGGATTTTTAACAAAATTTATTCTGGAGAAAACACAACATCTTCCAAAAATAGAGTTGGAAAAAATGAATATCTATATTCAGAAGAGTGAAACTAGTACCTCTCATTTCACGTAAATGAATTCCAAATGAATCAAAGGTCTCAACCCAAGACCTGAAATGCTAAACAGCAAGAAGAAAAGGTAGAGGAAGTATTACAAGACATAGGCATAGACAAGAGCCTTAAATATAGGACTCCTGTTGTTCAGGAAATAGATTGACAAATGGGAGCTCGTGAAATTAGAATCTTTTGTACAGAAAACAACAGTTAACTGAGTGAATAATCAGACTACACAATGGAAGGAAATATTTAGCTGTCATACATCTGATGATGATTTCTATGAAAATATATGAAGTACTTAAAAATTAAAACATTAAAAGAATGAACAACTTAACCAAAAAATATATGGCAGAGATCTAAAAGGAAAGTTCTGAAAAGAAGAAATATAATCAGATATTAAACATTTTTAAAAAGTATTCAATGCCATTGATAATTGGGAAAATGCATTAAAAACTGCTTTGAGATGCCATCTCATCTCAGACAGAATGACTGTCATCAAGAAGTCACCATACCACTTCTGGGTATACATCCAAATGATTACTCACCAAACCACAAGGATGTTTCCCAATAATATGTTCATAGCAGCCTTATTTGTAACAGCTAGAAACTGGAAACAACCCAGATGTCCTTCGACCAAGGAATGGATAAACAACTGTGGTACATCTACACAATGGAATATTATTCAGTCATCAGAAATGACCAAATCATGCAATTTGCAGCCAAATGGATGGAACTAGACAAGCTCATTCTGAGTGAGCCAATCCAGACTCAGAATGATACACATGGCATCTATTCACTTATAATTGGATTTTAGCCAAATAGTACAAGAAACAATACTACAAACAATTGCACCGAAGGGAACAGGAACATAGTCTTTTTTTTTCCTATCAATGAGACACTTTGCCCTAGTGGTGCTGCCTTGTAGGCCCCCAGTGTATGAAGAGGCTCTTGGTCCTCATATGACTGCTGAACTGGGGTGGGGGTGTGTTATGTAGGGACACTCCACTCCAGAGGTATGTGATGGAAAGGACAGGGGGTAGGACAAGACTGGGAGGGGTGGAAAGAGAGCACTATGATGGAGATGTAACCTGAAGTAATAAACATTAAAAAAAAGAAGTCACATAGCCACAAACATTGGTGAGGATTTAGGGAAATGACTGTTTATTTCCCTCATTATCGGTTGGAGGAAAAACTGATAGAGCAACTATAAAAGTTAGAATGGAGGTCATCAAAAATGCTAGAAATAGACTAGCATATGACCTAGCTACACCACTCATGAGAATATAACAAATGGCCCCTGTGCCCTAACACAAAGCTGTTTGCTTGCCCAATTTTAATTGTTTCTCTCATAATTGGTATGATTGTCTTTCTGATTTATTTGAATTCTTAAATTATATATATTATATTTTCATATACCTAATTGCTATCTTTTATTATTTGTGAAGAGAGTGTTTAGATATTTGGCCTATTTTATAAATGAGCACTTATTTTATTATTGAAGAATTATATTTACTCTTTGCAAATTTTATATGCCAAACTTCATCAAATGTTTTTGGCAGTTCTTTTTCTCCTATTCTGCAGTATGTACTCATGTTATATTTGTTATAACCATGTTTATAGCCAAAGATTTTGTTGAAAAACATGCTGTTACTTTGTTTGGAAATTTAAGGCAATGTTTCTTTTTATAGCTAATGGTGGTATCCAACTCATTTTTTAAACAGACTGGCCCAAAATTCCTGATTTATTTGCTTCAGCCTTCCCAGTACTGAAATAATAGGGTTCCATCACAAATTTTAATGATAATGAAGTTACCAATGAAATCTTTTGTGTCATGTGTACATGGTATAGGATCTAAAAAAATAAACAAAAATCCCATTTTCTTAGTAAAAATATACTACTCCTGGGCATGCACCTTAAGGAATTTATATTCTACTACTGAAACACTTACATATTCATTTTCATTTCATTCTCAATATCTATGAAATGCAGTAAATTTAGATATTCATGACAGATAAATGGATAAGAAAATATATAGTTCAAATACATAATGGAATATAATTCAACTGTAATGAAAAAAATGAAGTAAAAGTTTTGCTAGTAAATGAATGAACTGGAAAAAAAGAAAGCTATAATGAGAAAGGTAACTCAGGCCCAGAAAGATAAATTCCATATTACTGCATACTTTGACTGCATGACATATAAATTTAATCTTCAAATTAACTTGGAATGTCTTCCTTGTTAGCTAGCTTTTACTGGGCTGGAGATTGCTGTTCAGGCTATTCCAGGAGAAAAGAGTTGTATTTTCTTATCCGTTTCTAGAGCCTCCATGTTACAATACTGACTTACCATGCAAGGTGTGATCATTGAGCAATAGTGGTGAGACTGATCTGAAGTAACTAACCACTTTCTAATTGAATTTGAGTTCTCATTATCCTGAAGAAATTGCATGCCTCTTATTGCCAAAAGCTAAAGTCTTGGAAAGTCCTAAGCTATAGGGTAGAACTGGTCATTGTCATTTTGCTCAATAGTCAGTCATGTTGTCAAATTGACTTGTGACCTTTTACGTTTATACCCATAGATCTGGGTTCAGGAAAAACCCTCTCTAAAGATAATAATTTCGAAAGAAATTGAAAAGTATATTCAGTGCTAGTGCCTGAGGTCCACGTGAATGTGAACATGAATACAGAGAGAGAGAGAGAGAGAGAGAGAGACCTATCTTATCCAATTTTGCATTTGTATGTCCAGTTTTCTCAGTACCAAAAGGCGTTCTATTCCTTGATAATTTTTTGTTTGTTTGTTTGTTTCTCTGATAATCAGGAGGTTGTAATTGTAGAAAATCAGTTCTGGACAGACTATTCCAATTATTTCATCTACATATTAGTATTTGTGTGAGTCAATATTGATTAGTTCAGCTTGGTTTATGCCTTTATATCAATTATTTTGAAACCTCTATCATTCCACTTCATCCAAGCCTTTGGATATTGGGGACATTTTTGCTAATGCAAATTTTAGTACTGTAGTTAATATTCATGAAAGATGCCATTCATTCATTGATAATTTTATTGAATCAATAATAGGTACATTTGAACAATATTAATATTTTAGATTTGTGAATGGGACAGTTTTTCCATTTGTGTGTTTTCTGAAGGTTTTTCCTTTTATATTATAATTTCAACTGAAAAAATAGTTTATTTTATTTTCTAAATATATTTCTTGGTTATATAGGCATTATTGGTTCTTTGTTTCTTTGGATGCTTTTTTAGCCTTTTTAAATATTTGAAAATAATGGTACTTTCTAGAGTGATTTTGTTTTGTTTAAATTTAGTGTATTTGTATTTAATTATACCTGTTTTTTCCCTTTTCATATACAAACATACATACATCTCTTTTAAAATAAAACCTCATAATTTGGGTGTGACTTGGGTGGGTGTGCACGTGTGTGCATGCATGCATGCATGTGCATGCTTGCGGGTGTGTTTGCGTGCGTGCGAGCTTGTGTGTGTGTGTGCATGTGTCTGTGTGTGTGTGTGATTTTCTCTGTTTACAGTTATAGAGCCATGCTCCTTAAAAGTGAGGAATGTAGACAGACTTCATCACAAAGAGATAATGAATTTCCTCAAATGACTTTTTTCCATTTGTTGCAGTTATCATAGGCTTTTGGTCACTCATTTTGTAGGTGTCTTAATCTAATCCAGTAATTGATTTGTTTATATTGAGCCATATTTGTCTCCTTGAAAATTTCATTTGGTTATGCTTTAGTCTCGTTTTAGTGTGCAGTTTACTTTTGGGTTGCAAGTATGTTTTAGAGCACCAGTATTCATAGGGCATATTGGTCTATGTGTTTCTTTTCTTAAAAGCTTAGAGTGGTATTTCAGAGATATGAAAATTTTTGAATAGTCTCTCAGATTTTGAGATTTTCCTTCAGAATATATATGGGTCTTATAAAACCATGCAACCAGACTATCATCCAGAGCATCACAAAATGCACAAAACAAAATGTTATTTTAGTCATATCTTAACACCCACATCCTTAAAACCTGGTGAAATGTTGATAATAATACATATGAGCATTTGGATTGTGGAAGGTTTACAGCGGTCACATGGATTTCCAATGAGTATGTTCAGCTAAAAGATTTATAACATAATGCAAAATAGTTACAGTTACATGTCTTGCAAAACAATTTCTGCCTATAGATATTAGAATTCATTTCTAGATAAATCATCATATGGTGGTTTAATTTCAAGATATTTATTTAAATGCACAATGAAAATCACCTACAATTTTTATTAGGAATTTCCAATAAGTAGTGACATATTGCTCTTCCAATATTAATAGTATTATATTAAGTGCCATTTTGAAAGGACCTGACATTTTTGAAGTATGTTTTCCTAACCCATGTACAAAGTTTGCATAAAACCCACTGATTTAATTTCTATAATCTCATTGAACTAGACATTGTATAATTATACTTTATCATTGATTATTCATTTTCTTGGTTTTTGTAGCATAATCTTGTAATTATATCTATATTCCTATTTGATATTTTTAAAAAGAAATTAATGGCATGGATTTTTGCTGATATTATGAATTAATATAAAATTAATTCATATTATATATTCCATAAGTGTTGGAATTGTATTTCATTTGAACATCCATTCTCTTTCATACAAAAAATGATTTGTAGTAAGACACTATAATTGGTTGTGAAATAGTAGCCATCATTAGTAAGGTTGATATTCCTTACTCTAATACAATTTTAGTTTTGTGTACTAAACTGCTAAATATTCAAGTTAGACATCTGTGAAAAATGAAATGACAAAATGATTTAAATAATATTTTCATACAATCAATGAACATGGAGATAAGGATATTTTCTTTATTTTGATACTTATTAAATGTGTAAATAAATTAGTGAAGTGATGTAACCTTAAATGTATTTATTGATATCTACATGAGAAAAATGTGCCCTATTATGTTAATATGTATCTTACCTAGATGAAAACAAAAACTCAGAATATGTTCTATAAAAAACATGTATTCATTAATAATAAAAAAGTTAATCAAATGCTTTATTTACAAGAAATAAATTTGCAAGGATTTCACTTTTTGGCATTGCACTCTTAAATCGACACACCTATAGACCTCTAACTTTTTATAAAGAAGCCAGAATCATACGATGGAAAAAAATTATCTCCAATAAATGGTGCTGCTCTAAGTGAAAACTGGCAGATAGAAGAATACAAAGTGACTCATTTCTATCATCCAGCACAAAACTCAGGTCCAAGTAGATCAGAGACCTCAACATAAGACCAGATACACTGAACCTGACAGACGAGAATATGGGAAAATGAAGACATTGACACAGGAGATAATTTCCTGAAGAGAAGACAGATAACACAGACACAAAGAACAACAATCAATAAATGTGATCTCATGAAACTGAAAAGTTTCTATAAGGCAAAGTAGACAGTCAATAGGACAAAACAGCAGCCTACAGAATTGGAAAAGATTTTCACCAACTCCACACCTAATATTCAAAATATATAAAAACTCAAGAAACTAGACATCAACAAACAAATAAGGAAATTTAAAAATGTGATAAGATCTAAACAGAGAATTCCCAGTAGAGGTATCTCAAATGTCTAATAAACTTTTTTTCTGCTTTTTTTGTTTGTTTGTTTGTTTTGTTTTGTTGTTTGGTTTTTAACATTTATCAATTTCTTCAAGTTACATCTCAATCACAGTATCCTCCTTCCTTCCCCTCCTGGTCCAACCCTCTTATCCTCTTCTCCCTCACCCTCTTATCTGCTTTTCCTTTTTAATTTAATGTGTATTGTTTCCCCCCAACATCCCCCCTTTTTAGTTCAATAAAAGGCTCTTTTTCTTATAACAATAAATGCAATACAAAACAAAAAGAATAATTAGGCCACAATTATGAAAATTATAAGGTATAACATACATTCCCAATGTCCAGTCCATACATATTTGGCAACTGATATTAATATTCTATTATCTATCTATCTCCATGAGTTTAAAGTTATATGCCTAACTCAGTTTCCATCCTAACATGCATTACTAGATTAAAAACATCTTCTCGGACCTAGAATATATTTTTATTCCCTAACCAACATAATTTAACTATGAGACTCTAACTATCTAGTCTTTAACCACATTAAAGACATGAGAAAGATAAATATATATTGGAATTGAAGAGCCAGCAACTTCCTAAATAAGAAATGACAGACAACTAGCTGCCCAGAAAGTCCCAATTTCTCACATTATATTAGAGCATCTGTCTTGGCTACATCAGTATTGATTTTTGTATATTGATACAAAATTAAGATTATATTTGGCTATCTCAGTATTAATCTCTGTATATTGATACAAAATTAAGGTTAACTCTTTTTAAGGTGTCGTACCTACATAACTTTTTAAAATGTAACATGAAGTTTTGGCCCCTTGACAGCAACTGGCACAAACTGTTTAGGATAATTAAGAAATGAAAACTAATAGTCATTCAAACATGTCATTTTGTTAGCTACTAGCATAGTTTATCACAGATGTTTTCTAAGTTAATCAGAAATCAAGTTGCTAAGAGACAACCAACATTTGCTTATCCAAATATACAGAGATATATAGGTGGTCTTCAAAAACCTCAAGAGATCTGTAGAATATGGCCTTAAAGGATGATTTCTTAACTTAAGATTTTTTTGAAATTGAGACATGTCAGCTCCTGACAGCACCCCCCCATTCTACTGCAAGTAGATGATGAGCATCAAAGAAACTGATGGCTCTTCAGTTCCTGTTTATTCATATCCATTTATCCTTCACAGATCTCTGATGTGGTTGAATACTAGATAGTTATAGTCTCACAGTTAAATTATACATTGCTTAGGAATTAAAAAGATGTTCAAGGTCTAAGAAGATGTTTCTAAGCTAGTAATGCAAGTTAGGGTGGAAACTAAGTTAGGTATAGAGCTTTAAACTCATGGAAATAGATAATAGAATATTAATATCAGTTGCCAAATATGTATGGACTGGATATTGGGAATGTATGCTATACCTTATAATTTGGAGATGGTTGCATTAGTGGCAAGCTTGACACTGAACAAGAAAAATACCTTGCTTCAACTGTAGACAGAATGCTATCTGAAAAGGATAAAACTTGGAAGCAGGTATGTTGACAGCTTAGCTCTGCCAAGACAGGGTAGGTAAGTCCTTCATAATTTCTGCTTTACAGTTAATGTCAGTCAGAAACACTTAAAGAAATATTCAACATCCTTACCCATCAGGTAAAAGCAAAATAAAAATACTTTCAGATTTCATCGTATGTCAGATCAATAAAGATCAATAAAACAAGAGACAGGTTGTGCTGACAAGGATGTGAACTATGGGGAACATTTCTTCATTGTTTGCTGGAGTTCCAAACATCTACTTGAGGAATCAATATGACTGTCTCACAGAAAATTGGGAAGTGAGCTATATGAAGTCTTAGCTATATTACTCCTGGGCATACATCCAAAATCGCTCATCCTACCACCACAACACTTGTTCAAATATGTTCATAGCAGCTTTATTTGTGATAGCCATAAACCAGAAAAAAAAAAGCCTAGATGTCCCTCAAACAAAGAATGCATAAGGAAAATGTGGTACATTCACACAATGAAGTATTATTTGGCTGTTAAGAAAAAATGACTTCATGAGATTTACAGGCAAATGCATGGAATTAGAAAAAAAAAACATTCTGAGGTAACTCAGATCAAGAAAGAAAAATGTGGTATGTACTCACTTGTAAGTAGATAATAGCTGTAAAGTAATGGGAAATCATGTTACATTCCAAGACCCAGAGAGGCTAAGTTATAATCAGGGAAGGGGAAATAAAATAGATATTGTGTAAAGGACTGGGGGAGGTAGGAACAGGAAAAGGAGGGTTTGAGTCAGAGGAGGATGGAAGGTGAGAGCTCTGAGAAAGATAACTGGAAAATGGGGGCCAGGCCATTTTGGCAGTAAGGTAGACTGGAGCAATGGAAGCTCTGAGGAATCTGAGGGTGACTCTAGCTAAGATTCTTAGCAATGAGGGATACCTAACCTTAACCAGCCATCTCCTGTAATCAGGAAAGACTTCCAGAGTAGGGATTGGGACACCAACCCATCCTCAAAATCTTTGACTTACAATTTGCCCTCCCTCAAAATGTGCAGGAGTAAAGGTGGTGCAGAAATTGTGAATATAGCCAAGCAATGGCTAGTACAGCTTGAGACCCATGTTATAAGAGGGAATTCACCCTTGTCACCCTTGTCATTGCCTGGAGGGTCAAGACTGCCTAGCCCAGAGACACATGATAGAACCAAATACGAACAGAAAAAAGTCAGTGAAATAATTTCTAATGATATTCTGCTATACTCAGAGATTGGTGTTTTGCCTAACTATCATCAGAGAAATTTCACCCAGCAACTGATAGAAACTGATGCAGAGACCCACAGAAAAATATTAGGCAGAACTCAGAGAGTCCTATGGAAGAGGGGAATGTAAGATTTTAGGATCCATGGGGGGTTAAGGACACCACAAGAAAACCCACAGAATCAACTAACCTAGGCTCATAGAGGCTCACAGAAACTGAACCAACAATCCAGGAGCATTCATTGCCATAGGCCCTCTGTGTATGTTATAGTTGTATAAATTGCTTCTTTTGGGACTCCTAGCAGAGGGAGTGGAGTCTGTTCCTGACTCTTCTGCCTGCTTGTGTGACCCTTCTCCTCCCACTTGTTTGCCTCCTCCATCCTTAGTATGAAGGGATGTACCTATGGCAACTTGGTATGCCATGTTTGGTTGATATCATTGGGAGTCCAGCCTTTTTTCTGAAGGGAAATGGCGGAGGAGTGGATTGGGGGAGAGGACAGTTGGAGGAGGAACTGAGAGGAGAGAAGGAAGGAGAAACTATGGCCAGGATGTCATGTATGGGAGAATAAATAAATAAATTTTAAAAATAATGTAATTGTCCTTGTGTAAAATGTCTCACTACAAAGACATGTAAAGAGATAGTAAGCAACATATACCCTAAGTAATGAAGATCAGTGAAAATACATTGAGAATCCCATGAACACAACTATTAGAAATTGAATGATGTTGGATCAAATTCATCCATTCATTAAGGCTCCCTAATTTCATTCCCTACAGAAAGAGCTTTTTTTTTTTTCCCAATGCCCATGCATGGCTCATAGCTCTGCCTGTCATCCCTTGTTGTTTCCCAGATTCACTCTTGAAAAGCACATGAAATACTATTAGAACATCTGCCAAACATCCTCCTACATTTCAACATAAATCTAGACTTTTGCTATAGAATTATTACATAAAACATTCAAACAAAGAACATAATCATTTAGTTTATTACTGCTAAAAGTAATAAATCTGCTCTGCGGCTCAAATCTCCATGCTGAGCACAGCATTATTACTGTGGGGGAAGATGTCAATAGGTTTTGCACATTCTAAAAATGCAGCTCATTTTCTGCTGACTAAGTCTTGGGCATACATAAAAGAAGTAGTTCAGGCATACCAGATAAATAAGTAAATATGTATGAAATAGTAGGGACAAGGAAGAAACTAAAGTGTGAGAGTTAGAGAATTATTTTTACTGTGTCAGTATCTTCTGTAAATTATATAACTGAACAATAAATATCCACGGGCCTTTCTAATTATTAATTATTAAAATCTATGTCTTAAAATACATGGAAGAGGGAATTGAGAGAGCTACTATTGCCATGAGCTGAGAAGTGTTTTGTTTAACATAGGCATAGGTTTAGCTGATATTTATGTGTTCACTTTGAGACAAGGAACTCAGCCCTGTTTGTGCCTATGACATATCCTTTTGTTTGCAAAAGTTGACTAGTTACTCTTATGCCTGAAACATGACCTATTGGTAAATCGTCAAAAGATTACATAGAATTGGTATTCTCATACCACTTGTCATTTAAGTTCAAAACTATGTTGTGTTCAAGCATCTATCCATAAGTACTAGATTCTCTAAATGTGAATTTAGTAAATGCCAAGTACAGCTCCAACTCATATATGAACTCATACGTAATACAACTTTAAAAGAACTGCGGCAGTTAGACAAATGAGCTCAATGTTTATATTCTTCACAAATTCCTACCTTGAGCCCTACCTCAGATGGAGGCACTATTTAGGAGATGAAGACATTATGTAGTAGTTAAATAGGATCACGACTTTTATAAGAAATCCCAGAGAAATCACTTACTATTTTCTGCCCATGAAGATCACAGTAAGAAGTCAATGAGAAGAGTGCAGTCACTAGAAAATGGTTTCAGCAGCAAGTGGATTTTGGGTTTTTCATCTTTAAAGCTGTGACACATTAAGTCAATATATATGCATATATATATATATATATATTGCTTATTTTATTGCTACCTACCTAGAGTAAGATAGACAATATTCCTTTCTATTCTTAATTACATATGACTAATTTCTGATTGTATAATGTTGACTTTTCTAAAACAACAACAAAACTTCAAAGACCAGTCTCCTTGGTATATATTCATGTTATTCTACGATGTTCCCTGTGCATTCCATCCATGATAAACCATTTCTCACTCCGAATTGACTTTCATCTCTTGAGTTTATTCTTTAAGAGGGAAGTTCAAAATGAAGGACCTTGGAAGAAAGATGCCCTAATTCTTTATTCTTTAAGAGGGAAGTTCAAAATGAAGGACCTTGGAAGAAAGATGCCCTAATTCTTTCAGTGGCAAGAGTTGCTCTTTTTTATCTTTACTTATACAATGGAGTGTCTGTTTTTCATTTGAGACTCATTTTAATTTTCTTTTCCTTTTGCCAGGTTTTAGATCTGTCTCCTCTTTACAGTTATTATTAATTATATTCATGTGTTTATTCTTCTTTATATGAACATTACCTGTTAATATTTGATGCTCTATTACATGGCTTTATCACCAAGAAAGTATGTCATAAAAAGTTGTTGAAGAAGTATGATGATGTTGCTATTGACTGTAAATTAATATTA
The DNA here is from genome assembly GCA_907164525.1 of Lophiomys imhausi. NCBI lineage: Eukaryota > Metazoa > Chordata > Mammalia > Rodentia > Muridae > Lophiomys > Lophiomys imhausi. The sequence continues at coordinate 469,779 of CAJQZJ010000143.1, read as the reverse complement.
AATTAAACTTTTGTTAAATTGTACACTTATTATGAATTAACTTGGGGTTGAATAAGAATAGAATGGTTCAAGTTTTGGTAAGAAAGTCACCATGCATACTTTTGGAGATAGTAATAATCACATTGAAATCCATGTGTTACCACAAAAAAAACAAATGGTTCAGTCTAACTGAAAGATCAAATAGACTGAGTACTACAGTACTTATAAACCTGTGGAATCTGAGTATAACAGAAGTAGATGCTGCACAACAATGAAAAGACCCATATATAAAATACATATGAAACTATGTATAGGTTTTCATAGCTGTTCACAATCACATCAATCAATCTCTCAAAACATCTCCCATGGAGACTAGCAGATAAGAATAGAATGGTAGACAGAGGATTTGGGTATGACTGAGTTTGTTGTTAAAAGTAAAAAATGAAGCCACATTTTTTTTTAACCCATGGAAGGATCTGGGGAAGAACCAATTCTGATGTAATAAAAAACTAAATTTGACAGAATTGAAAGTTTTATTATTAAAGGAGAGATTATTCCTGGGCCTGCTATAAAGACTTTTAATCAAATACAGATTTATCCTGAATATCTGTGTGAATTTTAACATCTTGAAAGAAAATGTTTGTAGATAAATATTAAACTCTCTGTTCTCTCAATGTTATAAATTATCAAAGCACACTTATACGGTTGAACAACAAAGAGTAGTGATGAATCTTTCTTCTGTAGACATTTACTCTTAACAGCATGAATGATCAAAGATTTAGAACCAGGTTTCCCAGTATAGCAGCAGGCATCAGAAGAAATGTTGAGCTAGGGATGACACTTCTTACTGATCAAGACACGGTACAGAAACTGATTCTGCAGGTGTGAATCAGAGTCAGAGAAGGATTAGATTCTCAGAATACACATCTTTTAAGCAGTTGAGTGCATATTGCAGGAGCAAAAAGCCAATGATTCTATAAAATTCTTAATTAATCAAAACAATAATACCAATTTTTCAATACTTCACTTACACTAGACTAAAATAAAAGGTTAAAGATGTAAGATAGTAGATTTTGAATTCAACCCATGCCCTCATTTTTTAAAACTATGAAATAATTCAATTATTAGGCAGTAATAAAGGATGGAGTGGAAACTATAGTGCTATCTTATAAAATTCTGATCATATGGACTCAACATGTGGCCTGGTCACAGAGTACTGGCTAGTAATTTTGAAGCCCTGAGTTCAGCCCTCAACACTGAAGAATAAAATGTGATATATTAAGATTGTCTATGGAAAAGCCAATACTCACATTTATATCTACTATTCACATAGTAAATTCAATGTAGAAGGGTTATCACAGAAGCAGTTTTAACACCTTGTTATTCCACGCTACGTTCATCACTGCATTTTCACTTTGACATGTTTTCAAAATATTGGATAGTGTATACTAATGGGACTCCAGACTTACACACCTGAAAGTTATTTCCCCTGAATATAAAGTTGAAAGTGGCAAACTGTCCTGCTGTAAATTATAACGCACAAAGGGACAGAGAGATCATATCTACTCACTGTCAAATGAGAAAGATATGAAGGTAGATTTTTGATGTAGCTTAATTAGTTTAGCTGGCCTTTGTCTTGATTTCCACGTATCTCGATTGTTCACATGTGATTTTTACAAATGACATGACTCATGTTTTTGAAGGCCCAGCAGATCATAGGGTTGGGAGCTGAAGACTCCCGACAAACCAAGAATGTGGTGAGATATCCAGCCTTAAATGACATTTGCCTTGTCTGGGAAGAAGAGGTCAGGAGACTTGAGTTCAAGCACATCCACATGATGAAACTCTAGAAACCTTGCCTACCTGAGCATGAGGAGGGTTCCTGTGAGCTCTTCATGGATCAATGCTCAGTGATGGTTTCAAGGCTCATGGGCATGAAGACTTCTTGTTGGAGAATCTCAGACTTTATACATCTTTTCAGTGGTTTTTGTTTTAATAGCATGCCTCATGATAACACTCCAATTACAAATATGACACTTTCAAGAGTTAATGAAAGAAGTTTATTTGAAATTATATAGCTAGTTGACATAGTACTGGGGATATTAGAAGCCTTGAGGGTAGAGTCAGTGTCTTAGGTCAAGACAATTACATGAGGGCCATTTGAGCAATGACATATTACCTAACTCAGCATAACTCTCATAGAACTACACAGTCAGTATCCAGCTTCTAAATGATCAAAAAAGAGGCCCATCACTTGATATTTACACCTTGATGAATCCATGGGAACTAGGAAGTAATTTTTTGTTCTCTTTCCTTCAGCTTCTGACTCTTTTCCTTGCATTGATAGTTAGTAGGAGCTAGTTATTACTTGTAATCAACCCTATGGAGATATGAATGTACAGGAATAGATAGTGCCTTTTAAGAGTCATTTATTTGATGCACCATGAAATTGAATTCTTTTGAACAAGGAGAATTAGGCTGACCACAATCCCTTCTGATTTATTAACTGACATATCCTAAGATACAGAGATGGAAAATTTGACTTAAATTTTTGTTTCTTGGAAACTATGTGAAATAATAAATATTTATTGTCTAAAATGCCTATGTTTAGAGGTAGTTATATGGAGAAATATGCTTTAGTTTCTCTTCTGTACTTTTTAGGTATAAGTATGTAGGGACATAGTGAAACTTGGACTGTGATGGCATCTGGAACTTCCAGTATGACAAGAAGAAAATAGGTTAGAAACAGGTCTTTTCTACAGTAAATAAAGATGGTAGTCATTCCACAGAGTGCATGTGATAGCCACAATTTTATGCTATTAAAATAACACAGTCTTAATTTCTTTTTAAAAAAATACAGATCATAAAAGCTATATTCACTTTAAATTAGAAAGGAATTTCATTGAAATATCAAATAATTGTAAAATACAAGTAAAATGAAAATAAAACAGTATAAGTTAATATCCAGCAACTATTATATAATTAATTTTAGTGTATATGCTTCTTTCTATAAAATATTTTTAAAACATTAATATTCTCTTGGTACCTCATCTGTATTTTATTATGAGCTTTTAATTATTCAAAACAGATAAGATACTACTTATCTAGTGGGTACTTAAAGTTAATATGTTAATTGAGTTTAAACTTTCATATCTTTCTATATCTATTACATATTCAAATCATTTGTCCTATTTAGGTTAGTGTCATCTCTACATACCTAATTCACTTCAGTGCACTTCAAAAAGACCTAAATTCAGGAAAAAAAACAAATTATAATTATATACGCTAAAAGTCCTTCAACTAATTTACTAATCAGTTTTTTAGTAAAGCACAAAATTTTAATCATACAAATACTACCTTTGAAATTCAAGGAAAAAAAAGTAATTGAATGAGGTGCTAGAATGTTGAAGGCTAAAGAGAAATGTAATTTTGTTTTGCTGTGCTATGTTTTATACTGTTTTTCTTTTTGGAGATAACCATGGTATATCTTAAAGATTTTCATTTCCTCACAAATTTCCTAGGATAATGAAAAATAATAAATTCTTAGCTTAATGTTTGCAGTGATCTAAAACATATATGATTATTAGATATTATGAAGGTAAAGACAATTGTTACAGAAATCAAATGAGTAAAGATAACTGACTGAAATGCCATATGCTTTCAGCGTTTTACATATTATTTGACTCATATTTTACATTATTTTTATACTAATTACCCACAAAACCTTACTTTTGATGCATTTAGCTCCATGGATTCCCCAAGAGTGCCAGGCAGACTGAAATATCCATGTCCTTGTTATCTGTTTTTTTACAAATGCTGTTTCTTTGGGTTCCATTGTATCTTCCACAGATATTAAAGTTATCTTTCACAAATGCAGCCTCATGCACACCCTCTGTCTGAACAGGAGTTAATTATTCTTCCCTCTATAATCATCAGTGCGTTTGCACAGATGTCTAATAACTGTTCCTTGTTACATATTTTTAGAATGTAACAGCTTTATTATTTGTTTTGAAAATATAGTAATGGTGTTTTTACTAACTTATTGATATTTGTGAAGAGAGAGTACATATTTTCTTCATATAGAAATGTCACAGAGCTTGATGAAAACAGTCAATTATAAAATCGGTTAAGGTTTATTCATACATTGTAGTACAAAAGAACTGTCTGTGAACCAGAAGATCTAAAACAAATGCTTAAAACATAATAACAGAGTCACAGTGCTGTGTGCAAAACATAAATCTGAATTATTTTGACTTTTATAATCATCTGTTATACATTATCATACTTTCAATATTCAAAGTGGGCTACTTAAGCTCATTTGTCTATAGTTGATTAATTTAGAGTACTGAATTGAGCTGACAATGAGATGAAACGTATGTTTTGTTTTGTTTTGAATGGAACTTTAGCTCAGAAGAAACAGAATAACATAATATAGAATTGGTTAAAGTGTTTAATTGTATTTATATTATATTTAATTTGGTTTGGTTGTGTTAATTCTTAACCTGCCATTATAAATGAGCACACAGAGAACTTATGGATTTTAATAAGCCTGGATTGATGAATCTTAGCCCATCTAAGCTAGCTCTTAATTCTATTCCCCAAATTTGACCCCACATATACATACATCCCCTGGGTTATTATTCTCCACCCTCTGCCAATGTTCCTGGGCATGTGGAATGAGGTTCTTTCTCTAACTCATGGCATGTGTCCTCCTTCCTGCTCTAGCTGCTTGTCTTAGAGGCTTCTTCTTCCCATCAACCTCTCGGCTTCCAAGGCCCAAGCACCTTAGTCCAGCCTACCTCTGACTTTGCCCAATCTCAGGCCTCAGGGTTTATGTAACCAGTCTGAGACAATGATTAGAAAACAAAGTAACAGACAACAAGCAGGTCTCTAGGAACAAGTAATTAACATTTAGAATGTATAACATCACCCCATCAATTCCCTCCTTTTGTCTAAAAGAAGGCTAAATTTTTCAACTCATATAAACAAACAAAGAAAACCATATATAAAAGTTACACACATAATATTTAGCCTATTTGTATCAGGCAATCTTGAAGAAAAAAATTATTTATCTTGGTGTGTCTGACATTCTGAACCTAAATATTTTCTATCATATTGTATATTTATAAAGCTAAAGATTTTATTTGGACTTGAAAATACTACTTTATATTCTAAACAACTCAAGTTCAATTGAAATATTATATCTATTAATCTTCAGTCCCATCAAAGACATAAGAAGAGATAAAGTTGTTATTTAAGTTAATAGGAAGTATAGGAGAGTAGCTTCCAAAAAGAAAAATGACAGTTTTCTGCCTCGACAGTCCCAAATATCTATCAATACCATTGGAGCATCATCTTCAGGCTTCTGGCCAAGTATATTTCACAGACTTAATTGTAAAGCAGGAAATAAGGATTTTCTCACTCTGTCTCTGCAGAATCTGGACATTGACTTACCTGCATTTAAGTTCTGGTCCATCTATGGACTTGTATAGTCTGTGGAGAGAGGAGTAGCATTTCTGCCCAACAGGAATTATCTCTTGATGGAAATTTTTGATGCTTGTTGTCTCCTTCCAAGTCAAATGGGAGCTGTCAGGAGCTGACTCTCTTAAGTCAAACAATTCTTAATATAATAAAAACATTTTTAAATGCCATTTTCTGTATGCCTCTGAAAGTTATGAAGAAATCTATTGATTTATTTATAAATCTATCAATCTATCTATCTATCATCTATCTGCCTACCTATCTATCATCTATCTATCTATCTATCTATCTATCTATCTATCTATCTATCTATCTATGTCTGAACAGGAAAACTCTATATTTTTAAACATTTACTATCTGTTTAATCTGCTAGCCTTATTTTGTGATAAATTAAGATGAGTATTTGACATGACCAAGAGCTTGGCTGCCCATCCATCAACCTGTATTACCCAGATACCTAAATAGATTGCAATAGCAACCCATAAAAGGATTAGAAGTAAATCTGTACTTTTAAATTAGTTGTATAGGCACAATACCTTATATGAGAGTTGAAATATACATATTATGTATCAAAATAGAAAATTCTATACCAATGAAACAAAGTAAGCTTATTTTTTGTATCAATATACAAATTTTATACCAATGTATCAAAAGATAACCTTGTTTTGAGAATAACAATAGCTTTAAGTTTCAAAGAAGATTCAATAATCTACCCTTATATCTTGTCATTTCTATATTATATACCTATATTCCCACCTTTTTTTCTTTTCAAGTCTTTCTCCATATAAGAGAGAAAGAAGGATAGAGAAAAGAAAAAGAAAGAGAAAAGTCCTTAAGTTTAATCTCCTATACCTTGCTTAACAAGACCATTTAACAACTTGTAACCAATCTCCCTAACCAACCTCTATAACACATCAAATGACAAAATCATCCACCCCACCCACCTTTTGGGAATGGGGCATCTCTCTCTTAAAATTGCTTCCTGCTGAATTAGGATTCAGAAAACCTGTTTGGGGTACCAAATAAAATGGAAAAATGGTTAAGCAAGTTAGTAGTAACATTTGTTGTCTAGTCTCTATGTTCTCAGCAATTTGAATATCCTTAGCAGTTTGCAGTCCAAAGCTGAACTTTGGTTGTGAAAGTTCAGAGCTTTATTGAAGTCCTGGATAGAACAGTCTATACTGCTGGATCATCTTGGCAAACTGTTTTGAAGTTGTTCTGGATGCAGATATTGGAGGAAACAGCTATTGAGGCAGTCTGTGAGGCTGGATCATTTGCGATTTGAATTCTAAACTGTTGTTTGCAAGCACCCTTATCTTATCAGCAGGAGTCCCACCCAGCCTTCATTGTTTAGACTAGGGTGGTCTAGAATTCAGAGATCTGCCTGTTTCTGCCTCTAGTGTGATAGGATTAAGGGTGTGTGCCATTACTACCCTGCTCAAATATTTCACTTAAATCCTAGATTTGTAGCCCAGAAAGCAACTTTGAATTGCAGTGACAATTCCAAACCTGCCCAAAATCCTTAAAAAACTCCCATGTCTTAGCATTGACTATCACAGTATTTTTTATTTATCACACATATATTTATTAATAATTAAAAATTACCTAGCAATTGTCTATAAAATTCCTAAATCCTAACTCTGAAACCTAGCACCTAAAACTTTTTAGTACCCCTAATACAAGCATTTAACATTAACCTAAGGTTTCTGAAAAGGATATTTTTCTCTGAGCATGGGTCCTGATGGATGGCTGGTCTTCATACAATTTCACAGATTTAAAGTCTCTTAAAGTCTTTGAATTTACTCATTGCCTGCATGGTCTTAAGACCAATTAACATATGAAAGTTTCCCAGGTGACTCACCTACTCAGATGCTAATGGCCTATAAAGGCCCAAAGTCCCAGAGCTCTGCATGCATCTAAGCACTCCCAAATCTCAGGGAGAATCTGTCTCCTCTCCAGACCAAAATGGGTCAATATCACAGGGTGAAACTTTTGATAAGATTGTGATGTGTGTTTTTCTGATGGTCAAAGAAAATGTTGTTGAGTGAGTCAGGAACAGGAGAGAAAGCCAGCCTTCCTTCCACATGAATCCTGCCTTAAATATCTTCATCTGTCTGCAAAAGCTTTCATTCACTTTTCAAGTTTTGTCCCAACCAAAAAAAGCCCAGGGCCAGATGGCTTTAGCACGGAATTCTACCGGACCTACAAAGAGGAGCTAACACCAATACTTTTCAAACTCTTTCACAAAATAGAATCTGAAAAAACATTGCCAAACTCATTCTATGAGGCCACAGTCACTCTCATTCCTAAACCACACAAAGACCCAACAAAGAAAGAGAACTTCAGACCAATCTCCCTCATGAATATAGATACAAAAATACTTAATAAAATACTAGCAAACCGAATTCAAGAACACATCAAAGGTATCATACACCACAATCAAGTAGGCTTCATCCCAGGAATGCAGGGATGGTTCAACATATGAAAGTCTATCAACGTCATTCACCATATAAACAAGATGAAAGAAAAAACCACATGATAATCTTGCTAGATGCAGAAAAAGCATTGGACAAAATCCAACACCCCTTCATGCTAAAAGTTCTGGAGAGAACGGGCATACAAGGACTGTACCTAGAAATAATAAAGGCAATATACAGCAGGCCAGTGGCCAACATCAAATTAAATGGAGAGAAACTTGAAGCATTTCCTCTAAACTCAGAGACAAGACAAGGATGTCCACTTTCACCATATCTCTTCAATATAGTACTTGAAGTTCTTGCTAGAGCAATAAGACAACTAAAGGAGATCAAGGGAATAAACATTGGAAATGAAAAAGTCAAACTATCCCTATTTGCAGAAGATATGATAGTATACATAAGCGACCCCAAAAATTCCACCAGAGAACTCTTACAGCTGATAAACACCTTCAGCAAAGTGGCTGGATACAAAATTAATTCAAAAAAATCTGAAGCCCTTCTTTATACAACAAACAAGTGGGCTGAGAAAGAAATAAGGGAAACAACCCCCTTCACAATAGCCACAAACAACATAAAATACCTGGGGGTAACTCTAACCAAGCAAGTAAAGGACGTGTACAACAAGAACTTCAAGCCCTTGAAGAAAGAAATGGAAAAGGCCTTTAGAAGATGGAAAGATCTCCCATGCTCATGGATAGGTAGGATCAACATAAAAAAATGACCATCCTACCAAAAGAAATATATAGATTCAATGCAATTCCTATCAAAATACCAACACAATTTTTTATAGACTTGGAAAGAGCTATTCTCGATTTCATATGGAACAACAAATTCCCAGACTAGCTAAATCAATCCTGTACCATAAAAAAACATCTGGAGGTTTTACCATCCCAGATTTCAAGCTGTACTACAAAGCAATAGTTGTAAAAACAGAATGGTATTGGTATAGAAACAGACCAGTAGATCAATGGAATCGAATTGAAGATCCAGAAATAGACCCACACACTTATGGCCACCTAATTTTTGACAAAGAAGCCAAAACCACACAATGGAAGAAGGACAGCATCTTCAAGAAATGGTGCTGGTCCAACTGGATGTCCACTTGTAAAAGAATGAAATTAGACCCATACTAATCACCCTGCACAAAATTTAAGTCCAAGTGGATCAAAGACCTTAACATAAGGCCAGTCACACTAAATCTACTAGAAGAAAAAGTGGGAGAAACCCTTGAACTCATTGGCACAGGTGACAACTTCCTGAACAGAACACCAACAGCTCAGTACCTGAGATCAACAATCAATAAATGGGACCTCATGAAACTGAAAAGCTTCTGTAAGGCAAAAGACACTGTCATTCGAACAAAACGGTAGCATACAGACTGGGAGAAAATCTTCACCAACCCCACATCTGACAGAGGGCTAATATCCAAAATCTACAAAGAACTCAAGAAATTAAATGCCAAGAAACGAAGTAATCTAATCAAAAAATGGGAGACAGAGCTAAATAGAGAATTCACAAAGGAGGAATCCCTAATGGCTGAGAGACACTTGAAGAAATGCTCTACATCCTTAATTGTCAGAGAAATGCAACTAAAGATGACTTTGATATTGCATCTCACACCTGTCAGAATGGCTAGGATCAAAAGGTCAAATGACAGCACATGCTGGCGAGGGTGTGGAGAAAGGGGTACCCTACACCATTGCTGGTGGGAGTGCAGGCTTGTGAAACCACTATGGGGGTCAGTCTGGCAATATCATAGAAAACTTGGAATAGCTTTGCCTCAGGACCCAGCCATACCACTTCTGGGTATACACCCAAATGCCTCTTCATGGAATCATAAGGAAGTTTCCTCATCTATGTTTATAGCAGCCTTATTTGTAATAGCTAGAATCTGGAAACAACCCAGATGTCCCTCAACCGAAAAATGGGTTAAAAAACTGTGGAAAATCTACACAATGGAATATTATTCAGCTATCAGGAACAATGAAATTATGCAATTTGCAGCCAAATGGATGGAACTAGAAAAGCTCATCCTGAGTGAGCTAACCCAGACTCAGAAGGATGCATATGGCATCTATTCACTTATAGTAGGATTTTAGCTATATGGTAGAAGGTATCAATACTAAAACTAACACACCAAAGGGAACTTGTACATAGACTTTTTTTTAATTTTTATTTTTTAATTTATTTTTTATATTTTCTTTATATTTTTTTCTATTTTTAGTCTTTTTTTCTCTTTGTCTGCTTATTTATTTGTTTCTTTTTTAGTTCTCTTTCCCAGGCAATGAGACACTTTTCACTGGTGGTACTGCCTCGTAGACCCCCAATGAATGAGGAGGCTCTTGGCCCACCCCAGAGAAATGGGATGGAAGGGTTAGGAGGTAAAGAAAAAAAAATGAAATGTGATGTTTCAGCCTTTTACTACTAATTGTTATAAACTGTTTAAGATAATTAAGAAATGCAAACTAATAGTTATGCAAGCTGGTCATTTTGTTAGGTACTATGGCAGCTTTTATGGTTATTTTCTAAGCTAATCAGAAATAAAGCTGCTAAGAGACAAGCAACATCTGCTTACCCTAATATAAGAGATAGATAGGGCCTCTTCAAAAACTTCAAGAGATCTGCAGAATATGGCATTCAAAGATCTTTTTGTAACTTTAGATTTTTTTTATATTGAGACATATCAACTCCTGGCAGCACCCCCTATCTACCCCAGGTAGATGAGCATTGAAGAATCTCCAGTGGGAGATGATTGAATTAGTCGCAAGCCTATCTCTTGGTAGGAAAAGCCACTTGCTCCACCTGTAGACAGAATGCTATCCAAAAAGTTCAAAACCTGGAAGCAGGTAAGTCGACAGCCTAGCTCTGCCAAGACAGGGTAGGCAAGTCCTTCATAACCCCTGCTCTACAATCAATGTCTGTCAGAGAAACGGGGCCAAATGACTGAAGATTGATGCTGTAATGTATGGAGAGAAAACAGGAACTGTCCAGGCAGCCACTGGTATGTTATTTCTTAGTTTTGGAAGCTGCAGGCCCTGTACTTCCTATAAAATCAGATATATTTATCCCTCTCAGATCTCTGAGGTGGTTGAAGAACAGATAGCTAGAGTCTCATAATTAAATTTTGAGTTGTTTAGGAGTCAAGAGCATGTTATAGATCTAAGAAGATGCTTTTAAAATTGTGTTGCAAATTAGTATGAATGTTGAGTTCGATATAGAACTTTAAACTCATGGAGATGGTTAGATAGTAGAATGTTAAAGTCAGGTGCCAAATACATATGGAGTGGACATTGGGAATGTATGCTAAGCCATATAACCCTCATAACTGTGGCCTAATTACCTCTGTTGTTTTGTATTTTATTTATTATCATAAGAGAAAGAGCCATTTGTTGAACTGAAATCGGAAACTTTAGGGGGAAATAAAATAAACCTTAAACTTAAAAAAAAGGGAAGAGGATGGGGGTTGAGGGTGGGAAGGTGGGACTGGAGGGGGGAATAGGGAGGTGACTGTGATTGAGATGTAACTTGAAGAAATAAAAAAAAGGAAAAAACTTAAAAAAAAGAACTGAGTTTATGAAAGTATAAGGGTGGAGAAAGAAGAGAAATAGGGGATATTTGTGTGCATAAATCATTTAAATTCTAAGTTTTCTGGTTCCACATAGATGTGTCTTATATAATCCTAGAACAGTGCTAAAGAGGCAGCCAAAGCAAAGTTTTTTTGAATGACAAAATAGTAAAATTAAACAATGGTCTGTGTTGTGTAGTTCCATTTATATGAGGTATTTGGGGGTCAATGCATAGAGGCAGAATGAATAGAAAGTAGACTTTACTTGGTCTAGCAGAAGTGGGGCAGAGGATTGTTGTTTAGAGGAATTTCTGTCTAGGGGGAGGTGGAAGGTTTTGGGAAATGAATTTGGTGATAGTTGTACCAAATTGTGAATGATCTCAGTGTCACCAAATTGTATGGTTAAAATAGCAAAGTTTGTCCTGTACTTTATTACAGTTTTAAAAGCCAACAATATCTTTTAAATTAAAATAAGTGGTGCTGCCTTATAGGGCCACAGTGTACAAGGAGGCTCTTGACCCTCATATGACTGCTGAACTGGGTGGGGGACACTTCACTCTAGAGGACTGGAATGGAAGTGATGTGGTATAGGATGGGGTCGGGACTGGGAGGGGCAGAAAGAGGACACTGTGATGGAGATGTAACCTGAAGTAATATATATATTAAAAGAAAAAGAAATATTGGTTTCACCACTGAAGTATTTCATTACTTCATGCAGGTTAATTTCTTAGATTGATAAACATTTGAAAAAGCTTAAGACGGGCTTTTGTAATTATGCATAGCCACCTGCTCTGCCTCATATATTTAGTTAGAGCAGAAGCCTACAGATTTGAAGTTTTCCATTTGGATGGAATTCTGACCTAAATCTGTCACATAATTTCTAAGTTGTTTCATACACCAAACAGCCTGAATCACACACAGTCCAAATTACTGAGGAAAAGGCACTGGTGGAGGTGGAAGTTATTATCTCCAAGTCAGTCCATTTATAGCACAGCTATCCAGTGGGAGTGTCAATGCAAGAGAGCACTAATTGTGAAAAGAATAGATGCTTTCCATATGTAGCTTACTCATCTTCATATGTGTAAGTTTCTTGTAAATAATAATTCTACTTCCCTGAAAAACACACTAATAAACTGGAAGACAAGCATGATGATAGGTAAATGCTGGTTTCATGGCACTGTCCAAAAACATTAAGAAATCTTGAAGTAATTTGTCAAAATAAATTTAGCTACAAAATGTACATTGAAGCATAGATTATACCGTTTCTGTTGGCTGAAGCCTACTGCACATATTTCAATATTACCTAAAATGTGAACCATTCCTCTATTGATGAAATGCATGCAAGTTCTGAAAACTAAACTTTTGCCTCATTTCCTCAAGATATGCAATGTTCTATGAAACTGCCACATAAACAAGCCAGTTTCTATTCCAATACCAGAAAGACAACCACATATTTCCTTTCCATGCACTCTGTGTTAGCTAAATATAAACCTGCAACTTCGAAGTATTGGAAATGGTGTTATGATTTGTTCTCCTTCAGCTCCCACCTGCAATGCAGTATTATCTCTGAGTGATGCTTATATGTGGTGTCCAGGATATTGTAGTTAGATGTAGCCCTGTGGCAAAGAGGTAATCATATTGATTTTTCACTACTGCAGAAAATACTCTTGTGTCCAACTGCTAAGCTTTGGCAAAATATAAATAAAACTAAAACTATCAGATCTACTTCAAGGTCATTTCCAACACCATTGTCCTCATATGCAAGACACATTGGATAATGTTTGTAGTTCTCCAAGCTTTTCACAGAGTGGTTATTTTGGAATATTTTCTTTCAAACTATTTTTGTAAGTGTCAATGCAAAGTACTAAAGAGAAACTTGTTTTGCTTCACAGTATATAAGCAAAATATTTGCTTCTTTGTGCAAAAGGAAAATAATTAAAAGTATGTAAGTTGTGTTTTCTGATTTCCTAAGATAACCAACAAAATGTTTCTAGAACACTCAATAAAATGCAATTTTTAGGAAGGGAAATGTTTTTACAATGTTCTAAATGCAACTTATTTTAAGTGTAATTGGTGAATAAGGCTTCTGCTGATTCTAAATATTCTGTTTAGCATTGGATGATTGGTACACTATTTTTTTTTAATTTATAATAGACAATATATTTAAAAAGCTATAAAACTGGTGATTATAGAGTATATTTGAACTACTTTAATCTTAGAATTATTAATTTGCCTACATTTGAGAAGAAATATTTTATAAAAAATATTTCCAGTTGTTTGCTCAGGCTACCAATATCAATATAAAATTATCCAATCTTTATTTTAAATGCTTGAAGTTAAATTGGCTCTTGTATTGTTCCATTGTCTGTTTCAATGAAAAAACAAAAAAAGAAGAAGAGAAAGAAAAGAAGGGCTGGAGAGATGGCTCAGTGGTTAGGAGCACTGTCTGCTCTTCCAGAGTTCCTGAGTTCAATTCCCAGCAAACACATGGTGTCTCACAACCATCTATAATATGATCTGATGCCCTCTTCTGGCATGCAGGCATAAATGCAGACAGAACACTGTATATATAATAAGTAAATAAAATATTTTAAAAAAAAGAAAGAAAAGAAAACTCACGTGTTTTTCTATTCAGCAAATTCTTGTGCTGACTCTGATTCACCGAACCCCATCATGGTAGCTACCTCCTACAATGTGACCCTAACTTCTTCCATTAGCAGTGTTAATACAGTCCATCCACAGGGACACATATATGCTTCCCCCCATTTGAATGTGTATAATCTTGTCCTTTTTACTATCTCTCCTCTAGCATCTTTTTCTTATTCTATTTTTCTCTTCTTATTTTAGCTCCTTTTTCAGTAAAGCCTACCTTTCTCCCTCAGAGGTGAATATAAAATGAATCTCTACCTAAATAAATTATGTTTCCTTTTTTCTCTTTTGTGACTACTAATCATCTCAAATGTGGTATCACATGCAAATTTTCTTTTTTATAACTCTGTTGTTGCACTGTATTTAATGTTGTCTCCAAGAGTTAAATACAAAATATATATGTATGTATGTATATTACATATTTATTTATACATAATTTCTCTGTAAAATATTGACAAATACTATGTGTACCACTTTTGTTATATGAAATTGTAGAATCAGGTATTCTATGCAGAATCTCAAAAACTGCATCACTACTATTAAAAGATAACTCAGCACAGTGTATCTCCTTACTGGAAATTTATATCACCAGTAATAATTACAGTACTTTTGATTATCAGTATTCAGTTTTCTTTTCAGATTCAATAAAAAACCATGAAACACATATGTAATATTAACATAGTTACCAAATGTCAAGTAATAACTCAAGTATAATAGAATTCTCATTAGGCCACAATTATGAAAGTTATATGGTATAATATATATTCCCAATATCCAGTTCATACATATTTGGCAACTGATATTAATATTCTATTATCTATCAGTTTCAATCAGTGTAAAGCCCTATACCTAACTCAGTTTACATCCTAATTTGCATTATCAACTTAAAACATATTTCTTAGACTTAGAACATCCTTTTAATTCCTAAACAACTTAAAACTTTTCTGTGAGACTATAACTATCTAGTCATCGACCACAGCAGAGACCTGAGAAAGTTGAATATATCTGATTATACAGAGTGCAGAGCCAGCAGCTGCCAAAACTAAGAAATGACAGACAACTGGCTGCCTGGACAGTCCCCAATTTCTCTCAATATATTAGAGCATGTATCTTCAGGCTTTTGGCCAGTATCTCTGACAGGAATTAATTGTAACGCAGGAATTATGAAGAACTTGCCTACCCTGTCTTGGCAGAGCTAGGCTGTCGACTTACCTGCTTCCAAGTTTTGTCCTTTTTGGACAGCATTCTGTCTTCAGTTGAAGAAAGGCATTTTTCTTGCCCAGTGACAGGCTTGCCACTAATGCAACCGTCTCCAAATGGAGATTCTTTGACTCTCATCCTCTACGTGGAGTAGAATGCAGAGTGCTGTCAGGAGCTGACATGTCTCAATGTCAAAAAATCTTAAGAGAACGTCTTTGAATGCCATACTCTACAAATCTCTTGAGGTTTTTGAAGACCACCTATTTATCTCCATACATTTGGATGAGCAAATAGTTTGTCTCTTAGCAACTTGATTTCTTAGAAAACATCTGTGATAAATGATGCTAGTACTAACAAAATGACGTTTGAATGATTATTAGTTTGCATCTCTTAATTATCCTAAATAGTTTGTGGCAGTTGCTATCAAGGGGCCAAAACTTCCCATCAAATTTTCATTGTTACATAGGTACAATACCTTAAAAAAGTCTATGTTAGTGTTGTGTCAACACACAAAGATCAGTACTGATGTAGCCAAATATAACCTTAATTTTGTATCAACATACAAAGATATAAGAGCACATTTAATGATATATGCCTTTTTCTTTATCATTCCCATATTACATTTATATCCCTTCATCTGAGGAGAAGAAATGTATGAGGAAAGGAATAGTGAGATTGAGAGGTAGGGAGGCAGAGAAGGAGGGAGGGAAGAATTGACTGGGAGGGGAGGAGGGAGGAAATTATGTTTGAGAGGTAACTTGAAAAAACAAATTAATTAAAAAGAAATGGTTACTAAGTTTAAAAAATATAATAAAAATAAAATATAAAAATTTCAAATGATAATTTACCAAAGGCATACTTACCTTACAGACATGAAAATAATTTTGATGTAATTTCTTATTAGTATAATTACCTACCAAATAAGAAGTGATTTATTATTTAGGTAACTTAAAACAGCATGCGACAGGTGTAGGATACATACTATTTCCTGAATGCCCATGTATTAGAAGTTGCAGACTTCCACTTGGGAGATGGTGAAACCTTTAAGAATTGAGGCCTAGTAAGAGGTTCTGATATGTCACTTGGGTGGACTCATGGGGAATGTGGAAGCCTAGTGTCTTAGGCTTTGTCTATTTTGAATTCTGGTCATGTGGTGGAAGTTACTATACCTACCTCATGACAAGAGAAATTCAGTTAGAATAACTGGTCATATTTGCTGTTTGAGCAAAAGGGTACACTGTGTGACACATCATGACACACTGTATAATGCATGGTGAGATGTTTTGTTTTGTTTTTATTTGTTGTTGTTTGGTTTTCTTTTTTGGGTGGAGGTTGCAAGGAAAAAGGAAAGATATGATGGGACAGGGAGATAAGTGATTGGGGTGCATGATATTTATTTTGCAAAGAATCAATTCTGGTTAAAAAGTTCCAAAACTTATGGCAAAATTTTACTTATTATCTTTATAAGTTGATTATCTCAGGTGTTTATTATTGTGATAGAAGGCTAACACAGAAAGTTAATACTTAAATTTGGTATTGAGTTATCAACTACATATCTGAAGATGTGGAAAATATCTTTTGAACTATTTAATGAGTGATTAGAAAAGTTTGGAGGAGAAATGCAAGAATAGATTAGACTGTATGTTTTGGTAGGAACCTAAAAGACCAAAAATACTGGGAAGAAATTAAGAATTAAAGGCTGTTCTGATGACATTAGAAGGGGAAAATATTAATATTGGAGTAGCTATTACAAATAATTACCTCTTGATGAATGACTCAGTCACATTTTCTCTGTATCCTTAGTTTTTGAAGGCTACATTTAAAGGTGACTAATGAGTTTATCTTCCAGAAAAAAAATGGAAGTCCCAACAACACTCAGGCTGTTTTTCTAGATGCTTTCAGTCAAACGTACAATGATAACTCAGAACTAGAACCAGAAAAGAAGGGTAGAGAATTTAAAGAAAATAAATGTAAGAGTATAACAATGGAGGATGAAAAGGTTCCTGATAAGACTATTACCACTAAATGTGTAGCTATGAATTTTGCAACAGAAATTGAGAAGGATGCTGGAACACCTCTTAACGAATCAAGCCAGAATTTCAGTACCAGGCATGTTTTCCCTTCTGTTGGGCAAATCTTAGGTCTTGTTAGGAAACTGTTGGTTCCCACCAAGGTATGTAGTAACAACTAGTAAAAGAAAGGCCATGGATGTGAAGGAGAGCAAGGGGTGGTGTTTGGGAGTCTTCAGAAAGATAGAAAAGGGGGAAATCTTGTAATTAAATTAGAATCTAAAAAAGAATCAAAGGAGAAGTAGAAAGAGAAATAAATATTCACCTCAAAGACTTTCATTTGTGGAATGAGTCTCAGGGAAGCCTGTTTACTCTCCAATATCCAATGGAATATAGCCTAAGCTATAGAGAAAAAATATCTATGAACTAGATTAAGGTACTGAGTAGACTACCTTTACAGTGAAAGGAAATATTTATGACATACATTACAGTGGGAGGATGACAGCATCTGCAGAAGGGATGTTATTATGCGTTGGGCTTGGAGAAGTTCAAAGGTCTTATCTTTATCTCCTTTGGTTTCTAGATATTTGGTTAGCAGTTTGCTCCACCACGTGCATATTGGCAACTGTTAGATTTAAGACCTACTGCCAACTCTAATAGAGCACTTAAAGATAACAAGCAAGTACTAGATATGTAAAAAAAAAAAAAAAAAAAAAAAAAAAAAACTCCATATGAGGAGATATGCTGTCTCTGAGGCAAATGTCGGATTGTGCCACCATCCGACATTGTTCCTGGTAAACACATGAAAAACCTCAGCAAAGTGTAATCAAGACAGATGGCAAATATGTTCCTTTGTGAACTTTGTTTCAGAGGTTTTTTGTTTTGATCTGTTTTGTTTTGCATTTAACATTCATTTATTTATTTATTCAAGTTACATCTTGATCACAGCCCCCCTCCACCCCTCCTGGTACCACCCTCTCACCCTAGTCCCCCTTTCCCTCCTCACTTTCTTCTCAGTGGGGGATCCCACACCTATCAAGCCCCCTCAGTTCATCAGTCATATGAGGGCTAAGAGCTTTCATTTGCACTGGTGCCCAACATGGTAGCCCAGCTAGAGTAAGGTGTTCCACAAACAGGCACTATAGCCCATGACAGACACGGGCCCACCACCACTACTTGCTAAGGGATCTGTATGAAGCCCAAGTTGCCTATCATCTATATATGTCTATGATGGCCTAGGTCTTGTCTATATATGCTTTTTTCTTTCTTTATTTCTGTTTTTTTTTTTTTTTTTTGGTTAGTGTTTGATTAAGGATGATACATTGGTCCTTGCTTCACCGAGACCTTTTCAAGTGGATAAATCAAGACCAGAATTATCTACCACGTGGCCTTGAAATAACACAAACAATACAAACAATTTTAAAAATAACACATTTATTCAAACTTTATGTTGTGAATGAAAAAGAATTTCCTTGAGAAACTTAAGTCCACTTCTGAAATCTCATACTTACATGATGAAAGCCAACATGAAGTGTTTTTAAATGCTAGTCTTCTGTTGAAATGCCAACAATTAAAAGAGTAGTTTTCTTATTGATTCAGAAAAAAAAAATCTTTACAAACAAAAAGTTACAGGTTAATTTCATTTGATGACTTTAAGTCATTTTCTGCCAAGCAGAATTAGTTGGAATGATTCCAGGAACTAACTAGGAAAATAAGAACAGACTTTCTCATTTACACTAAAATCTACTTTCTAAAATTTATATGGTATACACCAGTTTAGAAACTCAGAATTTATTTATTCATTTATTGTTAATTTATTAGCAATGTCTTATTAATATATTAATTCATTTTAGACTATGTAATAATATAATTTGTTATTTTATTTTATAATTGGCAAGTGATAGGTTTGTTTCTGATTCTATATAGATGAAAATCAAGTGTGCCATTTATATATGTTCAAATAAAAATGAAGGATCAGAATATGTAATACAGTAGTATTAGTTTTGATAACTTTTTAAACATTTTATCATTGAAAATAAAATGTACTTATTCTTGATAACTTTATGCAATGTAATTTAATCATGTTTACCTTCCCCATCTGTCTTACCTTTGCAATTGCTGTAATGAAACACTATGGCTAAAACCATTTCAGTGGCTGATTGATTTATCCTACTATTCCATGTCACAGTTTATCAGCAAATGTTGTCAGCCCGGGAATTCAAACAAGGTAGTAATCAGAGGGAGGAGCTGATGAAGAGGCCATGGAAGAATGCTGCCTGCTACTAGCTTTGGGTCCTCCCACATCAATCAATCATCAATTAAAAAATTCTCTACAGACTTTTCTACAGCCTAATCGTAAGGAGACATTTTTTTTCAATTGAGGTTTTCTTTTTTCAGATGGCATTGGCTTGTGTTAGGCTGATATAAAAACTAGCCATCATACTCTCCAAAAACTCCCATCTTCCTACACACCAACACCTCTCTCTCTCTCTCTCTCTCTCTTTCAATCTCTGTCTATCACTCTCCTCCCCCCTCTTCCTCTTCCCACCCTTCCTCCCATCCTACTCCCTTTCTCTATTCATCCCTGTCATGGTCCCTGTCCTCTTTCTGTGTCTGTCTCTCAAACTATTGAGTCCCAATTTATGCTGGCCAACAACTCTTGAGTGTGAGGCCTGTTCTGGAATTTGTTCAATATACCAGAGCTCATACCATTAAAGGACACCGAGTGTTCCTCTGCTAGAAGCAACTAAATGGCCGTAGCTCAACTAGTCATGAGACTCCCTGTTTAACCCCTATACTGGTATTTTGTATGTCTTAGCTTGCATGGATCTTGTGGCTATTATCTCAATTGCTATGAGTTCATATTTACAACTGTCCAATTGTTTTCAGAAATCACAGTCTCTTGAAGTCATCCATGACAGCCAGCGCTTCATGCCTCCACCTAGACACACACACACACACACACACACACACACACACACAAAGACATTGAACCTTGAGGGAAGAGGTGTGATATGTAATTTCAGGAAGCTTCTCCTATAGTAAATATCAGTATGATGTTTAACATAGAGACCTACAAGTATAGTAGAAGCTTCCTAAAATTACACACACACACACATATATGTATATATGTTTTTAAAAAGAGTTTAAATGGAGTTATCCAATAATAATGGAATAATACCCTAACTAGAAATAACATGCTGCCAAATAAAACCCCAGTACCAAGAACAGGCTTCCTCTTTTTGAAATTTTGACAGTAAGTTACGCCCCACAGACCCACAGACATCACAAGATATTGATACTGCTCTTTGTTATCTTTCCCTACTTGAGAATAAGAGCCTATTGCTGGGGACTGAAGAGATAGCTCAGTGGCTAAGAACATTGTTTCCATTTCCAGAGGATCTGGGTTCAATTCCGTGCATGGTAATTCACATCCATCGTAACTCCAGTTCCAGAATATCTTTTGCTCTATTCTCATCTATATTATCACTGCACACATGTGGTACATAAAAAAAAATATATAAAAACATTTATACACATGAAATACTAAAAGAAAAAGACCCTATTGCTGAAGATGTCACATATGTATACACATACACATATAAAAAAGTGCTTAAATAGAATTATCCTATAATAATGGTAGTACCCAAATAGACATCACATGCTATCAAATACTTATAGGAAACACATGTGTGTTTGCACACGTGTGTGTGTGTGTGTATCCTGTTCATTCAATATGTTTCTTGGCTGAATATAACTTCAAGACTTCCTACTTGGTGTTGAATAACTGATTTGTTGGCCTCTCTATAGGAATAGTTTTTCTCCCATTCTCAGGATTCTTTAGTTATCTATTGTTCTTTAGCTAGTGTTAAAGTCCCACAAGAACCTTCTCTTCCATGTTAACATATATGTTTGTGTTGTTCTTTTTCAGATCTTACTTTTTCAGCCATGCTGTTGAAACTTCATGGGTATCGTTGCCCTGACATTTCTAGGAAACAACCTAACAACAGATATCCAATTTCTCTGGATCTTATGATCTTTCACCCTATTCCATTCCTTGAATACTAGGTGTAGAATTACTATTGTACCCAAGAGCTAGTGAAGTCCTAGATTTTGAAGGAGAACCTACAACCACAATTTTACAGAACCAGGATAATTCTTAACTGAATTCTTAATATTTATCTTTATACTCAGAGAGAAGTACACCTTTACCCTTGTGCTAGTCAGAATTCTCCGGATGAAAGAAACTAATAGAATAAATATTTCTTCATATAAAGAGGGTTTATTAGAGTGGCTTACAGACTGTGGTCCAACTAGTCCAACAATGCCTATCTCCCAGTGGAAAGTTGAAGAATCCAGTAGTTGTTCAGTCCAGAAGGTTAAATGTCTCAACTGATCTTCAGTATACATCAGAATCATGATGAAGTAGGTTATAATACTAGTGAAGAAGAGAGAGGGCAAAACGGTTTCTTTTAACATGTCATTTATAAAAGCTGCCACCAGAAGTTTTGGCCCAGATTAAAAGTGGATTTTCCCACCTGAAAAGATCCAGATTAAAGTTGAGTCTTCTCATATCAAATGATTTAAATAACAAAAAGCCCTCACAGGTATACACAAGTGCTTGGGTTTGAATTAACAGACTATGTATTTAAGTTGACAACCAAAAAGAGTCATCACACCTCTCATCAATAAAACATCTTTTTTTTGCAGCAGATTGAGATCATACAGAAAACCACAAATGATAAAAGTGCAATGAAGAAGTGATTGTGTGTTGCCCAACCCTAACTAATACGTCTTTAAAAGAAAAGCTAAGGCAATATTATAGAGAGAAATAATCTTAGAATAATTAGGCTTAAGCAAGGTAAACTGGACATGAAGACAATTGGGTGGTGTTATATATTGATAGGCAATTTTGTCCAGCCCATTGAAGTTAGCATATAACTTTGAACATATGCTATTATTCTAAGCTCTAATGCATACTACCTAGACCAGGATGCTAAAAAGGAGACTATGACATATTCCTGCTATATACAAAATAAGTTGCATATATAAAGTAGTAAAGAGAAAATCAATCATTAGAGTAAGAAGAAAAGAGATAACAATCTTAAAGGAAGATGTCTCTCAATAAATTTTAAAATAAAGAAGTTCAAAATTGAAGTAATGTGGTTTACTATTTAAATTAAGAAATAATTTCAATGTTCTTAATTTAAAATGTCTAAATATTTGTAAGGAATTTCTAAGAATTTCCTTATGATTAAATGCACATGGATTTAGAAAATACCAATAAAAATATAACCATTTCTCATGAACAATACTGCCTGCCTGAATATTAGGGAGCAAAAATGACCCAAGTTGACACTGTTCTTACAAATTTTTGTGATTTGAAAAATATATAAATATCTTTGTGTTCTCTATTTTCTATTGCAAGATACAATTTAACAAAAGTTTCTCTAATATTTTTTTTGTAAAGTGGCCATGATGCTTTCCTTATTATTCCTGTTTATTACCAAACTTGCCACTAAGCAATTAGTTTCTGAATTGTATCTCTACATAAAACTTCTTAGGGAATTGAGACAGAAGATGCTGGTTAGGGAAGAAATCTGAAAAGGTGTTTGTCTCCAAAGCTAAAATCAAGTGAAGAGCACAGCCAATCTTAATTCAAGCATTAAAACTATGTATGCTTCAATTGCCTAGATAATCAAATCAAAGTGCTAGGAATTTTGCCTAAATTTTTCAAGCAGTTTATTTCATCTTTAAGTGATTTGTCTGTGTAAATGTAAAGCCTGAATTGTGTACTGTTTGTATTTATAATGAAACCAAGAGACTTTGCTATACTCATCCCCAAAATGCCTAAATGCTGGATTGGTTCTCCAATTAAATGAAAAAATAAAAAATAAAAGCTTTCCCATGTGTTTTAAATGACACAAAAAAATTTGCTTCTACACTTGCCAAAATTTATAACATACATTTTGCACTGGCACACAAATTTTGGAGTGAAAATTAGCAAGTTTAGTAACAAATGCCTTCCTAATCACTCCAACACTGGGTGGGGTGACACAAGCCTTAGCCACAAGAGTACAATGGAATGTAGAAATATCTGGAATATTTATGAGGAATAGCAGACAGAAACAGTTAACTTCAGCAATTATGGAGAAAAATAATTTTAAGATCCAAGAAAGAGGCAGACTAAGGGAAAAAATGTTGGAATGTGGAATTAATATTGGTGATAGCTGATAACACACAGAGCAAAGCACCATGGGAAAGTTTCTAGTTTCTTGGTCCTTGTTTAAATCTCACCTCCAAAGCAGGCATGTTTAAGATTCAGTTTTCACTGATTATTAACCAATTCCTTTTTATATTTTCCATTCAAACATAGCTAACAAATGAAATGATAAAGTATTTAAATATTGACTGAAATTCCAAGAAGTTGACAATTACCAGTTTTCAATTTATGAAGAGGGGAGATTAAGAGAAATGTATAAATTATAGCCTTTTCTCTGGACTATTTTCTGCTACATGATAAAGACATGTTTTTACTTTTTTTCTGCAAAAAAAAAATTATGCCACTGATTTGAAAATGCCAATGGACATATTTCTCTTTTTACATTCTATTCTTGTACTGGCAATTGTTGAACATATATATCTCTGTCTAAGTACAATAATATGTTGATGTTATATTATAAATTATTTTAATCAGTATTACAATAATGATGTGTAATTCTTAGACATTACAATCTTTAAATATTATTTAAAGAAAGAAATGCTATGAAAACAACTCCAAAGTCTTTGACTCTTAATTTTCAATGTAATCATTTTGAATTTATGGAATTTATGGCTTGTAGTAAACCTGAGTGAATGAAATCTTGAATAAAAGCATTGTTGGCAATTGTGTACAACTATGTCAAGAACCTTAGGCTCAGATAAAATGGAAAATTAGAAATCCTCCAACAACACATCAGGTCAGACTTAGAGGGGTAGCAAAGTCATTGTGGTGGGGGATATAAGTGTGGATGTTGATAGAATATGCAGAAAATGTCCACCATAAAATTCTCTGACAAAATAAAGACTGTTTCCCTAAAATGACATCGCCTACCTATCTCCTTGATCCAACTGTATGTCTTAAACGATATTGCCTTTTTTATCCATATGTAATAAGTCTGCCTACTTGTTCATCTATATTCAATAATCTCATCTTTCTCTTCACAAATACATCAGAATTATGTTTAGCCTCCAGGATGCTCTGTGTTCTCCCACACAGAGCATCGTTTGCTGGACCACAGATTCTGTCTCTGTTTCTGTGTGACTTTCTTTCTGCCTTTCCTCATTAACTTGCTGCCCACACTCAGGTCCATCCCTGGAACTGTGTTACAATTCAGCAATAGCCTTTAGAATATTACTTGGTATATGAGTGTCTTTTTTCATTATCTTTGTCACGCATTTTTTTCATTTAGTGTATGTAAAAGGTTTCTGTATGACTGGTTCATATATTGGCCTTTCATAAATAGAATGAAATGGTTGTAAATTTGTAGTTACCAGGTCCTGAGAAGTCTTTAAGAGCCAAGACAGTCTGAGTCCTAGCCATTTTGACACTGTCATCTCATATACCAGAAATGCTTCTCCTCATCATGTACTTCTTATGGTGCATTTGCTGGAAGGCCCCCACTGCTAGCAAAAGTTGATGTTGATCAGGGCACAGATAATTTTTCTGGACTAAACAATTCAAAACAAATCAGTGATCCAGTTATATGCAAATTTCCCTAGAGAGCAGCACTATCCATGGCAGATAGAAAAATAAAATTCCTTCTTGCCTTTTTTAGAGTTCACATACAGTCAACAGAAGAATGATGATTTCTCTTAGAAACCCAAAAATCTGACTTCCCCAAAATATCACAAGGGTGTTTCTGGCCAAAGCACCATGGAGAGGGGCTGTGCACCAGAAACATTTCTTCTGATTCTCCTTGAGAATAAGCACATATACATATTTATGATGTGGCTTCATTCATTGAGGAATCAAAAATAGCTACATAATAAAAGCAATGATGCATTTGAAAATGAATAGCAAATATCATTGCCCTTAATGTGGATGCATGCTGTTAGCCCTCAGCTCCTAAGCATTAATGGAAGCTTTCAGATTTCATCATCCTCCTAGGACAAGATATTTAACTTTATGGTAATTAAACTGAATTTAGGAATATAGGACATATGACATATTACATTCAGAGAAGCCTATGATTATAATAACTTTTCTGTGCCATTTTTAGGATAATATGAGCACTGAAGCCACACTTACACAGAAATGAACAAAAGTGTGTTTCCTTTTTATTTATTTATATGATACTGTGGCACTTTGATGATTTTTATGCAGGTTTTCTAGAATAATCACCCAATAGAAACATATTTTATTTCCTATTCTTTTACTCCAACTTTAACTTTGTATGTTATTTAACTTAGAAATTAAATAATAAGAAGTATTAAATATTTCATGAACTTATTTTTCTTAAGTACAAGCAAAGCTTAGCTGAGAAAACAAAACGTAAGTTTGAAGTTTGAGTCCCC
>CAJQZJ010000143.1:403098-423863 GCA_907164525.1 Lophiomys imhausi | reverse complement strand
TTATCATTAATCTGTTGTATGTATGTATGTGAATAGCCTTTGTTTTGTATATTGAATTTTTTAGTGTAAAGCTTTTATGTAGGAGATCTTCAGAAGTAATAGTTGCAACACAAATTTATAGAGATTCACTTTGCATATCATGTAAAAGTTAAGTTCATCAATTAAATTGTGCATCATAAATAATAGTACAATCAAAATATATTCTGTTGGGGACAGAGAGAGCTTAGTACTTAAGAGCCTGGCTATTTTTGCAGAGGACCTGCATTCAATTCCGAACTCAACACAGTGGCTCACAACTGCCTGTAAGTCCTGTTCAAGGGGATCTGATATCCTCTTCTGACATCCACAGGGACCAAACACACATGTGATGAACAGGTATCCACGTGAGGGAAAACATTCCTCCACTTAATGTAAATAAAGACATAAAATTAAAAGAAAAAACATATTCTGTCTAAAATTGTGTGAAGTTTTATGCAAAGGTGTGATGTTATTTGTTTTCTTACCTAAGAATATTTTAAAATAAAAGAAGCAAGTAGCTGTAGTTTTGAATGAAGTCCACATGTTAAAAAAAAAAAAAAAAGGTTAGAACTGATTATTGTGTGGGTAGGCATTTGTGTTCTTTAACCACACTTGGCCCATACTTACCTTAGGATTACTCAAAGGAATCATTAGGCATTTGAGTTGATAACATAGATTTTCACAAGAAAATAGTTACTGTGTAGCTGTCATCATAGAAAACAGCCTATAGACTGGAGGTTCCAACATGTTGGATTTGGCTAGTTTCCCCAAAGAAATATCAACTAAAGCAATGATTACAAGTTAGGAAATGTTTTTATCTAAATGGTCATTTGGAAAAGATGTAAATGAAGTATTTAAACTTAATATTGGGTGCTAACTTGAATGTGAAGGCCATACAGAGGAAGAATTTGGACAAGAGATTGGGTTAGACATAGTTAAGCAATGTTGATCAGACTGGAAATTTCTTGACCATTCTCTCATTTCTGGTTCTGCAATATGGCCCAAGGAAGATACCACATCCCATGGGATTATATCCTCATGATTGTGGTGGATCACATCACTGAATGATGAGCTGAAGTCTCTGCTATCCTAGGAATCCAGGGTGACTATGAGATTAGTACAATGACAAGAGACTTTGTTGAATTGAAGGGGACCTAGAAGGACACTTTAAATACTGAGAGTAAAATGCCTTAGTTACTCTCTTTGTTCTATTAGCCTTAAAGGGGAATGAGATGTGTTAGGTATCAGCTTTGTAAAACATACTGCCTAAAAAAAAGATTCATGTGCCTGTGTGCATGGATGAGGGTCTGATCAAAAGAGTGAAAGAGACAGATCCAAATGCTTTTAATCTGCTTCAGTAGACTTGTGGGCCAAAAAGGAGGCTATGGGTTTTAGGAAAAGTAGTTCTTAGCTACTTGTAAGAGTACCAATGCTATTTTATTTCCAATTGAAAGAATAATTAAGAGTTATACTTAACACTGATTAGCTTTTCACAAAGAGAGAGTACAGCTATCTTCCTTTGGAGTGTCCTGAAGGTTTAAAATATTTGTTTAACACAAAATGTCATTGTGAAGTGAAATTATACCACAAGAGAATGTCCTTTTATGCTAGTATTTCCTTTTGATGTTGTTTTAATGCAATCAAAATTTTATATCACTCTCTCACTAAACAGATTTATATAATTAATGCAAATATTTATTATCATTAACAGGTTGCTCTTTGGGACAAAATCTCCCATTCTGGTCTTGATGTAAGTTAAGAAATGAATTTTGAAAAGAGGAAAGGTCACAGGTGAGGACAATACCATGAATATTTCCCATTGCTCTGTCATCTCTGGCAAAGGGTTTCCAGGGACTTGTCATTTCTGATCATGGGTGAGTGTCGATCCAGTGGAAAGGCTCTCTTTCTCTGAGATCTATTGTTCCTCATGGATAAGTCAGCAAAGGAACTTTACCAACCGTAGACAATCTTTACTGTCTGGATATTGAGTGCCTTGTTTTGGCTTACTGCTTATAACATTTATTTGAAAAGCCAGTTGATGTTCATCTGGGAACCCAGTAGCAGTCAAGCCATTAGAGTCTTAGGTGAGTAAACATCCAACTCCAGGCACAAAAAGGCAAGAATGTTGTGGGAAACTTAGTTAAGGTATCTTCTTCGTTTAGAGAAGTGAGATTGAACCATCATCAATGAGTTGCAAAGGCATTTGGGGAGACTTAAAGTCTACCTTCAGATAATGTTTTTTGGAAAACCATAGTCTAATATTTGATAAAAGGTATTTTAAAGTTGAAATAAAGCTAAAATCATTGGTAGGGCCAATATATTAAGTACAATTTAATTAGTTTATTTTTACTTTTACCATTACAAAATAGCCAAAGATTCCAAAGAAAAAGAAAAAAAATAGTCCATTTCAAAGTGTTATAAACTTGGTTTGACAATCATTCTGGACATAATGAATAAATATGAATGTTATAGGAAGAATTCACTTATTAAATAAACTTTTTGATGTGTGAAACCACGGTGCAAAAACTTCATAAATAAATGAAAACATAAATAAATAATAGTGGGTTTTTTTACTCAGTGTATATATCTGCAGAGGATTAAAAAAATTACCAGTTACTAGGACTTCAGGTTTAAGGGAGAAGAAGGAAGAATGACACTATGTTCTTAAAATGCCACTATCCATTAAGCTTATGCCTTTTCCACATCTTTCTCAAAATAAAATATGGAGAATCTGTTATACAGGCATGTATGTTTTGTGCCTGTCAATAATAGTAGATCTGAGAAGATTGTAAACTTTTTTAAATATATAAAACCATCCCGTGCATCCATCCCAAATGTCCAACAATCTTTATAACTCTGTGGTTTCCAGTATAAAACAAAAAAAATGACTCTTTATCTTTGAATTTCAAAATCCAAATATTTTATGATGGTATTGTTTATTTTCTGTGGTCTGTGTGTGTGTGTACCTGTGCCTGCCACAAGAGCATACAAAAATATCTGAGGACAAACACACGGGAATTGGTTCTCTCTTTATGCCATGTAGACCATGGAGACCAAATTCAGGTGGTCAGACTTGTCAACAAGTGCATTTACCATCTAAGTCATCCTGAGGGACTCTTAATTAGTCCGTATTTCAAATATTTGTCACTGAAAATCAAAGAAAAAATTTGAGAGATGTTTGAAATCTTTACACTATTTTAACTTTAAGTTTGAAATTGAAACTCTCTATTACCTTTATATATGTATGTTCACTTCAGCATCCATCAAAATGAACACAAAATAAATTGTCACACTCAAAATTTTAAATCATTTCTATAGTGAATTGCTACTTAATTTTGTATTTTAATTTGGTGAACTCAAAACAGTTTATTTATAACTTTAGCAAATGATGATAGACATTCCTTTTGAAAAAGTTTTTGCTTTGTTTGTTTTTGAAATGTCACACGCCTAGAGCTGTGTACCACTTCCTGCAAAACAACAGCTGTTTCACTCATGGGCTTCCACATAAAATCTGTGAGAAATGAGTTTTAACATTTGGGGACAGTTCAGAGAAAATATATTTACATGTGTAAGGAGCCTGTAAAACAGACACCTAAAATGGCTTTTAGGAGTTAGCAATAGTTTAAGTTAATAGTTTAAGTTTTAAGTTTGAACCATGAGTTGAAGTGATGTAATGCTTTTAAGATAAGCAGAAGGGGACTTAGCATAGCTGACCTGACTGCTGCTTATCAAACTTAGCTGGAGTGCAAAGGAGGCTGTACCACCCAGGGCACAACTCTGGTTGCCAGGTTACAGGGTGTAACCTAGTTGCTAGGTTACCAGGGTGTAACCCTGGTGGTAGACACATAAATATTAGTCATTTGAAACAGGAAAGTGCGCACCATGGCTCCTTCAGTTTACTGTACATTGCCGCAGATCCAGATCGCCACTTTGCCTCACAATTAACGAACGTCAGAGAAAAGCCCTCAACACCTCAGCAGTGATGGCACCACTGCCACCAGACACTAACACCTAGGAGAGACTGAGACAGGGGAAAGATCAGACCCAAGATAATGCAGCTAAGCACACTTCATGGTTAAGCCTGCTTGGTAGTCAAGCTCTCATTATCACAACAAAGAAGGCAACCAAGCCCATGTCAGACAATTTACCTGCAGACTCTAAGCCTAAGGGTCAGGTTCAGTATGTGGCTATGTTAGGATTAAGTTTAGGATTTACTGGAACTGGGATTTCTGTGTTCATTTGCATTTATTGTAGTTTATGCTTAATTGGAGTAAATACTAAAACCTCACCAACTCTGCCTCTTGTATGATCCTTTTAGCCTTCTCTCCCTGAAATCATAGGGGAGTTCTGTGTGCTTGTGACAACATGACAGAGTTTCTTACTTTCTGTTCCTATTGACACCAATTGTTCTGACCATGCATTCACTAATATAGAAACTTCATGTTCACAAAATGTCTTGCTCTGCATGAGGTCGGCCATTTCCATGACTAAAAGCCACATGCCCTACAGCCTGCTTCTTCAGTAGTGAGAACAAAGTTCCAGATGCAGCAACAGCACATTGCTGGTTCCATGTCAACCAGATGGGGAAAAAAATAGAGGGACCTCCCTGTTATCTTCCCTCTTTACAGAAAGTATGACAATTTCCTGAGTAACCAAATCTGCTCTTAAACACACACACACTCACACACACACACACACACACACACACACACACACACACACACACACGTACATACTTAACTCTCCATTTCAGATTCGCATGTGGAGTCTTTTTTGAGTGATAGAAATAACCACAGGACTATAGACATAGTATTTTGGTATATGGAAGGAAGTAAGCCACAAATTCTACTTTCTAATCATAAGGGAATATGTCAATATCTTCCATTAATATTGAAGATAGTGATTACAGTTTCTACGGTGGATTAACGTCTTCTCTTTATTAGTGAAAGTCTGTCAAGGCTAGCAGATTTAAAACAATGGCAGAACACTACCCTCTGGAAAGTTCTTGTCTGTAGCTTGAAAATCATTTATCTACATCATCCTAGGTCAATGGGATACCTGTACTCTCCACTTTCTGGAATTTGAGAGACGAGCTTTATTAAGAATTGGAAGAGAGCTGCATTGTGAATGTATGGCCAGATTAAGCTACATAACCCGTCCAAGTCTCTGAAAATGAAACACACTAAATAACTGATTAAGAGATATTAAAATGAAATATTCTAGGAATAGCATTAAAGTCTAGTTAGAAAATGAATAATACTTAAATGTCTTCTAGTTCATTTAAATGTGTAATAAAAGTTTGAGATCGCGTTCATATTATAAAATAAATTTTCTGTAACATTAACAAATAGAATAATTTTTATTTAAATCAAAATAATGTTGAGAATAATTTTCTTATAATAGCTTGTCTTTCAAACTTCAGGGCCAATTAGTAATATGCAATATAAAAAATCCAACTCTTTAATGCAAAGTCCCCTTCTCTGCTGTTTGTTTTCTCTCTTAAGTTTGAAGCCTTTCTTTTTGAACATTTATGGGGTAAGATCCAAGTCAGTTTCTTTAATTCATTGAAAAAACTTATGACCCTTGATAGATTTTAAGTAAGTAACTATTTTATGGGTTTCTTTTCTTAAATTAAAATGCAGCTTGCTATTTTGATTTTCTACCTTTAATGTAAGACTTCTATGTAGTCAGAAAACATGGAATTTAATATTTTTATAGACTAATTCAAATAGACAAACAGCTTCAGTACTCATGTGTAAACATATCATTATTACAGCATTTACTAAATCTCTTCATCTGGGTTACTCGAGCAATAATAAAATGGGTAAGTAATTATTACAAATTTATTTTAAATTGTAAATAGTATTTGAGAATTCCACACAATGTGTTTTTTTATCATATTCAACCCAAGTCACCAACTCTACCTAGATTCATTCTCCCTTCCCCAGCCACCAAACTTTGTGTCCGAACAAACAAACAATAAAAAAACAAACAAACAAACAAAAACAGAGCATCCAAACCAATTTGTGCTGGTCAAATATTCTTGAATGTGTAGACTTCCACTGAAGTACCGTCAACTCACCAGGAGCTCTACTTTTAGAAATTCACTCTGTCTATACAATCAATCAGCTAATAACGGCCAAGCGCAATTAGGTTAGTGGAGGGTAGAGGTGCTTCCTGCCTACCGCTGCTTTTAATGTTGGAATTTTGTCTGGCTTGGGCTTGCACAGGTATGTGCACAGTGTTCCAAATGAGTATCAAAGTATTGACCAAAATGTTAATTTTTATTAAAGAACCTCTGAAACTAGATTCCAATTCTACTTAGACCAGAGCTCAGATCAACTGACCTTAGTCTAACTTGATTTTCTCAAAAATGTTAATCACTTTAACTTCACACATGTCTAAAGTATTAATTAGGTTATATTACTGCAAAAATGTGATTTTTTTGTTTCATTTCCTTAGCCTTTATATATGAAACACATGTTCAAATTTTAATTAGTGATTGTCAAGGTAAAGAATTTTTATGTCCTTAGTTTCCTCCATACCTTCCTCTCACTGTCACTCTTTCTCTAAATGAGAAATAGAGTTAATGATTATGACTGTATTAACTTCAACAAAATCATTTAACTCCAGATGTCACATTTTCTTTACACCTATAATGACAAAAGTAACAACATTTCATTTTTAAATGGTTTGATAATAGTGACTAAGATTATGACATGCTTTCGAAATGTGGGAAAAGTTGTACATAATAATTATGAATATGAACTGAGATTCAAAATGTTACTTCTCAAAATGAGAACTTAGCGATTCTCTAAACTCATCTCATTCAGTTTGTGACTGGTGACTGTGACTCATTCTCAGAGTCACCCTCAGAAACAAGCAAAGTCTCAATGTTTTTTAGAAGTAATAATAAAATTTCTCCTCCTTGGTGTCCATGTTTCTGTTTTGAAGGAGTTGTGAATGCAAACTTTGGAATTGGAATGTTTCAAATTTCAGTAAATTCTTTTACGTTTCTTGGAGAAGTGACTTTATTTCCAATTGTTATTCTTCTTTAAATCATTTTAAAATAAATAAAATATTTCCTAAATATGAAAGGAATATGCAAATAATTTCTGACTATATTACATATTCACTTAATAATATAGAAAATGTATCTGTTTTACTTGAAAATGAGTATTTTATATTTTGAATTAAAATATTATTAAACCAATAATTATCTACTAAAAACAATTATTATATTTTTAGACCTCTTTTATGAACATGAGAAAATATAGTTTGTTTTTAAATTAAACCTATAATTATTCAATATAAATACTTTTAAGATAATATAATTGATTGCATTATAGTTGTGTTATATAAGTCTCAGAGAAGAAGCAGAGGGTTGACAAGTGTATCCAGTCCCAGATAGCTACCTAATATGGACCAATTCATAGTTCTGAGACAACTTAGTAACCATTCAAATGTACAAAAGGTTAAATTTCAAAGAACATTCACCTCAGGATATTTGCAGATACTATGTATTGATATATGAATGCTTTATCTATGAATATTGCATACATATTATATAGACATCTATGCATAAATCTTAACATGGAAATGTAATGAAAATTATTTATAAAATATATAAATATCTAGTGTCAGTTTGAAACGATACTTGAAAACATTATTGAGTACATTTACATATGCTGGAATAATGTTCAAATATTTGCCCTCTCTTTCAATTCCATCTTCAGAAGACATACTTTCCTATAAGGAAACTGAAGCAGAAATGAGAGAGCATACCCTACAGATCCCTCCTCTTCCTTTCATCTTCCCTAAGCTTTGATGAATGCCCTCTGTGACTATGTCCCCATTGTTCTGGCCTGTTCACAGAGGTACTGCCGGTAGCCAGGATATGTTTTCTCAAAACAAATAAAGCAGTCAGGACAATTCTTGAGGACAGACTTCCTACTCAGGTGACTACTTTCTGGCAAGTTGACATTAAAAACAGCCATAATAGGTGGGAGAGGAGAGCTAGGATTCACAATCTCCTTACAATAAATGAGATTACAAGCCAATGCTCTAGGTAATATTGAAACTTGAGCATTATGAGGAAGAAGGCACATCTTGAATAGATTATTAGGATAGATCAATGTGTGGATTTCTATGTGGTCTTATAATGAGATGACATGAGATCCAAGGCTTAGATCATCAGGGAAGTCTTGTCAAAGTCTACTGCAGACATCTTCATGTAGATGCATTACATAAAAATATAAAACATTGTTGCTGGAGAGAAAAATGAAAGACTGATTGAGGATAATCCGATTTGAATTGTGAGAGAAACACAAAATCTATAGCTATCTCTCATTTAACAGAATTTGCCAATATTTTTTCAATAATACCCTTATACATGTCAACACACACACACGTGTGTGAGTGTGTGTCTGTGTACAACAGCAATTAAAAAAAGCGGTCATGAATTTGAAACACAAAATGAAGAAAGAAAAGGGAATATTGTAATCTCAAACATAATGTGTGTTATTCCTCCTATTGAAAGGAAAGATAATCTTGTTCCAGAACCAGACCCTCACATAAAAGTAGAAGAAATAGCTATCCTAACTGATATGCAAACTTCAAAATAGGAATATAAGGGAAATTAAACATTAAAATAAAATCTCAATTAAATGAAGCAAATAAAAGAGGAAGTTCACCATTCTTCCAGAATATTATAAAACTTTAACAACTGCACAAAATAAATTAATATAGACATTTAATGAAACAAGCACATAATTCAAATGTTTGATTTTAACAGTGATCAGTGTTAGAGCTGTGAATTTACAGTTTACTAAGCTAAGCAAGGTAATACAAGATACAAAGGAGCAATTTTAAAAAGAGTTACAGTTTCTCAAGCAAAAGTAAATGAGATTCTTAGATATCAGAAACTCAGGTAAGTTAAAGAAAAATTCAATGGATGGAGTCATCAATATTCAAGATGAAATAGAAGAAAGAATATACGGATGTATTGATAAAGTTAATGATTTTCACTTTCAAATAATACAAGAAAAAATATGTTAGGAAACAAATGTATCAGATATATGAGACATGATTTAAAGGTAAAACTTAAGAATGTGCCTCTAGAGGCATTGTCGATGTGGCTGCTGTGTCACTTGTGTACCAGGAGGTGACAGACAGAAGAGAGGCTATGTCTACACTCAATATTTTGATCTATAAATACCTCAGTGACTGATTAGTCACCTTTACAATTTCAGAAACCATATGAAAACATATGTTGAGTGGCAAAAGGGTCCCCTCAAAGGTCCCTAGAGGGCAAACAGTCCTGAACCATCATTTATGGTACAGTGTAAGTAAAGCCTGGTTTGTGTTGGAGACCCCAATGTGATTGAGATGACAGAGCTATAAAAGGTGCTTGAATGCAATTGAACCAGCGCAAGAGAAAGAACTACCATCGGTGAAGCTGGAGGCACTCTGAAATTAAGTTTGCTGTTTTCCTAGCTTGGTTTGAATCTTGCTTTAGTCCAGTATTTCTTTACTCTGACCCTATCCTCCCTTTTGGAATAGGAATATATATTCTGTAGCATTACATATTAGAAGTGTGTAACTTGCTTTTTGATTTTATAGAGGGTTTTAATTAAGAGATTAAGATTCAAGATTAAGCCTTGAATCTTAGAAGAGAACTTGTGCTTTAAGCATTATTGGGATTGTTAAAGACTGAGGAAAATTAAGAAGTTAAACTAAATGCATTTTATATTATGATATGGCTAAAAACCTATAAGATTTAGAGGGTGATATGTGATAGTCTGAAGGATAAATATCCCTCACAGTTTTGCGAATTTGAATACATGGACCCCTATTGGTTACACTGTTTAGGTAGGTTTAGGATGTAAAGTAGAAAGTATACCACTTTGAGTAAGTAGTTTTTAAAAGTAAAATCCCATTTTCTAGCTATTGCAAATAAGGCTGCTATGAACATAGATGAGGAAACTTCCTTGTGATTCAGTGAGGAGTCATTTGGATGTATACCCAGAAGTGATATGGCTGGGTCCTGAGGCAGAGCTATTCCAAGTTTTCTAAGATATCGCCATACTGACCTCCATAGTGGTTGCACAAGCCTGCACTCCCAACAGCAATGGAGGAGGTTTCCCCTTTCTCCACACCCTCGCCAGCAGCCAGCATGTGCTGTCATTTGAGCTTTTGATCTTAGCCATTCTGACAGGTGTGAGATGGAATCTCTGAGTCATCTTGAGTTGCATTTCTCTGATGATTAAGGATGCTGAGCATTTCTTCAAGTGTCTCTTGGCTTTTAGAAATTCCTCCTTTGTGAATTCTCTGTTTAGCTCTTTCCCTCATTTTTTAATTGGATTATTTGGTTTCTAGGCATTTAATTTCTTGAGTTCTTTGTAAATTTTGGATATTAGCCCTTTTTCAGATGTGGGGTTGGTGTAGATTTTTTCCCAATTGGTAGGCTGCCGCTTTGTTCGAATGACAGTGTCTTTTGCTTTACAGAAGCTTTTCAGTTTCATGAGGTCCCATTTATTGATTGTTCGTCTTAGGTACTGAGCTGTTGGTGTTCTGTTCAGGAATTTGTTACCTGTGCCAATGATTTCAAGGGTTTTTCCCACTTTCTCTTCTAGTAGATTTAGTGTGACCAGACTTAGATGTCCCTCAACCAACCAAAGAATGGATTAAAAAACTGTGGTACATCTACACAATGGAATACTACTCAGTTATCAGAAACAATGAAATTATACAATTTGCAGCCAAATGTATAGAACTAGAGAAGCTCATCCTGAGTGAGCTAACTCAAACTCAGAAGGATGCACATGGCATCTATTCACCTATAGTCAGATTTTAGCTATATAGTACAGGATAACTATACTACAACCAATGCACCAAAGGGAGCATGAACATAGACTTTTTTTCGTTTGTTTGTGTGCTTTTTTAGTTTTTTTCTCGCTGGCAATGAGACACTTTTCACTGATGGTACTGCCTTGTA
This sequence comes from Lophiomys imhausi, assembly GCA_907164525.1. Classification (NCBI taxonomy): domain Eukaryota; kingdom Metazoa; phylum Chordata; class Mammalia; order Rodentia; family Muridae; genus Lophiomys; species Lophiomys imhausi. The sequence goes on along the minus strand of CAJQZJ010000143.1, from coordinate 412,849 downwards.
GGAACCCAGTGTATGAGGAGGCTTTTGGCCCTCATATGACTTCTGAACTGGGGCAAGGGACTGTTATGTAGGGACAATCCACTCCAGGGGAGTGGGATGGAAGGGTTAGGGGGTAAAGGGTGAGAGGGAGGGACTGGGAAGGGGAGATGTAAATGAATATGATGGAGATGTAAACTGAAGCAACAAATAAATAAAGTAAAATCCCTCATGTACTCCAGTTTTGTTTCTCTGCTGTATGCTTTCATGTCTAGATTTGAGCTCTCAGCTTGCTGCCAGGCCTCTGCTCCGTTTATCCCTCTGAAAACACAAACCAAAATAAGCTCTTCTTTAAGTTGCCTTGGTCATGGTGTTTTATCACAGCAGTAGAAAAACAACTATTACAAATAAAACAATAAAAGAATATTGAAAGCTACAAGAAAGGTGAAATGAGTGACTTATGAAACCAAATAATTAAATAATAGTTTTCTAAGCAAGAACTCTGATGTCTATGTGGAAATAGGATACTGTATTTTAAATCACAAAAGAAAATGGCTGCCTAACTAGATTAGTGTATCAGAAAAATCAACTTTCATACTGTATGAGAAAATCACTACCTAAACTAAAATCTAAAGAACAAGCATTAAATGAAGGAATGACAACTGAGCAAGTATAACAGAGGAGAGTTAAGCCAATAACAAACCCAGGAGAGGAAATAAGAGAATGAGGAAAACTAAACCACACCTGAAGAGTGTAAATAGTGGGAATTACACAAGGATCAAAAGGATTAATTTAGTAGTCAAACCTTAAAACTATTAGAATAAATAAATGACAGGAATGTATTGATATCTTTTGACATATACCTTGAATGTTAGCAGACTTAATTCCCCTTTAAAGAACACAGATTGGTCTCTTGGGTTAAAAACTAATAACCAACAATTAACCTTCTTAAAACACACACACACACACACACACACACACACACACACATACACACACAGACACACACACACACACTTTGGGGCTAGAGAGATGGCTCAGAGGTTAAGAGCACTGGCTGTTCTTCCAAACGACCCAGGTTCAAAATCCAACACCCACAAGGTAGTTCACAGCTGTCCTTAATTGCAGGGCATGGTGGTGCATTGTCTTTAACTCCAGCATTTGGGAAGCAGAGGCAGGTAGATCTCTGTGAGCTCAAGGAGAGCCTGGTCTACAGAGTGAGTCCAAGACAGCCCGGGATACAAAGAGAAACCCTGTCTGGAAAACCAAACCAAACCAAAACAAAACAAAAAAATATACCTTAGTGTTAAAAGCATTCAGAAAAAAATAGTGATAAACTACATAAATGATTTTTCAGATTGTAGGAAAGTACTATGCAGTCTAGTTGGTAGGAAAGTTACTAATTTGCTCACCCTTCTGTGAACTTTACAACCTATAATAACAACACATCAGGCAAAATGTGCCTAATTGTGTAACAGTGATATAATAGATGTGGAGATAATCAAACATTCTATAATTGGACAAGAGGCCTACTCCATAAGAGAGAATCAATTCATGATACTGTAAATTTTGGTTAAAACCTCACTCCCAGAAAACTAATAACCCTCAAGAGAAACTCAGAAATTATTTTTATCTGAGTTGATATGATCTGATGCTACTATCAAATTATTTGTTTATACACACAGATAATTGCTATTCACAATCACACTTAGAAAAGCCTCTCTTAGGTAAGAGAAGTCCTCAATGTACAAACAAGTTATAAAAATAAATGAAGGTTGAATACTCGGCCATAAACAAGTCATTTATACCACTAAATCATCTCTCTGATTTAAATTTCTCAATTTCATTTCATCATCCCCCTCTTTTTTGTTTTTGTTTCTTTGTTTGTTTTGGTTTTTGGTTTTTATTTTGCTTTGTTTTTAGAGTACTTAGAAAATTTGGTCCTCTATTCACAGCATGTATTTAACAAAAAATGTTTCAATTTAAACATATAAGTATATGTAGGTAGAAATTGAAATAGAGTTATGGAGTTTTAATATATAAAGATATTAAATAACTAGAAAAACACCTCTAACTCAGCTTTCTCTTATATGATTTCAGAAACTGGTTATATGAATGCTCGATGCTAAATCTTACATGTAGAAAGCTAATACAGGTTAAAGCTACATGGCAGAGTCTGCTCAATTGACCTATGTGCTTGCTAGTTTTATTATTATAATAGCTCTTTTCTATGATTTTGTCATCTATTCCTGTTGTTTAGCACTATTCCTTCAATGGAGTATGTCTACCTTAAAGAGAAGCTCCTTAGGACCAGGAAAATCCTTTGTGTAGCAAACCATCCATCCTACAGAAAGACTCTCTTTTTTAATTAATCTGTGTTAAAGCCAAATTATAAGGGAATTCATATATTAAATTATTGATTTGATTTTTTTCTATAAAATGTAAGACTTTAAAGACTAACAAGGTAAATTATCCATGCCTCTTCAGTGTCTGTATGGTTGCATAAAAATATGAAGTGCATTGCACAAACAGTAAGTTCTTCATTAGGAGAGAGTTATGTACGATTGTAAGCCAATTTCACACACACAAAAAGACTTCTAATAATATATTTCTCCATCACTAAAGATGATTTTGTGCCATTTTGTTTCATTTTATGATAAAATTAGTGGGTTTAGATAGCTAATTTGGATTCCTAACACAAACAACAGAAATTTCTCTGGTAAAACTGAGGGAACAGCTTCTCAGGGTTTCATAGCTCTGCTTTGCCATTTGGAGTGATGGGAATTGTTTCATAGCATTGGAGATTATGCTAATCATGTTATGGCTATAGATTTGTACTAACAGAAATACAGTCAGCATTTGAATAGTTGGATATGTTCTAACTACTGTAATTGCCATGGTACTAGCATAGTGAAATGGTTATCAGCCAGTCAAATTGTTTCATTTGTTTCTGCTATGCTCCATTTGGCAGCTTGCTGCAAGGTTACATATTTTTCAACTTGTAAACATGCCATGTGTCTTTTCAAGTGAAGAAAGATGACCTTTTTCCGGAAGGTTATCTTTAGGGAAAGAACAAAGGAAGGCAGCACATGTCAACAAATGCCGAGCCTCTAAAATAGAATACCAATTACATGACAACTTAAACATATTAATTTTTCAAAATAGCTGGGTAACACTTCAGATTAGCTAGTAATTTTTTTCTGTTTCTCAGTACATGTATAAGTAATCTTTATATTGAAGTACTGTTTAGTCAGTGGACAATATTTGAGTCTGAAATGATCACACATATTTTAATTAAAATATTTCTCTGGGCATAGTGGCACACACTTTTAATCCCAGGACTTGGGAGGCAAAAGCAGGTGCATCTCTATGAATTCCATGACAGCCTGCTCTACAAACTTAGTTCAGGACAATCAGGCTACACAGAGAAACACTGTCTCAAAAAAAAAATACAAAGAAATTCATAAGATGTTATAAAGATGGTGGCAATATATTGGCTCTGGTACATTATTGCAACAAACATTAAGTTTACAAAAAATAACATAATATTTGTTATTATGTTATTTATTGATATGTTTTTATATTTATTTATATATAACCTAAAAAGCTGAGAAAGAACCAGAGCATGAGAAAACAAAGGATATCTGTATTTGCCACAAAAACATAAAATGGAAATACCTAAGAATTCTCTATTACCACATATATGCAAATGTTAAAATTAGACATCTTTAATGTGGGATACTTTATTTGAGAGATAAAATGTAGACATTTGCAGTGCTGATGGTGCTTCTATTTTCAAAAACTACACCTTGCTCTGGGATTTTGTTCCTAATAATTATAAACGCATTCTGAGTACTATGCTCATACATGGTTTTTTTTTTTTTTTGAGTATTCAATACAATGAGGATTTTGCTGTAAAATTAGAATTCTACAGAAAAGACTTTGTTCTAAAAGACTGAATTTTTGGGACCCTTGAAATAGCAAAGTGATACAATTAAAAGAACAGACATTATAAATGAATGTGATTTCATTTTATGGTTTTTGAAGGTTTTAGCAGCCGCATTAGGTACTTTTTTGTTGCTATGATAAAATACCATGACCAATAATTTTGTAATTATATAATAAAATACCATGACTAAGACAACGTATAGAAGGATGACTTTATTTAGGCTTAAGTGAGCACTGTCATCCTTAACTGCACAGGAAGCCCAGAGTACTGGAGGTAGTGTGAGGACTTAAACTCCTGAAGCCGACATCAGTTGATTCGCTTTCTCCAGAAAAATAGTGTCACGAATTAAGGACTAAATTTTCAAATGCTTAAAACTGTAGGGACATTTTGTATTGTGAAATTGTTTAATATCAAAAAGTGTTTAATGTTTTTGTTGGTAATACTGGAGGATTTTAACCTTATTTGAATATATTAAACATATATTAGTTCATACAACTAAACCTTATATCATTAATATTTTATAAATCTTATTTCCCCCAACAGCTCCCCCTTTCAGTCCAACAAATGGCTCTTTCTCTTATAATAATAGATACAATACAAAACAACAGAGGTAATTAGGCCACAGTTATGAGGGTTATATGACTTAGCGTACATTCCCAATGTCCAGTCCATAAGTATTTTGCACCTGAATTTAACTTTCTATTATCTAACCATCTCCATGAGTTTAAAGTTCTATATCTAACTCAACATTCATACTAACTGGCATCACAATTTTAGAAACATCTTCTTAGATCCAGTGCACTTTCTTTATTCCTAAACAACTCAAAATTTAATTGAGACTCTAGCTATTTATTCTTCAACCACCTCAGAGACCAGAGAGGGATAAATATATCTGATTTTATAGGAAGTACAGGGCCTGCAGCTTCCAAAACTAAGAAATGACATACCAGTGGCTGCCTGGACAGTTTCCACTTTCTCTCCATACATTACAGCATCGATCTTCAGTCATTTGGCCCCATTTCTCTGACAGACATTGATTGTAGAGCAGGGGTTATGAAGGACTTACCTACCTTGTCTTGGCAGAGCTAGGCTGTTGACTTACCTGCTTCCAAGTTTTGTCCTTTTTGAACAGCATTCAGTCTACAGTTGGAGCAAGGGGCTTTTCCTACCAAGAGATAGGCTTGCAACTAATTCAATCATCTCCCACTGAAGATTCTTCGATGCTCATCTTCTACTTGGAGTAGAATAGGGGGTGCTGTCAGGAGGTGATATGTCTGGATATAAAAAAAAAATCTAAAGTTATGAAAAAAAATAAAAAAATAAAATTGAATTATACTTAAAAAAAAGAAAAAGAAAACATCTTTGAATGGCATATATACCTTAACCTTTAAAAAAAGAAAGGGAAGGGGATGGGGGTTTGAGGGTGGGAGGGTGGGACTGGAGGGGGGAGTAGGGAGGATATTGTCACTGAGATGTAACTTGAAGAAAAAAAGTTAAAAAATATTTTATAAATCTTTTCAGTAAGATTTGATCTTACATTTTATTTAGAAAAATTCTATATCTCCATTACAAATTTAAATAAACTTTTAGACACATGAAAACTTTGTTTTTGTTTAAACAGCAGTAACAATTCTACATATAAATATATATAGGTATATATATATATGTGTTTGTATATGTATATGTATATTTGAAGGCTTGTAACATAACAGTATAAAGACTTTTTGAAGCCATTGTATCTTCTTTAACAAATAATGATTGCTTTACTTATGTTACTTATCTATGCTATAGAAAAATTAGGCTTTTCATTTTCAAAAAAGACTGGAGGTTTCTCATAAAACTAGAAATCAAACTGCCACATGAGCCCGTTGCACCACTCCTGTGCATACACTCAAGGAACTTTATATTATTTTATATTATTATAAAGATGCTTGTACCTCTGTTCATTGCTGTATTATTCACAATAGCTAGCAAATGGAAGTAGCTTAGATATCTATGAATTGGTGAATAGATAGTGAACATGGGGTACCTATACACAAAAGAGTTTTATTCAATTTTTTAATTAGGTAGAAAAAATTGCAGTTAAGTGAATGAAACTTTGATAGAAATATAATAAATGAATTAACACATAACTTTAAGACAAATGGTGCATGTTCTTCCTACACCAAAATCAGAGAGGTCTCTCTTTGTAGTGAATAGCAGTGAATACAAAGACTCATAGCTGCCCAACATACTGAGAATAAATGATGATTGATGGCTAAGATGAACAAAGTATTTCTACCATTTTCTCTAATGTTCAGAGAACATTGAAATTAGAGAGGAAGAAGTATGTAAAATGTAAAAAAAAAAAACAACAAAACTGGTGAAGTTCTAAAAATATCATTGTCTGAATTCCCTACAGCTATTAGAATCATGAGCATTGCAATCAGTTGCGCAAGAACAGACTCACTAGTACTTACATCTTACTGCTGTCATATTAGGCATCAGAAGATGCTGAGAGAAAGGGTTATTTTCTTTTGCTGTGTATAAAATGATGAGACCACTCGTTTTCAACAGATAGTTCCAGACACATGATCATACAGACTGTCCTGATTAAAAACAGTGTGTTAGAAAATAGAACATATATACATGAACATGAGAAGAGGTTTATAGTGGAGACACAGGAGTAGATAATAGAGAGCAAGGTTAGAGTAATCAGTATATATTATATACACATGTAAAATTGTCAAAGAACAAATACAATGAATACCAAAGCAAACATGATCAGTGCTGAGAACATATATTTGAGTAACTTTCTTTGCTCTAGAGGTGGTGGGGCCTAGGAAAATAGAGTTGATAAATGAGGCAGACTAAAGTGTCATGCAATACTCTTGGCTTGTTTTCTTGGAGTTTTCTCATAAGCACTTTGGGTTCTCTTCCCCTGACTTCTTTCTGGACAGTGTTTAACCTCTCTCCCTTTAAAAGGTTTATAGCAGGATATCCATAATGGTTTTTATTTGAGATGTTGTGGGTAAATTAACTTTTCATTTCATGCATGACTACTCTATAAGCAAGCAAATTATAAACATAATTAATAATGTTAGAACAGTGAAAGCAATATGTGTAATACTTTGCCATCAAGAATAAGGCTTTAACCTATGCCCGTTACTATTGGTTACATTATTATATTGACCAGAAAAAATCTAGAGAATAGCTTGAAGAGACCCATATGATTAGTAGTACTGCTGTCCTATAGAGCATAAATTCATATTTGTCCTTTAATAGGAATACAATTTTATGATGTCCTATGCAAACAGGATGTATTTTAAATCCCAAAGAAAAAATTAAACACAGCCCCTTTTTCAGATGAATGAACAAGTCTATTACAGTCCCAAGGTTCAGTCATAAACATAGATTCATTAGTAAAGAAAACACAACAGGATTTGGATCCACCCAATTTACAAGTTAAATCAAAGGATACTCACCCTAGGTACACATATCAAAGCCACTAGTATCAGATTATATATGGTTCTGTGTGTTTTGTAGAATAACTCTTCCCTTGGTGCATAGGGCCTTAACTTGGCCTTGGGTAGGCAGACTTGACTTCTGATGATGTGGTTGGTATGACCTAATGCCCGTTAGCTTGAGGTTTGCTCTCTTTCTGGTGTCTTCCATTGTGTCTTCATCCTTCAACATTGTTCTTGATGGCTTGGGGCTGGAGGAGTCAAAGTGGAATCAATAATGTTTCAGTGGATCCACCTGCAATGACAGCTGCATAACTTTTCTCAGTTTTCTATAGTAGAAGTAAAAATAGGATAGGTTCTTCTCCAGATCCCTCTTTCCATCCATTTCCAATGTCTATTTTATCTTCCCTACTTAGAGGCTACTTAGAGGGATTCAAGCATTACTACCATCCGAGAAATCGTATCCAGCAGATAATTACGCAAAAAATCAAGGAGTCTTGAGGAAAAGTTAGGGGAAGGTTTGAGGAAGGTGGATGAACAAAGGACTCCACAAAAAGACCCACATAGCCAATTAGCTTGGTCACAATGGGGCTCAAAGAGACTGAACCAAAATACAAATAGCTTGCAATGACTGGTCCTAGGCCACTGCACATATGAAGCTGATGGGCTGCTTCATCTTCAAGTACATCCCCTAACAATCAGAACAGGGTCTATTTGGGACTTAGATGATGTTGCCTCCCTCTGGAGCTCATGTTCCTAACAGAGCTGCCTTATCTTCCCTCCATGGAAGAGGAAGCACTTAGTGCTGATGTGGCTTGATGTGCCAGAATGGAATGGTACTGCCCATTCTATCCCCCTACCTCCCCTTTCACCCAAATCCACCCCAACTTCACCTCCCCTTAGACAAGAGCAGGCTTTCCAGGAACATCAACTAAATATGGCACAAGAAAGTAAAACAAGACCAGGTACATATTCTCAAACCAAGCTGGAAGAGACAACCCAGTAGGAGGAAAAGAGTCTTAAAGGTAGGCAAAAGAGTCAGAGACAGCCCCTGCTCCCACTGTTAGGAATTCCCCCAAGTTAGCAATCTTCATCAGAGAGAGAAGAGAGACTTCAACCAGTAACTGATGTGAGCAGAAGAAGAATACCACACACAAATGTTAGGCAGAGCTTGAAGATTCCTGTGGAGGAGCCAGAGGTATCAAGCACACAACAACACAGCCCACAGATTCAAATGATTGGAACTCAAGTAGGTTCACAGAGGCTAGGGAGCCTGTATGAGTCTGACCTAGGTCCTCTGCATATTTGTTATTATGTCAACGTTGCTCTTATGTAAGATTGAGGACCTAAGTTTACATCCTGAGAGCTTATGTAATGAACTTTCAACAACACTCATGCCTATAATTGCAGTCACATACCCATGAGGGTAGAGGAGATTGTTGGATGTCTGAATTTTAATGGCCACCCATCTTAAAGGAATCAATGAACTCATGGTTTGGTTAAAAAAACAAACAACAACAAAACAAAGAACCAAGCAAAAAACAAAACAAAACAAAAAACTCCATCAATACAGATGGAGATGTAGAAATTGCCAAAGGAAGCACCATCCACCTTGTGCCTCCACATGCACTGCACACATGCAGTTACATGTACACACAACATAAACAGACACAACACACAAGCATATAGAGAAAAGAATAACACAATGGAGAATTATTTTTCTACCTTATCTCCTGTGGGCATCACTGAAAATGGATGGGAGCATAGATATGTTTTTGACACATTAATTGCATGTCCTTTGGTTATGTTTTTACTAACAGGATTGCTGGATCATATATTAGCTCTATTTCTAATTGTTTGAGGAAACTATACTGTTTTCATAATGGCTATACTAATTTTCTGTTATGAACAAAAATGGACAGATGTTCTACTTATTTACAACTTCAGCAGCTTTTCTTAGTGTCCCTATCTTTATTAAAAGACATTCTTATTAAAAATAAAATGATCTCTCATTGTGGTTTTGGATGTCATTTTTGAGAGTGTAATACAATTACATCATTTTCCTTTTCTATTTCTTCCCCCCAAGCCCTACTTATTTACCTTCTTGCTCTCTTTCAAATTCATGGTCTTTCCAAAAATTGCTGATGATTTGTTCTCAAATATAAAAATACCACCTGTTGAGTCTGAATAATGTTACTTAAATGTGTATTTTTTCAGAGCTGGCCTAAACAAGGATGACATCAATAGACAAGCTAACATGGGTGGGGTGTGGAGTTTGGGATAGTTCTTGAGGTCTCAATCCTTCACAAAGAATTGTAGTCAATTAAGGAATGTTTAGAGCTGTAGGGGCTGATAGGTTAATATAAGTTAGATTTAGTGAATA
>CAJQZJ010000143.1:369507-402698 GCA_907164525.1 Lophiomys imhausi | reverse complement strand
TGAAATGATGGATGCTTTGCCCTAGTGGAGCTACCACATAGGCCCCCAGTGCAAGTTGAAGCTCTTAGCTGTTATATGACTGCTGAACTGAAGGGTGGAGTTACAAGACAACTTCACCACCCTGGCAATCATATGCAATCAAATATAATTTTTAATACTTCCTGCAACATACAGGTTTCCTTTCTTCATGTCACTGTAATTCTTTTTAGTCTCACTCCTTACTACTTTCTTCCCCAGATTCCGTTACAAGCTTTCCTGTCATTAAATGTTTCCTCAGGGAAATAATCCATTCTTTCAGACATCCTTTAGTTAAACTCTGTTGATTTTAATTAACTCCAACACATTTCTCAGCCATTTCCTGCCTTATATTTCATTAGAAGTTATTAATATCTATACAATAGTACATGTTTATTTATTAATTCTGTTATTTTCTGACTACTCCATGTAGAATGTAGACATCACTGTTTTTAAATATTTTTCATTTTTATTCTTATATTTTATTTAGTAACTTTTCTGACACTAACATGCTTCAGTGTAAGGCGGGATAAAATAATAAGTCAGTTGTAATGCCTAAAATTCTGAGCATGTGAAACCAATACTTTCTTTAATATTTGAGTATTGACATCATAGAAAGGTTAGTATACTCAACAGCATTGCTGAAAATATGAATAACTTATAAAGGCTTAGTATAAATGATGATCATGTTAGTATGAATTTCACTATTATATCAAGAGATATAGTTATAAAGCTATTAATTTTTGTAATCATATATGTACATATAGATACCTTTTTCTTTAGTTAGTTTAAGGTAGCTTCTTATGTAGCCCAGGCTGGCCTCAAACTCCTTATGCAATGGAGGTTGACATTGATCCACTGAACTTCCTGCTCAGGTACCAGGATTCCGAGTATACAACAACACATTGGACAAATGTTTGTCTGAACCTGCATTGGCAACTCCCCTTAAGAGAAAAACAAATCTTGTTTTTTTTTCTTTTGTTTGTTTTGTTTTTAGTGGGTATCTTGTTTAGAAGTCTAGAAAATATGGTTACTGAGAGTTGAACATTTGTCATGGCTATTAAAAGGCTATATGCAATACATTCCTAAAAGCAGAAGAACAAAAGATATGCAATCTGAAATGTCATGCTCTCTGCCTGGAAACAGTTTTCAAAAGTGCAAAGTAGGGAGATAAGCCCATAGTCTAGCAATGCTGACAATCTATACAGAAAAAACAGTGCTCAGGAAGGTAGATGTAGTGAGGAAATTTAGGGCATGGTTCTGGAAAGCAGAAATGCCAAACAAAGGATCAGAAATCAGTAATAAATTCTCTGAGTCTCTGAATGGATGATATTGTACATATGTGAATTCAGGCATAAAACAAACACTTAGGATCAATTATTCTAAAATGTCAGACTACTAATAGTTCCTGGAAATCAGTCTGGCTTGTGAGTCATCCACTCTTACAGCAGCCAAAATGAAATGACTTGATAATTGTATAGACCATTTACTTGACAGTAGGAGAATAAAAACAATAATATGGATTAGTAAATCATGTGTTAGATATAAAATAATGAGCTACAAATTTTACTTACCACAAAGAGAAGAATGGCAACATAAAATAATGATCAATAATGTCAAAGATTATGAATGTTTTTGAGATTTTAATAAAAACCAGAGAAGATAATCAAAGTAGATTATAAAAAAGCTCTAAATACCTGCAATAAATGTTTTTCAGGGTGGAATTACCTAAGTAGGCAATTCAGAAGTCAATAACAATTATCTTGAAAAGAAATCAATAGAAGTTATACAAATTCAAGACAAAAAGGGCAATTCTGAAAACATAAATAACTAGCTAATGACTTTGGAGCTAGAGTTGATTGTTCTAGTGCATGTATAATAGTAGATTGGAAAATATACAGATAAGAAAACCATCCCTGTAGAAGTAATAGGAAGTCTTTCTAATTAAAAAAAAAATACAGAGCCTTAATTCTAATTTAATCAATGTATTCTAACCTGGATTCTTAATATTATAAAAACAAACACAATGTCTGTTTTTTAAATTAATGTATAATGTGGTTTAGAAAATTAGGGATGACAATGGTACCTTTGAAACAGAAATATGCAAAAGGGAAGTTAAACTCAGGCCATACAGATAATCACACATAAAAAATACTATGCATGAAAAATCAATTTTCCCCCATTGTTTTTCCCCCATTGTATATTTCAGACTTCTTTATCAATTATCAGGTGTCCAGAGGTATATGGGTTTATTTCTGAATATTAAATTACCATCCATTTATCAATGTGGTTCTATGGATGGTAGCATGGTTATCATTACTGTAATACTCAATAGTCGTATATGAGCAAATACCTAATACATTTGTCTTTCTGAGTTTAGTTTTCTTCACTCAGGATAATTTTTATTCTACCTTTTTCCATTTTCATGAATATTTCATGTTTCCTTTTCTAGTGACTGTGTAATACTCCATTTTGTAAATGTACCCCATTTTCTTTATACATTCATCTGTTGAGAGACATATTTTATATTATAAAACAAACACATAATGTATGATGTGGTTTAGGAAATTAGGGATGACACTGGTACCTTTGAAACAGAAATATGCAAAAGGGAAGCTAAACTCAGGCCATACAGATAATCACACATAAAAACACTATGCATGAAAATCAATTTTACCATCTGTAAAATAATAAAGTGTCAGGATGTTTCAGCTTTCTGTCTGCTATGAAGAGAGCAGCAATGGACATGAGTGTCTTTGCAGTAACATGACATGAACTTTGGATATATTCCCAGGAATGGTATAGCAAGATCTTTAGGTAGATTGATTCCCATCTTCCTGAGGAAGCACCACATTAATTTCCACAATGACTGTGTAAGTTTTCATTACCACCAGTGATAAGTGAGAGCCACATTTGGCCATCTCATGTAATCAAATGAAGTTTCTAGTATCTGAATTGGGTTACATTTAATTGAGTTGTTAGCCAAAGGATCCCTATGAGAATCTGCAGACACCACAGGCTTCTGCAAGACTGCAGGTTACCTCAAACTTATAGCAAGACCCCATTGCTGAAGACAACACCTTCATAACTCATTGAACATTGAGAAGTCAATCTGGTGCCTACATAGAGTCTTCACACCCAGGACTACTGTCCTTGGTACTGGACTTATTCACACTACCAAAAGAAGAAGGTAAATTTCAGTCCAGCTACAAACTGTTGGATCTACACTGAGGATGTGGCTGCAAGATGCTATAATACAATGGTGGAACAAAGCTTCTAGGAGTAGCCAACCAATATCTGGATTTAAGATCAACTCCTTGAAATGGAACCCATCTCTGATATTTCTTGGGTGACCAAGAACCTGAGACCAGATAGTCAAGGGACCTACGGTAAAAACAAATACTACTGGTAAACCAACCAAACAACTAAACAAACAAGCAAATAAAACAGTAGCAACAAAATGACTCCTAATGACATTCTGCTCTACTCATAGATGAGTTTTTTACAGTCATCATCACAGAAGCTCCCATCTGTGGTAAATGAGAGCAAACACACGGACCGACAGGCAGATATTATACAGAGTGCATCCCTGAACACTCAGTCCTAAAAGTAATACCTCATCAAATGCCTTCCGTCAGGGTTCAGGGAACCTGAAGGAAGAGAGGAAGAGGAGGAAGCAGGAAAAATTGTTGAAACCAAAATGTGCTTCTGAGAAAAATTTGTTCCAACTGGTAAGCCTGTTGCTAAATTAACTTGTACAACCACTATGAAAATCAGTCTGGAAAGCTGGGCGGTGGTGGCACATGCCTTTAATCCCAGCACTTGGGAGGCAGAGGCAGGCGGATCTTTGTGAGTTCGAGGCCAGCCTGGTCTACAAAGTGAGTCCAGCACAGCCAGGGCTACACAAAGAAACCCTGTCTCGAAAAACCAAAAAAAAAAAAGAAAAAGAAAAGAAAGAAAATCAGTCTGGAGATATCTTAGAAAACTTGAACTAGCTCTACCTCAAGACCCAGCCATACCTCTCCTGGGCATATATCCAAAAGATCCATGATGACCCAACTGCAAGGACATCAGCCCAACAGTGTTCATAGCAGCTTTATTTGTAATAGCTAGAAACTGGAAACAAACCAGATACCCTTAAACCGAAGAATGGATAAAAAACTGTGGCACATTTACACAATGGAATACTACTCAGGTATCAGAAACATAGAAATCATGCAATTTGCAAACAAATGGATGGTACTAGAAAAGCTCATCCTTAGTGAGCTAACCCAGATCTAGAAAGATACACATTGCATGTATTCACTTATAACTGGATGTTAGCTATATAGTACAGGATAACTATCCTACAGCACACATGCCCAAAAGAGCATGGACCTAGCATAACTATCCTATGAGAAATTCCACCCAGCAGCAGATCAAAACAGATGTTGAGGCACACAAAACATTAGGTGGAGCTCTAGAAGCCATATGTAAGAGACTGGGAGGAATAGACACAAGAGGGGTCAAGATCAACCCATGAAGATAAACAGAACCAACTAACCTAGGCTCCTAGAGGCTAACAGAGACTGAAACACTAACCAAAAGAAAAAGAAAAAAAAAGTTTAGACATGATCTAGACCCCCCCATGCAAATATAGAATTTAAGCAACTTGGTCCTCATACAGACAGATATCTGAACAAGTAGTTGTGGGGCGGTCTCAGACATGGACTTTGTTACCTGTTAGTGGGACACTTTACTCTAGTGGAGCTGCCAAATCTGGCCTCAGAGCAAGAGGAAGTTCTTAGCCCTCATGTGACTGATGAACTGAGGGGGGCTAATATGTGAGGACCCCTAACACAGGAGGAAAAGGATGGGGAGAGATGGGGCAGAAATGAGAGAGAGAGAGAGACTAGGAGGGAAGGCGGGAGAGAACTGTGATTGCGATGTAACTTGAATTAGTAAATAAACATATTAAAAGTAAGTAAATAAGTAAATAAGTAAGTAAGTAAATAAATAAATAAATAAATAAAGGGAGAATTATTCATCATATTGATTGGCCTGCCCAGATACTAAAAGGTAAGCAAAGGGATAGCATGTGTGTGTGTATGTGTGTGTGTGTGTGTGTGTGTGTGTGTGTGTGTGTGTGTGTGTAATCTTAAACTAGTAAAATGAGATAAAATAGGCAAGTTTCTTGGGAGTCATATACTACAAATATTGAATCAAAAATAATTAAGAAGTCTCCCTATTGCTGTGTCTATTAATGAAATTAAATTTGTATTCCATAATATCCTATAAGAGAAAGTTATAACGAAACTATATATCAACATTACACTGACTATATATTCAGAATTTATCCAAAATTAAATAATACAATAAAGCACTACTAACACAGGATTTTATGGATACATATGAAGCTCCATTTAATTGACACAATAAACCAAAATTAACTGTAAGTGTCATAATTGCAAAAGTTCACCTATAACCCCATGGGAAAATAATAGGTGGAAATATTTTTGACCTTGCAACAATACACAAAATTTCCTTCCATTTGGCATTTTGAAAAATTTAGATAAATTAAAATTAATTAATAACTAATAAAATCTCTGCTTAAATAAAAGGTAAATTTAAGAACATGAAAAACAAGTTATAGGTTGAATGAAGATATTTAAAGGACATATCTGAAAATACTTCTACCTATGTAAATCAAGCAACCAAAAGGCAAATGATTCAATTAAAAACAATAAAAATAGTTGAAACCAATTTTTACAATGCAACTTGTTCCTAATGATTCAATTCTCTTACTCATCTAAATGAAAAAAAGAGCCATGGTGAAACACCAGCTAGCTCTCAGGAAAGACTACACAATTAAAAAGCATACTGAACTTAGTACAGGTATATCAAATGTTGGTAAATGTGAGATTGTAAAGATTGTTTTCACCTCATATATAAAACCATGATTCTACGTCTTTGGAAAATAATTTGAAAATTAATTATAAAGTTGTGCATATACATACACAACATGTCCAGAAATTATATTCTTAGGTATTTATTCATGAGATATTAAAACATAGACTATGTGAGATTTATTTATAAAAGACCACCAAAAAAGGTTCATGATGATCAAAATCCATGATAAAAATCTACCAATCTTATCTTTTAAGGTGATATGATGGGTCTGACCTGAACATCATTTTCTACATCATAAATGTTTATAAATATTATGTGAAATCTTGAAATTGATCACATATTCTCTTGTACACCTTAAATGTAGTGTATTAATGTAAGAAAGAAACAGAAAGAAAAGTTAAGAAAATTTGTTATAATCATATAATAAGGATATTTTTCTACAATGGAATCTAAAACTTTCAAAGTCTAGGCTTAGAAAATATTAGATTGTATGGAGGTTATAATCTTCCAGGCCTAGTCCTAGGAATAGCTAGAACAGAGAAAGAAACATTCATGCTCAGCCTGAGTCATGTATTTATACAGCTTGGGTATGGCTCTCATTTCATATGCCTATGTGAGGAAATAAAAACATTTACACACCATGGTGGTGTGTACTGTAGAGGGCAGGCTTACAGAAGCTGTTGGTGTGTGAAACTCACTTCAAAATAATTTGAAATTTTCCAATAGATGGATATATGCTGTATCCAAAATTTGATTATAACCACATGGGTTCAACATTTGTTAAAAGTCATTCAAATAATCTTTAAACTTTTTATATTTTTGTATGTGTATAAATTGATACTGAAATGTTTGATGAACTATGGAATAATTTCTGAAGTTCTTACATGAAATACATAGAATTTATAGAAAGCGATTAAATTATCATAGTAGAAACTCTCTCTTTCCTAAAATTTCCAATCTCACAATTTCCCACAACACTCTTTCCTTCTGGATTAGTTTAAAAATTAATGACTCTTTAATTTACTACAAATCAAGGTGTTCATGGGTCTCAGGAACTCAGTTTTTCAACTGTTTACAGTAAACTAACACTTATTAGAACTTTTGGAATGTTCTGAAGATACAAATCATGTTAAAACAAACAAAATTCAAAAAACTAAGAAAAGAAACTGTACAGGAAAGAAGCTAATGGCTTTACATTGTTTTGTAAATAATTATAATTGTATTTTTTATCATTAGTCTTACATTCTTATTACATATCATATATTCATTTCATGCTAATCCAAGTTATAAATGCATAAGGTAAGAATCCTCATGAGGTAATGCATCAGTGTCATAATTTTGCAGTATTTTTTTTTCATTTTCCCTACATATTTGGGATTTTCTTGAGAGAGCGATTGCTCCAATTATCCTTACCTTACAGAACCTTATTACCAGGAAGCAAATGATAAATGCTGGCTGCCATATGGACTATTTCAAGAACTCTTCACCATCATCTCTTCCTTCTGCTGCCCGTGATGCTCTGAGTATCATTACAGCTCTGTTATGGCACTAATCAAAGGCTTCCTGACGAAGGTGACCATCTGGTAAATGTGTAAAGCACTCATTTAAAATCAATGCATCATGCCTCTTGGCTGGGTTTAAGTTGATGAACACTTTCTGAGTCAGGTTCTGGTCACACTCTGATATTCATGAATAAAAAGAATCTTTGTAAAAGGGGAAAAAATCTTTTGTTTACCTTGTAAGTATAGACAAATAAGACTGACAAGGCCATTGGACTCTGGAAACCTAAACACACACATCATCACAAACGAATATTTTTAAAAGTTAAAAAAATTGTCTAAATTCAGAACCTGGGCATGTTTCAGAAGAAATATAAGAGTACATGAATGAGCAGATGTTTCTGAGAGTTAACACAAAGTTACTTGAAGGAGAATTCTCTGAGGTATCATCAACAAGACTTTGCTAGTGAAGGAGCAAACTCTGCGGAGAGAATGCAGTTCTGTTTTACCATAGCTCACCTGTGGAGCAAGAGCATCAGCATGCCTGTGACAAGGCAGTAATGACAGGAGGAAATATTAAAAGCGATGATGAGCAGTGCAGATAATGCAAAAATAAAAGAACCTCCAGCTATCAAGGGCCTTCAGTAACAACAGAGAAGGCCCATTCTATCAACTGATGATATCTTCCACATACAGATGAGAAGGCAATGCTTGGGGTGGTGAGTGTGTTGCACTCCAGGCATCCAAGAATAAGTTTCAAGAACCAAATAATTTATCATCTCAGGCAGGAGCTGACATGGATGCTAACAGTACAAAGCAAGTGGGTGTGTGGTTTCTGCATTATACTGGAGATGGCGTGCAACACTGAAAGTTGGAAAATCTTATAAACGGCTCAAAGAACTTATTCTGTTGTGAGAGTGGGATTACATACTTGGACATCAAGTTTGAACTTCTCTAGGGTGTTCATTGTGGGGAACTTCTGAGAGACATGGAATAATATTAATATTCATGAGATGTTCCCCATGTCTAGTTATATCCACTGATTTTATCATTAATTTATAGTCATAATAAAAAGAAATATGTTGCATAAATGAGGCCCACTAAGAACCATAGAAGTGTTGAGACTGTTGAGAATCAAACTTATTTTAACACATTCATTTTATAGTCTGTAATATAGTGTTTTGGATAAAGTTTATTTCAACAATTTAATAGAATGCATATTTTATCAAGAATGCTTCATGCTTTGAAGCAGAAACCATGCATATTATAATAATGTCTTAATTTGAAGTTCCTGGTGATAATGTAATTATATGTCATACAATAAGTTGGAGTAAAGTGTAATACAAAAACACTGCAATCATGTATACTATTGCTATTTATTTTTCATTTAGCAAGCAGCATGCCTGTATTATATGGGATATATTAAACATACTGTTCAAGATATTTCCTGTATTTATTCTAATAAGTATATATGAATTTAAGCAACACACATAAATTAATTTTATTATTATTAATGTAATTGTTACACTACTAATTTACATGAATAAATAAGATTGTTTAGATAACATATATATTTTTTTTAATATGTATTGTTAAATTTAGCTTTCTTTAAAGTTTTGTGCAAAAAGTTTCCTACTTTTCATTTATGCAAGCAATGAATTTGAGCTTTGGGTAAAGTATACTTTTGAGGGTGTACAGAAAGTTTGCTAAACAAGGGAATTCTGCTTATAGATATTCCATTTTGCAATAACTCTATTCCAACACAGATTTTAGGAGATTCTGCTGTGACTTTTAATCATATAACATTTCTTCTTTCAGCACAAGGCTGCATGAATTTTTATACTCTTAGTTTTGTGGTTTGAATGTTCACCTACAAAATTTCAGTAAAATTAAAATTCCTATAAATAAAAATCATGTTTAAAAATTTCAAAATTAAAATAAGTAACATGCTGCTATTAGCCCAGCACTACTTTACATTACCAGATCTGTTTTTATTGGCTGTTCCAATAGTTAAGTTTGTTCCTATTGACCTCTTCTCTAAATCTGTACTAGCACTTTACAACAGAATCACTTACTCAGTGGTCTAGATAAAACAAGTAATTTAACAAAACATGTAAATATATGATTTAATAATGTTACAACCCATATTTACATGTTCAGACACAGTAACAGCTAGTAGAAAGACTACAGGAAGCAATGTTTAATGTGCTTGCATACTTGCTAGTAAATATGAACCAGATCTCCTTACTCATTATTTAAGCCTAGCTGAAAGTGATATAGAAGGTGCAAGGGGTAGAATATCGGTAGTATGTAAGTATAAAAGTTTCACAAGAGTTCCAAAGATCTTGTTTCTATTTTGCTAATGTGCTCTCACATTATTTAGGCAATGGATATGTTATGGAGATTAGTTACTCTAGGTAAGGAAACAATGGTATATAGCCCTGTAGTCCTCATTAACTTTCTACAAATACACAACAAAACTTTTATCTAAGTTACCATATCATAACTATACAAAAATTATTTTCAAAATATTTATTATAATTTATGTGTGTGGGTGTTTACATGCATGATTCCCAGTGAACTAGGTGTATATCTCTTCTCTCAAAGGTCAGAAAGTGGCACTGGATGCCCTGAAAGTAAAGTTACTTGCATATCGCTATGTGGCTGGTGAGGATGAAGTACTTTGAAAGAGCAGCCCATGTTCTTATCTGAGGAGCCATCTCCCTAGCTCAAGAAATAACTTTAAAATTTACATTTTCTAGAATGATCAATTACTTTTATTAATGTATTTTATTAAATATGTTCCCTATGTTTAAACTAATGAACTAATGAGTCAAACTCTTGTAACTTTTTGTAATATCAAGTAGGTGGGATGAGGGCAAGATAGATAGCATTAAAAAGATATTATCTGGAACTCTATGATCCTGTAGTCAAACTACAAGAAGACAAGATAAAATTAAAGAAAAAAACACATAATGTGAATCATTGAGAAAGTTGTTCCTAAAATGTTAGGTTATCCACCACAATCTTCAGCACCAAGATTGAAAGAACTATAAAACTATGAGTTGTTGTTCCAAGAAGTCCCAGAGCTTCTCAAAATAATGCATGCTCTTGTGGTTTATCTTGTTGTACACCAAAACTTGATGATAAGACTATTATAGAAGACACCACAAATCTCAGTTTCATGATATAGAGAAATCTAGAACAAATCTGGATACTTACTCCCTGATAGCTAGCTTTTATAATCCTGGAGAGTGCTATGCAAGATGCGAATGGAGAAAAGATAAAATAAAATACTGTCCTACAAGACATGATGTACATTCTTGGACAAAAGTTGCATGAACATTATGGATATAATCAAAACAAAATAACAAAACACCCTGATTGAGTTGAAGCCTGTTCCATAGAGGCATTCCATGTTCAATACTGAAAATCTGATGAAAAGCCTCTGACAGGTGAAATCAGCAACCCTTATAGGTACTGCAGAATTACTGTTGTTTATCTAAATGAAAATGACATCTAATTGTCTTCTAAATATGTGTCTTTGTAACTATAAAAAAATGCTACTATCTGTCTTAACTAAAGGAGCCTCTACTTTCAGAGAATAATAGTCTACATAGTGACTTATGGTTACACAAGGTCCTAAGAATAATCGATAGATAAATGCCGAATCTTAAACGAGACATTATGCTATGTCCTTCAGGACTCAGGAGACATTGCAGAAGAGGAATCAGAAAAAACATGTAAGAAACAGAGATAAAGAGAGGGACCGTGAAATGTTCTCTTCTGGATAAAACACAGTCATTGCAATTTCAAACTCAAAAAACCTGTACCAAGTCTGGACAAGAATATCACAGTAAATAGTTCTGAATTGAAGATAGGTTCAGGGGACCATACCCCTCACTACTGGACTGCTTGATACTGATGAATTCGGGGACAGAGAGAGTCACTGTCTTGAGTATACTCTCGGGTGGACATACCATGCCCTAATTTATACTTGCAAAAACAAAACCAAAAGTCATAAAATAGGAATTGGATAGGTAGGGAAGGAGGAAGTTTCATAGATCTCAGAAGGAGATAAGATATCATTAGGGATGAAAATAATCAAGATGCACTACATACATGCACAAAACTATCAAAGAACAAAATGAGTAATTATTTTAAAATGGTGTTATGGATTGATGGAAGGTAGAGATAATCACTGGTTAAAATTTGTTTTTCCTTACCCAAGTCAAGATGCATAACAGTTTATAAACCATTGTCATCTTATCCCTTCATTAGTTTTTAATTTGGGCTTCCTTTTACACTAATTCAAACTATATGCTATTTCTAACACTTATAATGAAGATAGATTTTAGGTATTTTTCTTCATTTTATTTTTTCCTCATTCAATTTTCCTCATTTCTGCTTATTCTTATAAGCTTATAGGATTTCTAAAGTTTTCTTACTCTCTTTTAGTTTGAGAAATAGATATTTATTGTTCTAAAAATATTTGGTTTTAAGATTATTTGAAGGTATTATGTAGTTTAATAGTCTCTTTAAGCACCTTAATATTTCTACAAGTAGATAGTCAATGATGACTAAGGCAGACTTTTCTATTCCAGACAGAATACAATACACTGTTTCTCTAGAAGGGCAGCTAATAATTAAACAATACATAATGTGTTATAAGAAAAAAAGGCCAATAACAATAGAAAATATGGAGTAGAACGTAAAATGAATAATGTTGTATTCATCTGAGGGCATTTATGAACATATGAAAGATAATATATAATAGACATTTTGGGATAGCAGTAATTATTGTAGTCTTCTGACCCATTAAATATTCATCTTTAGAGAAAATGCTGGAGAAGAATATTTTTGGCAAAACCCACAAATTTGCAAATAACCTCGGGCAGATCCACTAGCAAGTATAAGATTTTTAGGAAAAATATTTATCCAATCAATGGAATAAACACAATGGCCAACTTTCTTTATCTTGTTTCTAGGCATGTTCTATGATAATTAATGTGAAAGAGAGCACAGAGATCAAATTCATGGGTAGTTTGGAGAACAAAAATCTGCTCAAAGGCTAAATGCCATCTAGTGATAGAAGAAAACTCAGTTCTAATTTTTCTCTTCATATTGATAAATTTCTCTTATATCTGAAATTATGAAAAACTTTTAAAAGGAATAATATATTTAAATAAATATTTAGATATATTTATGAAAATTACTTTCAATTGAAGGCTCATCTAGCATGTAATTTCAATTTGTTTATTTTGGTTATAGAGAGCTGGATAAAGACATAACTTATCATGGGCATACTTCTCCTAAGACCTATCAAGTCTTCCATGACCTGGAGCCATCATGCTGGAGTGAAATTTTTCACTGTTTTAAGCTATTCAACATATATGCATGTGGAAGAAACAGTGGTCTACCTTTTCATGTAAAAATGAAACTTTTAAAGATAATATAACTATTTGATGTGGAAGAACTGCTATTTGTTTTTGTTTTTTTGGTAAAAAACAAAGTCTATGTTTCTGACCCTTTCTGTCTGTTGGTTGTAGGACAGTCATTCTGCTATATTGCTAACATCCAGTTATAAGTGAATAGATGCCATATGTATCTTTCTGGGTCTGGGTTAGCTCACTGAGGACTTTTCTAGTTCCATCCTTTTGGCAGTAAGTTGCATGATTTCCTTGTTTCTGATGAATTAGTAGTATTCCATTGTGTAAATATAGCACAGCTTTCTTATCCATTCATTGGTTGAGGTACATCTGGGCTGATTCCAGCTAGCTATTATAAATAAAGCTACTATGAACATAGTTGAGGAGATGTCCTTGTGGTTTGGTGAGAAATTGTTTGAATGTATACCCAGGAGTGATATGGCTGGGTCTTGAGGTAGAGATATTCTAAGCTTTCTAAGATACAACAGAGTGATTTCCATAGTGGTTGTATATCTTACTCCAAATCAATATGCATAATTGTTCCTTTCCATCATTTAGAGATCCCTATAACTGCTTAACATAATGCTTTATGTATATACATTTTTATTATATAAAAATTATATATCACACTTTAAAAGTATTTCAATCAATCGTATACTGAATTTCAAATAGAAATAAAATTATGTACTTAAAGGACAAACAACAAATTATGGTAAAGATACATGTGTGTGGGCAGTTTTCAATATTTTAAATTCACGTCTCTCAGAAAGCCCTTAAAGTGCAAAAAATGAGGACAAAACAATTTGGTAAGTAACATAATGGATAAGAATAACGACAGTGAGAGTTCTTAAATAATACAGTACTAAAAATTAAGTATTGGAAATCTAAAAGCAAAATAATATTCTAATTCTAAACGATATAATTTTGTACAGGATCACAATTTGAAGTGTTTGAGTATTTCTGCAGCCTATTATTTTCTTCTTTGTAAAACTAGCCTTCAAAATTCAAATTCTATGTGGAGATCGAAGGCGCTATGAATGGAATTAGAATCTCCAAACAATTAAATAGTAAAACAAAGCACTCAGTCATAACCTATGCATCCACAGGTCAGAACTTCTCATCCTAAAGTAGCTAAGGTATTCATGGCATGAATATTTTTAATTTCTTTATCTGTACATAAAACCTCCTCCTAAAAACATTGTCCCGTATTTTATCCAATTAAACTTCTTTCCTCCAATGAATATGAAGGCATTGATTGACTACTAAAATTCATATTTCTTATCCACTAGTTGTACCAAACAGAGTAATTACAGATAATTGCTTTTCATATAATACCATGACTCATTACATCATTTACCCAATATTTCATAATAAGTTTATGTAAAAAAAAGCATCTTCTTAGACCTATAACACTCTCTTGACTCCTAAACAACTCAAAATTTAATTATGAGACTCTATCTGTTCTTCAACCACCTCAGAGATCTGAGAGGGATAAATATATCTGATTTTATAGGAAGTACAGGGCCTGCAGCTTCCAAAACTAAGAAATGACATACCAGTGGCTTCCTAGGCAGTTCCCATTACTCTCCATACATTACAGCATCAATCTTCAGTCATTTGGCCCCGTTTCTCTGATAGACATTGATTGTAGAGCAGGGGTTATGAAGGACTTGCCTACCCTGTCTTGGCAGAGCTAGGCTGTCGACTTACCTGCTTCCAGGTTTTGTCCTTTTTGGACAGCATTCTGTCTACAGTTGGAGAAAGGGGCTTTTCCTAGCAAGAGATAGACTTGCGACTAATTCAATCATCTCCCACTGGAGATTCTTCGATGCTCATCTTCTACTTGGGGTAGAATAGGGGGTGCTGTCAGGAGTTGATATGTCTTGATATAAAAAAATCTAAAGTTACAAAAACATCTTTGAATGCCATATTCTGCAGATCTCTTGAGGATTTTGAAGAGGCCCTATCTATCTCCTATATTAGGGTAAGCAGATGTTGCTTGTCACTTAGCAGCTTTATTTCTGATTAGCTTACAAAATAACTATAATAGGCTGTCATAGTACCTAACAGAATGAGCGTCTTGCAAAACCATTAGTTTGCATTTCTTAATTATCCTAAACGGTTTATGACAATTAGTAGTAAAAGGCCGAAAAAAATCACATTTCATTTTTTTTTCTTTACCTCCTAACCCTTCCATCCCATTTCTTTGGGGTGGGGTGTCCTTATATAACAGTCCCTCATCTCAGTTAAGAGGTCGTATGAGGGCAAAGAGCCTCCTCGTTCATTCGGGGTCTACGAGGCAGTACCACCAGTGAAAAGTGTCTCATTGCCCGAGAAAGAGAACTAAAAAACAAACAAACAAATAAGCAGACAAATAGATCAAAAGACTAAAAATAGAAAAAAATAAAAATAATAAACAAACAAACAAACAAACAAATAAATAAATAAATGAATAAATAAAAAGTCTATGTCCAAGTTCCCTTTGGTGTGTTAGTTGTAGTATCAATACCTTCTACTATATAGCTAAAATCCTACTATAAGTGAATAGATGTCATATGCGTCCTTCTGAGTCTGAGTTAGCGCACTCAGGATGAGTTTTCTAGTTCCATCCATTTGGCTGCAAATTGCATAATTTCATTGTTCCTGATAGCTGAAAAATATTCCGTTGTGTAGATGTACCACAGTTTTTTAACCCATTCTTTGGTTGAGGGACATCTGGGTTGTTTCCAGTTTCTAGCTATTACAAATAAGGCTTCTATAAACATAGATGAGGAAATTTCCTTATGATTCCATGAAGAGGCATTTGGGTGTATACCCAGAGTGGTACGGCTGGGTCCTGAGGCAAAGCTATTCCAAGTTTTCTAAGATATCGCCAGAATGACCTCCATAGTGGTTGCACAAGCCTGCACTCCCACCATCAATGGAGTAGGGTACTCCTTTCTCCACACCCTAGCCAGCATGTGCTGTCATTTGAGCTTTTGATCTTAGCCATTTTGACAGGTGTGAGATGCAATATCAGAGTCGTCTTGAGTTGCATTTCTCTGATGATTAAGGATGTAGAGCATTTCTTCAAGTGTCTCTCAGCCATTAGGGATTCCTCCTTTGTGAATTCTCTATTTAGCTCTGTCCCCCATTTTTTGATTGGATTACTTGGTTTCTTGGCATTTAATTTCTTGAGTTCTTTGTAGATTTTGGATATTAGCCCTCTGTCACATGTGGGGTTGGTTAAGATTTTCTCCCAGTCTGTAGGCTGCCGTTTTGTTCGAATGACAGTGTCTTTTGCCTTACAGAAGCTTTTCAGTTTCATGAGGTCCCATTTATTGATTGTTGATCTCAGGTTCTGAGCTGTTGGTGTTCTGTTCAGGAAGTTGTAGCCTGTGCCAATGAGTTTGAGGGTTTCTCCCACTTTTACTTCTGGTAGATTTAGTGTGACTGGCCTTATGTTAAGGTCTTTGATCCACTTGGACTTAAGTTTTTACAAGGTGATAAGTATGGGTCTAATTTCATTCTTTTAAAGTAGACATCCAGTTGGACCAGCACCATTTGTTGAAGATGCTGTCCTTCCATTGTGCCGTTTTGGATTGTTTGTCAAAAATTTGGTGGCCATAAGTGTTAAGTCTATTTCTGGGTTTTCAATTCGATTCCATTGATCTACTGGTCTGTTTCTGTACCAATACCATGCTGTTTTTGCAACTATTGCTCTGTAGTACAGCTTGAAATCTGGGATGGTGATACCTCCAGATGTTTTTTTATTGTACAGGATTGATTTAGCTATTCTGGGCTTTTTGTTGTTCCATATGAAATTGAGAATAGCTCTTTCCAAGTCTATTTAAAAATTGTGTTGGTATTTTGATAGTAATTGCATTGAATCTATATATTGCTTTTGGTAGGATGGCCATTTTTATTATGTTGATCCTACTTATCCATGAGCATGGGAGATCTTTCCATCTTCTAAAGGCCTTTTCCATTTCTTTCTTCAAGGGCTTGAAATTCTTGTTGTACAGGTCCTTTACTTGCTTGGTTAGAGTTACCTCCAGGTATTTTATGTTGTTTGTGGCTATTGTGAAGGGGGTTGTTTACCTTATTTCTTTCTCAGCCCATTTGTTTGTTGTATAAAGAAGGGCTTCTGATTTTTTTGAATTAATTTTGTATCCAGCGACTTTGCTGAAGGTGTTTATCAGCTGTAAGAGTTCTCTGGTGGAATTTTTGGGGTCGCTTATGTATACTATCATATCATCGGCATAGGGATAATTTGACTTCTTCGTTTCCAATGTTTATCTCCTTGATCTCCTTTAGTTGCCTTATTGCTCTTACAAGAACTTCAAGTACTATATTGAAGAGATATGGTGAAAGTGGACATCCTTGTTTTGTCCCTGAGTTTAGAGGAAATGCTTCAAGTTTCTCTCCATTTAATTTGATGTTGGCCACTGGCCTGCTGTATATTGCCTTTAACATATATCTACAGAACATTTCACCCAAACACAAAAGAATACACTTTCTTCTCAGTACCTCATGGAACCTTCTCCAAAGTCGATCATATATTTGGACACAAAAATAGCCTCAACAGATACAAGAAAATTGAAATAACCCCTTGTATCTTATCAGACCACCATGGAATAAAGCTGGACTTCAATAGCAAAAGAATCAACAGAAATTCTACACTCACAAGGAAAATGAACAACTCTTTACTAGAGGACCACTGGGTCAGGGAAGAAATAAAGAAGGAAATCAAAGACTTCTTGAAATCCAACAAAAATGAAGACATAACTACCCAAACCTATGGGACACAATGAAAGCTGTGCAACGAGGAACGTTCATAGCACTAAGTGCCTTCAAAAAGAAAATTGTGACAGCTCATATTAGCTAATTAACAGCTAAACTGGGTGAATTGGAAAAAAAAATGAAGCAAACACTCCCAAGAGGAGCAGAAGGCAGGAGATCATCAAACTTAGGGCTGAAATCAACAACTTAGAAACAAAAAGAACTATACAAAAATCAATGAAACCAAGAGTTGTTTCTTTGAGAAAATCAACAAAATAGACAGACACTAGCCAAATTAACTAAAAGACAGAGGAAGAAAACACAAAATCAGAAATGAAAAGGGAGAAATAACACCAGACATTGAGGAAATCCAGGGAATATTTGGATCCTACTTTAAAAATCTATACTCCACCAAATTTGAAAACTTAAGTGAAATGGGCAATTTTCTTGATAGATTTCACCTACCAAAGCTAAATCAAGATCAGATAAAAAGATTAAACAGCCCTATAACCCCTAAGGAAATAGAAATAGTAATTAAAAATCTCCCAACCAAAAAAAGCCCAGGACCAGATGGCTTTAGCACGGAATTCTACCAGACCTTCAAAGAGGAGCTAACACCAATACTTTACAAACTCTTTCACAAAATAGAATCTGAAAGAACATTGCCAAACTCATTCTATGAGGCCATAGTCACCCTGATTCCTAAACCACACAAAGACCCAACAAAGAAAGAGAACTTCAGACCAATCTCCCTCATTAACATAGATGCAAAAATACTTAATAAAATACTAGCAAACTGAATTCAAGAACACATCAAAAGTATCATACATCATGATCAAGTAGGCTTCATCCCAGGAATGCAGGGATGGTTCAACATATGAAAGTCTATCAACGTCATTCACCATATAAACAAGATGAAAGAAAAAAACCACATGATGATATCGCTAGATGCAGAAAAAGCATTTCACAAAATCCAACACCCCTTCATGCTAAAAGTTCTGGAGAGAACGTGCATACAAGGACCATACCTAGAAATAATAAGAGAATTTTTTTTGTCAAATAAAATTAGTGGAGTAATACATCAAACATTTTATTGTAAGTGAAGAAAATTCAGGAATTACCTGTTTATATTCCCAGTACATGAATTTGATAACAAGTATAAATAATACAAATATCATCTAATTTTGTGACAAACATTTTGAAAATAAATTTCTAAAACTTTTATTTTGTTATATATTGTGTTCACTGAATTATCTAAATAATTCTATAAAAATATAATATAGATTATTTTTAAATATTAATTGTATGTAACAGTCCTATGTATATATTCAATATCATACAAGTCATACTTATAGTTATTATAATATTTTGTTGTTTATTAAAATACCAGAACATTTCACATGTCCTAACATATAAGTTATATCTCAAAGAAGTCAGAATAAACTTTGCTGGAGGATGGTCAGGATCTTTATTAAGCAAATATTCTATGTGTCACTAATG
Source organism: Lophiomys imhausi (assembly GCA_907164525.1). Classification (NCBI taxonomy): domain Eukaryota; kingdom Metazoa; phylum Chordata; class Mammalia; order Rodentia; family Muridae; genus Lophiomys; species Lophiomys imhausi. The sequence continues at coordinate 383,605 of CAJQZJ010000143.1, read as the reverse complement.
TTACATAATACATAATGTTGCATAATACAAATTATTGCCTTACTTTATAAATATCATACTTCATAGTTTAATAAAAAGCAACAATAATTACATAACAATCATAATAATTAATTACTTTTAAAAAATGTCAGAATTCACAATACCATAATCAAGTGAAAATCTTTAGTTTTGACTTATAAAAATGAACGTTAGAATCTCTGGGAAACCTAACATTAACAGTATCATACTCGGTATTTGGCCAGGACTAAAGCACTTAGGGCTATAAGGCCTATTCTAAAATGAATTAATTGTTCAAAATAGGAAAATTATAATAAATTTATGCTTAGGAATTATATGTAATAATCTTTAACACACAGCTTTATTAATAAAATTAAAGATATGGACACATCACTGGCACCTAAGCCAATGTATGACTCACTCAGTGAAAAACATGTAAATTCTTTACTCCTATTTGTTATAATGGGCTGAATGTTAAAGAACACACTATCACAGCTGGTTAAAGATTTGTTGTAATTTTAAACAAGGATATTTCAAAGTACTTAAATGTGTTTATGATTTATGTTACATTCCCTTAAAAAACATTTATATGCATACGCTTCAATATTGGTATCATGCTGTAGACCAAACTGACCTCAAACCCTCAGAGCTCCACCTATCTCTGTATCCTCCATGCTAGAATTAATGGTATGCACCACCAGGTCCAAAAAAAAAAGAGAGAGAGAGAGAATTCTTGCTGTTACTTCCACTTGCATTGCATATGTCAACTACAAGAAAATTATTTAGTTATTCATACATGAAAACAAACAAATAGAACTTAGTTTCCAACATGAATGTCAAATTTTCAGAAGTTACTTAAGAAATTACTAGAAGGAGGCATGAAATATGCAGTATGGACAACCTATAGAATCAAAAACTAAATTATATATATACATTAATATGTAGTTTATACATCATTGTATTATATATAATATATATGAAAAATAAGACATATATATATATATTATACTCATGATGTTCATGAAAGGCACAGGATTTAAATTTTGCTTTTTTCACTAAACAAAGAAGTGATACCATGATGCGACACTGAATTGACTCCATACAGACTTGTGTAATAATATAAGCTGTGATGACATAATCCATTATGGTAAAAGAATTCTTGAAAATTTTATAGACACACTTTCCAAGAAGGATGAACATTACTAGATAAATTACATACAGAATTAATTTAGTAACTTATTTTTTTCAAAGAGAAGAATGGAAAAGGAAAATCAGAGATTGTAGAACAGAAATCTTGGCAAACAATGATTTAGCCAAGAACTCAAGTTCATAATTGTAGATAAGACCTATATATAAATGATTAATGGTGATAAATATTTTAAGCAGGCCAGCAATGTTTATGGGACCTGTCATAAATGGTGGCAGGTACTGTAATAGGTCATCAAAGATGACAAGTTCTCTAGATAGACGATTGTGGTGTCTTAAGTGAGAAATGTTCCACAAGAGCTCAGTTACTTCAATATTTGCTTCCCAGTTAGTTCAGCTACTTTTAAGGAGGCACAGCATTGCTTCAAGAAGTACCACACTGGGGTTGGGTTTGTAGAATTTATTTATAGCCTTGCCTCACATACAGTTTTTTTTCTCTCTCTCTCTCTGTTTTTGTTTATCATTGAAAATTTTATACATCTCAGTTTCTTGTTTCAGCTGGGTGCCATGCTGATACTGTCATTAAAGACTCAATAATCTATGGAACCATAAGCCAAAATAAAACTGTTTCTTCTGAAGTTGACATGATAATGGTGTTTTATGCTATCAACAGAAAAGTTTTCTAAATACCTGTAATTTTTATTTACTCTGAGAAAAATAGCATTTTTCTCTCTTGTCTCTTGTTTCCAAAAGCCATGTTTTTGGGGCTTATCATAAGAAAACATCAAAAAATCCAAGTGTAAAACAACACAAAATATCTGAGCAGTACACTTCAAGTTGTCACAACCATAAAAATTAACAAAGTGAAAACACTCAGACAAGATAACTTTAAGAAGAAATGATGGAAAAATAGTGTGGTACTCTTGAAGGGATATTACAAGTTTACAAGAACATTTAGCACAGTCTTTAAAAAATCAGATTAAAGTGTAAAATTTTAATTGTAATGTTTTTACATTGTTTCATTTTCTGTTAATACATATAAGATATGTCAATATTTTCTATTATCAAAACTTTTCTAAAATAAAGTGAATTGAAGTAAAAATATAATTGTAGAGGTATTTGCACACTAGCAATGAGATTAAGCAATTTCTATGTATTACTTGATTTAAAAAGTTTGGAGACCCAACACACAAAAAGAGAATAAGTTTGTAATTAGTAAGTGATATGAAAAAGAGACTAATAAATTACAAACTAGAAAGTAAAAATAATATGCATGCAGTTGTAGAAGGAGAATGGGAAAGTGTTTTTATTGTCTTCAGGCTTCCATAATGCATGGTGACTAAATATGTAAGGAATGCACTGGGGTTTCATTAGCCTATGACTCTGAGAAGGAACTTCAATACCCTAAGTGATTTAATGTGTATGTGTGTATTTATGTATGTATATGTTGCTTTTAAGTAAACAAATGTAAAAATGCACTTATCTATAGCTTTTCAAGCATATTGAATTGTTATTTTCCCCCCTCCTTCCCTTGTTCCCGTCCCCAGTTGAAGATCCACACACCCCTAATAGCACCTTTGTGTCCTACTCTTCCTCTTTCCTTGATTTCTATGTTCCAATTATTCCAGGTTTTATACTCACTACAGATATGTGAGTGGCTCCACAAATAAGAAAGAAAGTAGAACATTTGTCTATCTGGTTTGGATTAGCACATTCAAATATTTCCTAGTTCCGTACATGAACCTGCAACTATTATACCTTCCTTTGTCTTTACAGCTGAACAGAAATCTACTTTACCTATCACCCTCTTATCTTCCAGTCACAGGCTGAATGTTATTTGTTGCTTCCATTTCCTTGCTATTGTGAACAGAGTAAAAACGAACATGTCTGAGCAAGTGTGGAGTCAGATATCAGTTATTTGGGGTAATGGACCCTAGAGAAGGACCTACTACTGCCACTTTCTGAGACCTGTATAATTTCAAAGTCTATTCAAAAAAATGTATTTTTTAACCCACTGCAAAGTAATCTTACCCCACATTAAAAACTTCTTCCTGATAAATCCTGTCTCAAAAAAAAACATAAACAACAAAACAAAACAAAAAAAATTCTTCCTGTAGCCTTTTGAGACCATTACAGAGTACTACAAGTGTTTAAAAATTCAGGAAGCAAATGACTGTAGGCTATCAGGCCCCAGTTGATACATTCAGAACATCAGTCCTACACCTAAGACTCAGGAAACATCATGGAACAGTAACAAATTTTGAAATAGTCAGGACTAAGATTTCTGCTGGGAGGATGTATTTTTCTATATATGACAGAGAAACTGCACCAATAAAACATAAAAATTTTGACTGGACAATACCTGAATAAAGATAACAGAAATTTGCATGGAAACATAATTTGGGTTAACCTCAGAGGACCCCATCCCTAGATGAAGAACTACAGGACATTAATGTCTGTTAAGATAAGAAGAATCAGTATTCTTCAGAAATGAGTGCCCTGTAATGTGACTCATCAGCCTTATTCATATGTACATATAAACATTATAAGTGACATGAAATGTGTGTGAGTTTATATATAACAGTTATAATTAAAGAAAAAAGGTCATGAATTTGAGGTGCATTGAAGGAGACATAAGAGGAGTTGGAGGGGGAAATAAAGTGACATATCAGGAAATGTGAATCCAGTACACATGTAGGAAATTCTACAAAAAAAAAAAGTCTTTTTTAAATTGAACAAAAAAGTAGATGAAGAAAATTTTAAAAAATTCTCTCAAATTTCATCCTTAAGCTTGAGGTAAAAATTGAATTAAACATTACACTATAGCATTTTCACAAATATTCTTGGTCAGGTTCAATCTTAAGTACCTTAAATCATCTGAACTGTCAAATGCAGAAAAATGCATTGCTATCACTGGGATCAGTGTGCCTGACTCTTCTCAGTGTAAAAACAGTGTCATTAATTGAATATGATGCCATCCAAACTAATTTGGACAAGAAGAGTTGGAAAAAGTGAATCTTTTGTTAACTCTGGAAGCATCAGTCTTAGAAACTGTGCTAGCATTTCTTGATTGGGAACTTGTCTATATCTGAAATTAACTAATATTCAAGGGGCTCGGCACACTGGTGGGGATTTTGTTAATTGAATAAAAATTTAATATTTAGTATAAATATTAAAAATTGTAATATAAATAATAAATATAATAAAAAATATAAAAAATTGAAGTGGAAAAGTCCACATTTTATGTTTATTTATTACTTCAGGTTATATCTACATCACAGTGCCCTCTTTCTACCCCTCCCACTCCCGCCCTCCCACCCGCTACCTCATATCCCTTCCATCCCACTCTTCTGGAGTGGAATGTCCCTACATATCAGTTCCCCGCCAAAGTTCAGCAGTCATATGGGGGCCAAGAGCCTCCTCATACACTGGGGGCCTACAAGGCAGCACCACTAGGGCAAAATGTCTCATAGACAGGTATCAAAATCTATGTTCCTGTTCCCTTTGGTGCATTGGTTGTAGTATAGTTATCTTGTATTATATGACTAAAATCCAATTTTAAGTGAATATATGCCAAGTGCATCCTTCTGAGTCTGGGTTAGCTCACTCAGGATGAGCTTCTCTAGTTCCATCCATTTGGCTACAAATTGCATGATTTTGTTGTTTCTGATGTCTGAGTAGTGTTCCATTGTGTACATGTACCACAGTTTTTTGTTTGTTTGTTTGTTTTATCCATTCCTTGGTTGAGGGACATCTGGATTGATTCCAGTTTCTAACTATTACAAATAAGGCTGCTATGAACATAGATGATGAAACATCCTTGTGATTTGGTGAGAAATCATTTGGATGCATAACCAGAAGTTGTATGGCTGGGTCTTCAGGTAGAGCTATTCCAAGTTTTCTAAGATATCGCCACACTGCTTTCCATAGTGGTTGTACAAGCCTGCACTCCCCCAACAACGGAGGGGTGTTCCCCTTTCTCCACAACCTTGCCAGCATGTGCTGTCATTTGAGTTCTGATCTTATTCATTCTGACAGTTGTGAGATGGAATCTCAGAGTCGTCTTGAGTTGCATTTCTCTAATGATTAAGGATGCTGAGCATTTCTTCAAGTGTCTTTCAGCCATTAGGTATTCCTCCTTTGTGAATTCTAGATTTAGCTCTGTTCCCCATTTTTTGATTTTATTATTTGGTTTCTCTAAATTTAATTTGTTGCTCTCTTTATAAATTGTGGATATTAGCCCTCTGTCAGATGTGGGGTTGGTGAAACTTTTTTCCCAATCTGTAGGCTGCCGTTTTGTTCTAGTGGCAGTGTTTTTTTGCTCTACAGAAGCTTTTCAGGTTCATGAGGTCCCATTTATTGATTGTTGGTCTTAGAGCCTGAGCTGTTGGTGTTCTGTAATGGAAGTTTTTCCTGTGCCAATGAGTTTGATCATTTTCCCCACTTTCTCTTCTAATAGATTTAGTGTGGCAGACCTTATGTTATTCTTAATCCTTTGAGCAGGAAGATCCACCTTTAATTTAAATCAATTGAGGTAAGAAGATCCATCTTTAAAATAGGCTCTAAGTTCTGCTGGCAGCCTATATAAAGGACATGGAAGAAGGAAACTTGCTCTTTGCCTGCTTGTTCATACTCTCACTGGCAAATCCATTCCCTCACAGTCATTAGAGCCTACTTCTCCAGGATTATGTAGTATACTGGAGACCAGCTAAGAGATTCAGCCTTGTGGATTGAACTAGACTCTTGAACTTTCCATCGGCAGACACCCACGGTTGGATTAACTGGCCCACAGCTTTCAAGACATTCTAATAAATACACACACACACACACACACACACACACACACACACACACACACACACACGCACACATCTATCTATCTATCTAATCTATATCTATATCTATATCTATATATATATATATATATACATTCATTTGGTAAGTTCTGTTCCTAGTAACAGCCCACAGACTAATACAGAAAACATGTAATTATAGCAATTATTTTAATGTCTTACATCATATTGGCACTTTGTTTTTCACCCCCTTAAGTAATATAGAAACTTAATTTCTGTCATATATTTAAAGATTAATTTTATTTTTATATTTCTAGAATGAGATAATTTTTAAAAAGGCCTGTTTTATGAGACAGTCTTGAGAGACTAATCAAGGGCAGAAAAAAAAGGTGCATCTAACTAATGATGGATATAGAATTTTATTATGTGTTCTGAGGCAATTGTAGGTATGATAAGGAGTTAATTTTCACTAAGGTAAACAATTTTTGACTGAACAAAATATTACATTATATAACATAATGTATAAGAAACTATAAATTCCTTAATAACTCTTGTTTCTTTAATGTCAGTCAGTACAGTCAGTATATCACTAGAAAGACTTTGGTCAATGTATTTATAGCATCAGAGAATGAGACTTAAGATTTATATGGTGATAAGTCATGGTGGACAGGAATGTAAATATGGAAATTGCTATATATCAATTCAATAACCATATATAATAGACTGTATTGAGGTTTTAGGACTATCCCACTAGAGAAACGCAGGTGGAAAGTATACTGAATACCTGAAGATTAACTTTGAAACTTTTTAAAGGCCATCCTGCTTCCTTAAGCAATTAATTTCATGGAATATTTAATACATACAGATATTGTTGAAGAAAAACATACCAAAAATAAAAATATTTATTTTCTGCATTAAATATTACACTTGGTTTTCTGAGGACAATGGGGAATATTTGTAAACTGACTCTAGATGTGTCCTCCTACTCTGTATCATCAAATCATAGTCACACTCAAGTACATTAGATATGTATAAATGTCATGGCATTAAACACTTCTTGGCAGGTTTAGCATTATTAAGGAGCTAATATCTTTCTTTTTCTTCCAGTTACATCTCAATCACAATCCATTCCTGACTCCCCCCTCCTGTCCCACCCTTCCACCCTCTTCCCCCTCAACCCCCCTCATCCTCTACCCCTTTTTTTTTTTTTAGTTTAAGGTAAATCTTTTTCCCCCCAACAGCTCTCCCTTTCAGTCCAACAAATGGTTCTTTCTCTTATAACAATAAATATAGTACAAAACAACTGAAATAAATAGGCCACAATTCTGAGAGTTATATGGCTTAGCATACATTCTCAATGTCCAGTCCATATGTATTTGGCCCCTGACTTTAACATTCTACTATCTAACTATCTGCATGAGTTTAAAGTTCTCTATCCAACTCAGCTTTCATACTAACTTGCATCACAATTTTAAAAACATCTTCTTAGATCCAGAATGCCCTCTTGATTCCTAAACAACTCAAAATTTAACTATGAGACTCTAGCTATCTATTCTTCAACCACCTCAGAAACCTGAGAGGGATAAATATATCTGATTATATAGGAAGTGCAGGGCCCGCAGCTTCCAAAACTAAGAAATGACATACCCATGGCTGCCTGGACAGTTCCCATTTTCTCTCCATACATTACAGCATCAATCTTCAGCTGTTTGGCTCCAGTGTGAGATGGTTGAATTAGTGGCAAGCCTATCACTTGGAAAAAAAAAAAAAAACCCTTGCTTCAACTGTAGACAGACTGCTGTCCAAAAAGGACAAAACTTGGTAGCAGGGAAGTCGACAGCCTAGCTCTGCCAAGACAGGGTAGGTAAGTCCTTCATAATTCCTGCTCTACAGTCAATGTCTGTCAAAAAGCGAATGTCTTTAAAATCACTTCATCTGTACTTTTATAAATATAGATTCAGTCATTTGAGGGATGAAAAGACACACTCCCTTCTTTTAACTTGCGGTAATATTAGCTAAGGTAGAAAAGTCAAACAAGAGGGTCAGACACATATGAGGACTTTTCTAACTAAACTGTTAATAAATGGGTATATTTTGAGTGTGATTTTATCTGTTTTCATATTACCAGCAGAAAATGCCAGGGTTAGTCTAACAGGTGTAGGGCAGGATGCTAATGCCAAAAAAAAGATGGCAATGAAGTGATATTACACTCTCATATATAGTGAGGAATGGTGGCTTTTTGCATAGAATCTTGGCTGCTAAACTAAAACAAAGAGCCAAGAAAAATCCACTTAAATAAACCCACTTAGGATAAATCAGTTATTTTTGGAAACAAAATTTTAGAGGGGGAAAAAAGCAATGAGCTAGAGAAAAATAGATTTAAAATCTAGAGATAACTTAAAGGGGCATGAGGGGTTGTTATAAAAATATTAAAGCCAGTAAATAATCCAATTATAAAAATACCTAAGTTATCTTTTGAGACCCAAATATGGAGATAGATACTTGTAGAAATTATTTTGTTGCTATATCTAGTTTATGGTTCACTTATCTCTTAATAAGTCACAATCTATACTGTCTATGCATACTATCATTTGGAAAGCTCTTAAATAGCCCCTCTCCTGCCAATGTACATCATATTTTTCAGAGGGTCACTTTCTATACCGGAAAAGGTAAAAATAACAATAACAGTAGAAACAGCAATAAGAATCATAATCATTGTGTGATGACTCTTGCTTTCTCTACTTTAATCATCTATTCATTTAGTAATTACTGCATCACAATTCCTCAATAGGCTAGAATATTTTATTGCATATCATAGACCTCAAGGAAAGTCACATATGGAATGAATAGGACTTTTGCCTTTGTAAAGAGAGAAGCTGAAAATAATGGCATTCAAACTTTTATGTACAATTGTGATCATAACCCAAGGGTCAGACATTAAGTTGGACATTTTTAGACACGAGAATATTCAATGACCAAAATTTCCTCCACAAGTGAATGGGTCTTAATGAGGTAAATGCTTCAGAGGAGAAAAACTTGAGTCACTTTGAGAAACACTACTTACAATGCTATGAAATGTAAATTCAAGGCCTATCTCTCAGTCTGTTGTTAAATTCTCCTATGATGAAAGAATATCACTGCTAGTCTTGAAGTGTTAAATATTAAGATGCTGCTTAAATAGAAAGAACATAACAATTAGGTTCAAGGTTCATCATATTGAAACCAATATCAGGAGTTCAAGCTGGTACAGCAATACATAGACTGAACAACTTTTAAGTGATAGGACATGGTCAGGGACCCAAGCCATGGTCAAATGCATGACCCAGGTGATTTACAGACATGGAGCAGATATGAGTGAGATGATACTAGAAAACAATATGAAGTCTTATTTACCTGTCACAATCTATTGTCTTAACAGCTCATCTCTCTTTCCAGACTGCAGTGATTGGTGCTTTTATCCTATTTTTTCCATTTATTCACTAAAATTTTATTTATAAACAAAATAGTGAAATACCAATGTTCACTCCCTTTGTGAAGATTGTCACATAGGCAAGAATCTGGGTTATTAGACCTCAGCAATTTTCTTCCTGTCTCCTAAAGTGGTCCCAAGAGGCACTTATTCTTTTCTATTTAAAAAATCATGTTTATCTGTGTGTAGCATTCAAAGATTATAATGGGTATGTGACTATGTTTTCTGGAAGGTAAGTGAGCTTGTCACAATCCCAGTGTAGTGACAGAACATAGGATACTCAGGCAGAAACAACACTCAGTTTGCCATTCACAGAATCTGAGTTTCTAGAGAGACATCGGTATATATAATTTTCTTTTTGCACACCTGATAGGTGGAAAGATTAGTTGATAAATGTGTAGCATAAGTAGGGTTGGTTAAGAAGAAGCATGTGCCGGGCGGTGGTGGAGCATGCCTTTAATCCCAGCACTTGGGAGGCAGAGGCAGGCGGATCTTTGTGAGTTCGAGGCCCACCTGGTCTACAAAGCGAGTCCAGGACAGCCAGAGATATTCAGAGAAACCCTGTCTTGAAAAAAACAAAAAAACAAAAAAAAAAAAAGAAGAAGCATGTGTTTACAAAAACTGGGACGTTTTACTGAAGCCTATTGCTCTAGAGAGACTATATGACCATATGCTCTAATGAGTATCAGATTAACCTTTCTGCTAAAGAGATCTAATTTAGAAGCTTTCTGCTATGTTAATATATTTGGAAGGCTCTGAAAAAAGTCTTGATTGTGTCTCTATAGAAGTCCTGTTGCCACATGGACAATTTACAAAGAATTTTTATATATAATTTTTACGTATAAAATATATTTTTTAATTTGCATAATTTGATATATTGCAGTAAATCTAAGAGCTCTTATTTATATCCGAAAATATCTTTGAAAGAGCATGACAAATATTTAGGGATTTTTTTCTATAAAATTCTAAAAATACACTTATAATTCATTGTTTTATTTAACTTTGATACTTTATTTCTTTATCATTTTGGGTAATATCAGTGTATTTCATATCTAAATCCAGTTGTCATAATTACCTAGGTACTGGATTTTCCTTTTAAATAGTATTGATTTATATTAATTTCACCAAAGAGTTTAAACCAAAAAAATTTATGTTCCAATGAAAGTTGTACTTTTGAAGCTAGTTAAGAGAATAAGTTCATTTAAACTATAGTATAAAAGATAAAATGGAAATATTATAAGACATTACCTCCTAGAATTACATTATATTATTGTTTTTATAATTTATATTTAAAATTAAATGGACTCATTAAGAGCAGTTATTTTCTATTTACATCTTTCTCAATTTTCATTTCAAATTATTATTTTAAAAGTATTATGTTATATCAAAGAGTGTTACTTAACAGTTTAAATTTTTTACTTAAACCAATAAGATTAAGTAAAAGTAAAAGTTTAGATATGGCAGAATGATAGAAATGAAATTATTAATCCATTTTATTTCCAGTGTGTAAAATCAATGAATTCTCCTATGGGTGGTTGAATAAGTAAACTGTAACAACCATACAATTTATATTATTCAATAATAAAATAAAAATCAATTACCCAAATAGCCACATAAAGCGATAGTATAAACAAATTATTTTTACTAAATGACAGAAGTAAATACAAAGAGGCCACATGATTTATGAAAACAAATGTGGGCTGCTCTGGAAAGTAGAGATGGTAAGGTTTGTGGTTCCCAGGTGTTTTGGAGAGCAAGCGCAACTTTTCACCATTGGAACAAGTTTGCCAGCACCTTGCTATTGACGTCCTCAGCTTCCAGAACTATGAGAAAATTAATGTTTGTTGATTATTATGTTGTGTTATGATAAAATACATAGCACAAAATTGATTAAGAAAATCATTAAACTATGATAATTCTTAGACAGAGGACTATTTCTTTCAAACATCAGATATTATTTTATGTTTGTGTATACGTACATGTTTATGTGTGTGTGATATGCATTTGGGGTATGTGTGTTTGTACCTGTGCATATGGAGGACAGAGGTAAATACCAATGTCTTTCTCAATCACTTGGACACCCTTAATTTTTTTTGAGGCATGTCTTTCACTGAGCCTACAGCTCACTGACCCACTAGATGAGACTTCTTCTGTCTCAACCTTCCCATTGTTGAGATATGAGGTACATGATGTCATGCTCAGCTCTTCTACATAAGTATTGGGAATAGGAACTCAGTTCTACACGCTTGCTCAAACACGAACACTATTCCAACTGAGTCAAATTTCCAAATGTCAAATTGCTATTATTCTGCTCAAGAAAATAATAAATGCAGAAATTTCTGCCTAAATGAGTCAAACTGTTTTCTAAAAACAGAATTTATTTATACTATTTTGGTTATAGGAATATGAGATTGAATTTTTATATCAAAATTTCAAATACAATCAAAGAGCTTTTTAAAATGTATATTTCTATATATAATCAAAATTTGAAGTAGAACTATCCCTTAATTTTATAATACTTGATAACATAAACTCAATTGCTGACATGTTTGCTTCATTTTAATGTTCATTATATACTCCTCTCTTATTTACATAGTCCCACATAGTAAAGACATATATAAACTCATGGAATTGACTATGCTTTTCTATTAGAACACATTAATACAGGTTTAAAAATAATAGAGGAGATATCCACAGTACCTTTATCATCTTTACATATGTAATCTGACCTGTCGTGTCAGCACTTTCACATCTAAGGAAATATGCTGTTTAAAAAATAAATATTTCATTGATTAATACTTCTCAGAATAAAGAAATGATCCTAAACTACTCTTTAGTTTGCTTGTAGATAGTCTATATACTCTTACGTGGTCCTGGTACTATTGATTTGGGGCTTTGCAAGAAGACAATTAACAAATGTATTCCTGTCAGGGTCATGGCTTATAGTCTGCTCTGAGATCCCCTCAAATAACTGTAAATAAGATCTCTGCCATGCTCTCCCAAAGACCTCCAAAGCTTCCCAGACTACTGAAACTCCAGTCTCTTCATCCTTATTTTTTTTTAATTTTTAAAAATTTATTTATTTGTTGCTTCAGGTTACATCTTCATCATAGTGTCCTCGTTCCACCCCTCCCGGTCCCGCCCTCCCACCCTCTATCCCATAACCCTTCCATCCCACTACTTTGGAGTGGAGTGACCCTACATAACAGTCGCCCGCCCAAGTTCAGCAGTCATATGAGGGCCAAGAGCCTCCTCATACCCTGGGGACCTACAAGGCAGCACCATTAGGGAAAAGTGTCTCATTGACAGGGAGAAAAAGAAAAAGTCTATGTACGTGTTCCCTTTGGTGCATTGGTTGTGGTATAGATATCGTGTACTATATAGCTAAAATCCAGCTATAAGTGAATAGATGCCATGTGCCTCCTTCTGAGTCTTGGTTACCTCACTCAGGAGGAGCTTCTCTAGCTCCATCCATTTGGCTGCAAATTGAATGATTTTGTTGTTTCTGAATGCTGAGTAATGTTCCATTGTGTAGATGTGCCACAGTTTTTAATCCATTCTTCGGTTGAAGGACATCTGGGTTGTTTCCAGTTTCTAGCTATTACAAATAAGGCTGCTATGAACATAGATGAGGAAACTTCCTTGTGATTTGGTGAGGAGTCAATTGGATGTATACCCAGAAGTGGTATGGCTGGGTCCCAAGGCAGAGCTATTCCAAATTTTCTAAGAGGTGGCCAGATTGACCTCCATAGTGGTTGCACAAGCCTGCACTCCCACCAGCAATGAAGGAGGGCTCCCCTTTCTCCACACCCTCACCAGCATATGTTGTCATTTGAGCTTTTGATACTAACCATTCTGATATGTGTGAGATGGAATCTTAGAGTCATCTTGAGTTGCATTTCTCTGATGGTTAAGGATGCTCAACATTTCTTCAAGTGTCTCTCAGCCTTTAGGAATTCCTCCTCTGTGAATTCTCATTTTAGCTCTTTTCTCCATTTTTTGATTGGATTATTTGGTTTCTTGGCATTTAATTTCTTGAGTTCTTTGTAAATTTTGGATATTAGCCCTCTGTCAGATGTGTGGTTGGTGAAGATTTTTTCCCAATCTGTAGGCAGCTGTTTTGTTTGAATGACAGTGTCTTTTACCTTGAAGAAGCTTTTCAGTTTCAAGAGGTCCCATTTATTGATTGTTGGTCTTAGGTCTTGAGCGGTTAGTGTTCTGTTGAGGAAGTTGTCACCTGTGTCAATGAGTTCAAGAGATTTTCTGACTTTCTCTTCTAGTAAATTTAATGTGTGTGGCCTTACGTTAAGGTCTTTGATCCACGAGGACTTAAGTTTTGTACAAGGTGATAAGTATGGGTCTAATTTCATTCTTTTACATGTGGACATCCAGTTGGACCAGCACCATTTGTTGAAGATGCTGTCCTTTTTCCATTGTGTGGTTTTGGCTTCTTCTTCAAAAATTAGGTGCCCATAGGTATGTGGGTTCATTTCTGGGTCTTCAATTCCATTCCATTTATCCACTGGTCTGTTTCAATACCAGTACCATGCTGTTTTTATTACTTTTGCTCTGTAGTACAGCTTGAAATCTGGGATGGTGATACACCAGATGTTTTTTTTTGTAATAATTTATTTTTTATTTCTTCAAGTTACATCTCAATCACAATCCCCTCCCTACTACCCCCTCCAGTCCC
>CAJQZJ010000143.1:337956-369107 GCA_907164525.1 Lophiomys imhausi | reverse complement strand
TGACACTTTAGGAATGTCAGAGCAGACCTCTGAGGTTCCCTTCTTCATTCTCCATAACAGTTACCAATGTCTCTAGCAGCTCTAGAATGTTCCAACTCGATTTCTGTCATAAGTGAATCCTTCCACCCGGAAACCAGGCACAGTGCAAAAGCCTGTGACATCATTAAATTCACCTGGAAGCAACCCCTTCCATTAAGTTTTCAGTCTTATATTGCTAAATATGCAATTACTAAGAAACTGTATTCTTAGAAAGTCTTCCTAGCTTTATGTTTGTCTGCACCTAGAGAACAATTATTTGTTAGTTCTTTGTCCATTGTCACTAGTGGACATTAATTGTTAGCCTTTAAAAAGGTATTCTCCACAGGACAATGGTCAAGTAAAATGATGTATTATGTGGGAAAATAAAACTTATGACTTAGTAGTCCTTGTTTTAGAATTGCAACAACTTTATATATATTAGTACATGTGATATTTAACATGTATCATATTTTTTCTTTTAAAATAATACTTAAAATGAAAATAAGTATTTATTTATATGGTCCTATTATTTTAAGCTCCTTTTTAATGACTGATTTGATATATGTGATAAAAGATGTTGCATGAGGAAATTAGATCCATGTATTAAACTAAAAGATAAATATTTAGTTTTAGTGCTATGAACTTTCCTCGTAACTCTGCTTTCATTGTGCCCCATAGGTTTGGGTATGTCGTGTCTTCATTTTTGTTGTATTTTAAGATGATTTCCTTCTTTATTTCTTCCTTGAACCAGGGGTTGTTCAGTAGAGAGTTGCCCAGTTTCCATGAATATGTAGGTTTTCTGTTATTTCTGTTGTTGTTGAAGTACAGCTTTATTTCATGGTGGGCTGATAAGCTACAAGGAGTTATTTCAATTTTTTTTGTATCTGTTGTGGCACACTTTGTGCCTGACTATATGGTTGATTTTGGAGAAGGTTCCATGTCGTGTTGAGAAGAAGGTGTATTCTTTTGTGTTTGGGTGAAACTTTTAATAGATATCTGTTAGGTACATTTGGTTCATGACCTCTGTTAGACTCATTATTTCTCTGTTTGGTTCTTGTCTTGATGACCTGTCCATTGTGGTGAATAGGGTGTTGAAGTCTCCCAGAACTAATGTGTGGGGACCAATGTGTGATTTAAGTTTAGAAGTTTCTTTTACAAACATAGGTGTCCTTGTATTTGGGGCATAGATATTCAATATTGAGATGTTATCTTGATGAATATTTCCTTTAAAGAGCATGCAGTGCCCTTCTCTATCTTTTTTTATTAACTTCAGTTGAAAGTACATTTTAGTTGATATTAAGATGGCCACTACAGCTTGCTTCCTGGTTCCATTTGCTTGGAAAAACTATTCCCAACCCTTTACTCTGAGGTAGCATCTATTTTGGTAGTGAGATCCATTTCTTGTATGCAGCAAATGGTGGGCATTGTTTATGAGTCCATTCTGTAGGACTGTGTCTTTTTATTGGGGGAGTTGAGCCCATTGAAGTTGATGTATATTAATGACCAAAGGTTGTTATTTCCTATTATTTTGGTGTTAGGTGGTGGTTGTGTGTTTCTTTTGGTTTAGCTGCAGTGGAGTTTTTGCTTCCTCTATTTTCTTTGATGTAGTTATCTTCTCTGGGTTGGAATTTTCTTTCTAGAATCTTCTGTAGGGCTGGTTTTGTGGGTAGATACTGTTTAAATTTGGTTTTGTCATGGAATGTCTTGTTTTTTTCCATCTATGTTAATAGAGAGTTTTGCTGGGTATAGTAGACTGGTTGGGCACCTGTGTTCTGTTAGGGCTTGTAGGATGTCTGTTCAGACCCTTCTGGCTTTTAATGTTTCTGAGCAGAAGTCAGGTGTAATTCTGATGGGTCTGCGATTATATGTTACTGGAAGTAGAAGCAATAAAGAAAACACATTCAGAAATAATCTTGAAGGTGGAAAATCAAGGGAAGAGAAAAAGAACTACAGATATGAGTATGAAAAATAATCCAAGAGATGGAAGACAAAATCTCAGACGTGTAAGATTCGACTAAAGAAATCAGTACAATAACCAAAGATAATGGAAAAAAATCTAAAAAAGTTCTCACCCATAACATCCAAGAAATCAAGGACTCAATGAAAATATTGAACCTAAGAATTATAAGCATAGTGGAAAGAGAAAAATCCTGACTCCAAGGTCCAGGAAACATCTTCAACAAATCATAGAAAAAAACTTCCCAAACCTAAAGAAAGAGATGCCAGTAAAATTCCAAAAGGCATATAGAACACCAACAGATTACACCAGAAAAGAAACTCCTCTTGCCATATAATAATTAAAAATCCAAACGTACAGAACAAAGAAAGAATATTAAGAGAAAATATTTAGTTTTAAACCCACAGAAACATGATTTCAACATTTAAAGTTTTTTCTTATAATAAATACTTTAGCTAGAGTCTCATAGTTAAATTTTGAGTTGTTTAGGAATCAAGAGGGTGTTCTGGATTTAAGAAGATGTTTTTAAAATAGTGATGCAAATTAGTATGAAAGCTGAGTCATATATAGAACTTTAAACTCATAGAAATGGTTAGATGGTAGAATGTTAAAGTCAGGGGCCAAATATGTATGAACTGGACATTGGGAATGTATGCTGGGCCATTTAACTCTCATAAATGTGGCATATTTATTTCTGTTGTTTGTATAGTATTTACCGTTATAAGAGAAGGAACCATTTGTTGGACTGAAAGGGGGAGCTGTTGGAGGGAAGAGGGTGGAAGGGTGGGACAGGAAGGGGGAGTAGGGAAGGGATTGTGACTGAGATGTAACTTGAAGAAATAAAAAATAAAGTATTAAATAAAATAAAATAAAATATAGAGCAGGTGACATTATTTAAAAAAACTTTGTAATGCCTTTTGCAAAATATTCAAATTTACAGTAGAAAATAAACAATGGCATTTAATTTCTTGGAAATAATATTTGAAGCTTCACACTAATTTTGCTGATGGACAAATCTGGTACAGTTACCTTAACAGCTGTGAATATAAAATGTGGTAATTTAATATTCTATATTATTTTCAAATATCAATTAAATGCTATTACTCAGATTATCAAACAATAAAATATTAGAGAATTCAAACTACCTTCATTTCTTAAATTACAATATTTTCTGAACAAGAACAAAACACAGAGAAAATAAAGAAGAGTGTTCTGTAGTGATAATTTTGTTGATATATATACATATATATGTAGACAATATGTTAAATTGGTGATTTATGTCTAATAGTATGTACATAATTTATTTTAAGTTACTTATAAAATATACATAGATGTTTCAGAGCAGGCTCATTGCACCCTTCATACTTACATTCATCAGAAGGTAGAATTTGTGTAATTTTAATCACAATCTGTAAACTATAGTGATTAATAAAACCAGAGCTTGAGGCTTATGTTTAGCTCTAGAACAGTATTGTATTTATTCACAAAATATGTGTTCATGTGAATTTAACTGAATTAACAGAATAGAGTGTAAGTGTAGTTCATTTCTCTTGGCTTTCAGTCTGAATAAAATTCTTATGAAATTTCGACTTTAACCACATTCTAACTTATGTTTGTTTGTTTGGTTGGTTTTTTAATCTCTAGCCCCAAAATCATTGGTGACACCACCTATCTGAATGTTTGGATAAACTATAGAAAATAGAATGGTTGCACATAGAAAAAAATGTCCATTTTCTACAATGAAATGCTTTTGTTTTTCAAAAAGTTTTATACTGTTGCTTTTACAGTTTCACACGTGGAAATTTTGCATTGTGACTACTCTCATTTTCCACCTTCATACACCCATAAATATTCTCCCCTCTCCCAATAAATCTTTCTCTCATGTTCATTTCATTTCATTTTGTTTTGTGATCCACCAAGATTAGTTAGAACTTCAGAGTGATCACAGGTTTGATTTTAGAGGTTAGAATCTAGTGAGACCAGCAGCTGGTATACAGCTAGAAGCTATGATTTCCTTCTTGCTCATAAATTGTCTAGCCAATAGTTCCCTGCAATAATCTCCTCTTTCCTACTCTTCTTTCCTTGACCTATGAATGTTTCTAATCAAAAGGTTTAGCAAAAGGAAAAAAAAAAGTTTCCAGTGTGGCTACATTGGATAAAACCATTAAATTTGTTTATGGTACATAATTTTCTATGATTGCTTGGATAATACAAATCTTCCTCTTTTTAATGATTAATTATTACTTCAATTTACATCTCTATCAGAGTCCATTCCCTCCACCACTCTCAGGTCTACCCTCCCACCCTCCCACTTTCTCTCCCTTCTTCCACATATCCTACTCCACCTGTGTGGGGTACCCTACATATCAGCCACCTTTAGTTCAGCAATCATATGAAGGCTAAGGCACTGGGGACCTACATGGCAGCTCCACTAGGGCAAAGGGTACCATTAACAAGTAACAAAATCTATGTTCATGTCTTTTCAGTCTGTCAGTTATAGGATAGTTATCTTATAATATAAGGCTAAAATCCAATTATAAATGAATACAAGCCATGTGCATCTTCCTGAGTCTAAGTTAGTTCACTCGGGATGAACTTTTCTAGTTTCATGCATTTGGCAGCAAATTGTATGATTTCCTTGTTTCTTATGGCTGAGTAGTGTAAGGGTCAAGGAATGGATTCCTGAACCCAAATGTGGGGTGACAGAGGATTTGAGAACATTGCCAACTCAAGAGGATTTTATTGGTCATCAGGCTGGGGTCAGCCTCAAAGTATCTCCATGCAAGGAGAAGGAGGGGACCCCGAACAGAATTTCAGTTCAGGTTAAGTACATTTCAGCAAGGAAGAATCAAGCATCATCAAGCAACAGTATTTTGATTGGCTAGCATAGGTGACCTAGGAAACAAGGGGGGAAATTTCCAAACTCATGACCATTGGCAACCTATGGTTTCTCTTCTTCTCCCTGTTTCCCTGGGAACCAGCCATACCCAAGCTAGAACTTGGCCTCCTGGTAACAGTTTGAGCTTCCAAACCCGGGGGGGTGGGGGGGAATAGTATTGCTCTTTTTTCTGTTGCTTCGGGAACTGGTTCTTCCCAAACAGAGAAACAGAAATTTAGGCATGTTGTAACCTCAAGAGCCTGACAAAAGTTTGGTCGTATAACCTTTCATTCTAACAGTAGTATTCCATTGTGTAAATGTACCACAACTTTTTTATCCATTCTTTGGATCAAGAACATCTGGGTTGTTCCCAGTTTCTAGCTATTACAAATAAAGCTGCTATGAACATAATTGAGGAGATGTCCTTGTGTTTTGGTAAGGAATCTTTTGGATGTATACCCAGGTGTAGTATGGCTGGGTCTGGAAGTAGAGGTATTCCAAGTTTTCTACCATATTACCAGACAGATTTCCACAGAGGTTGTACAAGTTGCACTCCCACCAGCAATTGAGGAGAGTTCCCCTTTCTCCACAACCTTGCCAGCAGCATGTGCTGTCATTTGAGTTTTTGATCTTAGCCATTCTGACAGGTGTGAGATGTAATCTCATATGCATCCAGATGCATTTCTCTGATGATTAAGGATGTTGAGCATTTCTTCAAGTGTCACTCAGCTATTAGAGATTCCTGTTTTGTGAATTCTCTGTTTAGCTCTATTCCCCATTTTTTGATTGGATTATTTGGTTTCTTCATGTTTCATTTCTTGAGTTCTTTATAAATTTTGGCTATACCCCTAAGGAAATAGAAGCAGTTATTAAAAGCTCCCCCCCCAAAAAAAAAGCCCAGGGCCAGATGGTTTCAGCATAGAGCTCTACCAGATTTTCAAAGAAGAGTTAATACCAATACTCTTCAAACTCTTCCACAAAATAGAAACAAAAGGAACACTGCCAAACTCATTCTATGAGACCACAATTTCCCTGATACCTAAACCACACAAAGAACCAACAAGGAAAGAGAAATTCAGATTTTCCTCATGAACATAGATGTGAAAATACTCAATAAAATACTTGCAAACCGAATCCAAGAATACATCAAAAGTATCATACGCCATGATCAAGTAGGCTTCATCCCAGGAATGCAGGGTTGGTTCAACATATGAAAATCCATTAACATAATTCACCATATAAAGAAGCTGAAGGAAAAGAAATCACATGATCATCTTGCTAGATGCTGATAAAGATTTTGACAAAATCCAACTTTTAATGCTAAAAGTCCTGGAGAGAGCTGGCATACATGGACCATACCTAGAAATAATAAAGACAATATGCAGCAATCCAGTAGCCAACATCAAATTAAATGGGGAGAAACTTAAAGCATTTCCCCTAAAATCAGGGACAAAGCAAGCATGCCCACTCTCCCCATATCTTTTCAACATAGTACTTGAAGTCCTATCTAGAGCAATAAGGCAACTAAAGAATATGAAGGGGATACAAATTGGAAAGGAAAATTAAAAGTATTCCTATTCGCAGATGATATGATAGTACACATATGTGACTCCAAAAATTCCATCAGAAAACTACTACAACTATTAAACACCTTCAGTAATGTGTTAAGATACAAAATTAATTCAAAAAAATCAGTATCCCTTCTTTATACAAAAGATAAATGGGCCGAGAAAGAAATAAGGGAAACAGTACCCATCACAATAGCCACAAACTAAATAAAATACCTGGGGGTAACTCTAACCAAGCAAGTGAAAGCCCCATATAACAAGAACTGCAAATCTTCCTCTGAAGGAATGTCACACAGTAAGGAACTGAGAGAAGTTTCTAGACGTGTAATTGAGACAGTGAGTCAGTGGATAAGAGCTAGATAAAGAGACATCATTTTAAAAGCTCCATAAAAGCTGACTGCGTCCAACAATTGCATTTCGTCATGAAGAAATCCAACGCTTAATGACATATTGTTGTTTTAGAAGGTAGTCTTCTACTTTATTTCATATCCACAGAAAGTTAAGAAAAGTGCCTGTGGTAGTTTTAATAAGCATGGGCCTCATAGGCTCATGTAGTTGAACACTTAGTCATTAAGGAATGGAACACTTTAATAGCATTAGAAGAAGTAGGAAGTGTAGCCTTGTTGGAAGAAGTGTGTCACTGCGAGTGGGCTTTTAGGTTTCAAAAGTCCATGGCTGGCCCAATCTCTCTTTCTGTCTGTGGATCAGGATGTAGCTCTCAGCTACTTTTACAGAACCATGTGAGTTGCCACAATCCCTACCATGATGATAATGGACTAGCGCTCTGAAGTTGCTAGCAAGTCCCAAATTAAATTATTTCTTTTTAAAGAGTTGCCTTAGTCATAATGAGTCAAGCCATTTGGGTTTTTGTTAATTTCAGTTATAGTCATGTTCACAACCAAGAATAGTCATCACAGTGCCCATTGTATAAAGGTGTTATGTAATATGGTGAAATAAAAGTTCTTACACCAAAACATTCAAAACATTTCACAATTTGTCATCTTTTAAATAGAAAATACAGTCCTTGCTACTGCCTGTGACCTCACTGGAGAAAAATAAGGTCTTATTAGAATAATGTACCCTGAGAAGTGTCAGTTTATCAAGATTGATTGTTATCATATGACTATAGTAACCATTTCCTAGCCTATGAAACAATGATTTTGATACTATCCACAAATATTATTTTTGTGGATAGTATCAAAATCATTGTATCCAGAATAATTAAAACACAGTTTATTAAAGTGATTCCATGAAAGAGTCAATAGGCATGTTTTAAAAATTATTAGTTCCTCATTATTTTTATTTGTTTGTATATCATTTTTTAAATCTTGAAATATGTCAGCTCTGTTCAATTTTTAAGTTTGTGGAATATTAATTTAATGGTAGA
This sequence comes from Lophiomys imhausi, assembly GCA_907164525.1. NCBI lineage: Eukaryota > Metazoa > Chordata > Mammalia > Rodentia > Muridae > Lophiomys > Lophiomys imhausi. Next base: position 361,299 of record CAJQZJ010000143.1, on the reverse strand, counting down.
ATGAAAGCTACATTCTTTTTTATGTTTATTTATTACTTCAAGTTACAACTCAATCATAGTGCCCACTTTCCAACCCTCTCAGCTCCATCCTCCCACTCTCCCCTTCCTCTCCCACTCAACATACCCTTCCGATGTGGAGTGTCCCTACAAATCAGCCCCTCTCAGTTCAACAGTCATATGAGGTATAAGAGCTTCCTCTTACACTGGGGTCCTACATGATAGCACCACTAGGAAAAATTGTCCCATTAATAGGTAACAAAGTCTGTGTTCCTGATCCTTTTGGTGTGTTGGCTGTAGGATAGTTATCCAAACTATATGGCTAAAATCCAATTATAGTGGGTAGATGCTATGTTCATCTTTCTGAGTCTGGGTTACCTTATTCAGGATGAGCTTTTCTAGTTCCATCCAGTTGGTTGCAAATTGCATGATTTCCTTGTTTCTGACATAGCTGAGTAGTATGCCATTGTGTAAATGTACCACAATTATTTTTATCCATCCATCAGTTGAGGGAATACTGGGTTGTTTCCAGATTCTAGCTATTACAAATAAGGCTGCTTTGAACATGGATGAGGAAACATCCTTGTGGTTTGGTGAGGAATCATTTGGATGTATACCCAGAAGTGGTATGGCTGGGCCTTGAGGTAGAGCTATTCCAACTTTTCTAAGATGTTGCCAGACTGATTTCCATAGTGTTTGTAGAAGCTTGCACTCCCATCATCAATGGATGAGAGTTTTCCTTTCTCCACAACCTCACCTCCATGTTCTGTCATTTGAGTTTTGGATCTTAGCCATTCTGACAGGTGTGAGATGGAATCTCAGAATCATCATGAGTTGCATTTCTCTGATGATTAAGGATGCTGAGCATTTCTTCGAGTGTCTCTCAGCCATTAGGAATTCCTCTTTTGTGGTGAATTCTCTGTTTAGTTCTATTCCCCATTTTTTGTTTATTGCTTGATTTCTTGGTGTTTAATTTCTTGAGTTCTTTATAAATTATGGATATTAGCTCTCTGTTGAAAGTGGGTTGGTAAAGATCTTTTTCCAATCTCTAGGTTGGTGTTTTGTTCGAATGACAGTGTCCTTTACCTTACAGAAGCTTTTCAGTTCCATGAGGTCCCATTTATTGATTGCTGGTCTTAGAGCCTGAACTATTGGTATTCTGTTCAGGAAGTTGTCACCTGTGCCAATGAGTTCAAGGTTTTTCCCCACTTTCTCTTTTACATGATTTAGTGTGCTGGACTTCATGTTGAGGTCTTTGATTCACTTGGACTTAAGTTTTGGGTCTAATTTCATTATTTTACATGTAGACATCCAGTTAGACCTGCAACATTTGTTGAAGATGCTATCCATTTTCCATTGTACCGTTTTGGCTTCTTTGTCAAAATTAAAATGACCATAGGTGTGTGGGTTCATTTCTGGGTCTTCAGTTCAATTCCATTGATCCACTAGTCTGTTTCTATACCAGTACCATGCTGTTTTTATTACTATTGTTCAGTAGTACAGCTTGAAATCTGGGATGGTGATACCTCCAGATTTTTTTTTGTTGCTGTTGTGTTGTTTGATTTTGTTTTGTTTTTTATTGTACAGGATTGATTTAGCTATTCTAGGTTTTTTGTTATTCCATATGAAGTTGAGAGTTGTTTTTTTTTCAAGTCTATAAAGAATTGTGTTGGTATTTTGATAGGAATTGCATTGAATCTGTATATTCCTTTTGGCAGAATGGCCATTTTTATTATTTTGATTCTACCTATCCATGAGCATGGGAGATCTTTCCATCTTCTGATGTCCTCTTCAATTTTTTTACCTTCAAAGACTTGAAGTTCTTGTCATACAGGTCTTTCCCTTGCTTGGTTAGAGTTACCCCCAGGTACTTTATATTGTTTGTGGCTATTGTGAATGGTGTTGTTACCGTAATTTCTTTCTCAGCCCATTTATCTTTTGTATAAAGAAGGGCTTCTAATTTCTTTGAATTAATTTTGTATTCAGCCACCTAGTGAAGGCATTTATCAGTTGTAGGAGTTCTTTGGTGGAATGTTTGGGGTCACTTATATATACTATCATATCGTCTGCAAGTAATTTGACTTCTTTGTTTTCAATTTGTATCCCCTTGATCTCCTTTAGTTGTTTTGTTGCTCTAGCAATAATTTCAAGTACTGTGTTGAAAAGACATGGTAAAAGTTGGCATCCTTGCCTTGTCCCTGAGTTTAGAGGAACGGCTTTAAGTTTCTCTCCATGTAGTTTGATGTTGACTACTGGCTTGCTGTATATCGCCTTAATTATTTCTAGGTATGGTCCTTGTATGCCCATTCTATCCAGAACTTTTTGCATGAGGGGTGTTGGATTTTGTCAAATTATTTTTCAGCATCTAGAGAGATGATCATGTGTTTTTTTTTTCTGTCAGCTTGTTTATACGGTGAATTATGTGGATGGATTTTTGTATGTTGAACCACCCCTGCATTTCTGGGATGAAGCCTACTTGAACATGGTGTATGATACTTTTGATGTTTTCTTGGATTCCATTTGCCAGTATTTTATTAAGTTTTTTTGTTTCTATATTCATGAAGTAAATTGGTCTGAAGTTCTCTTTCTTTGCTGAGTGTTTGTGTAGTTTAGGAATCAGGGTGACTGTGGCCTCATAGAATGAGTTTGGCATTGTTTCTAATGCTTCTATTTTGTGGAAGAGTTTGAAGAGTATTGGTATTAGCTTTTCCTTGAAGGACTGATAGAATTCTGTGATGAAGCCATCTGGCCTTGGGCTTTTTTTTTGGGGGGGGGGGTTGTTTTGTTTTGGGGGAGACTTTTAATGACTGTTTCTATTTCCTTAAGGGTTATAGGACTGTTTAATCTGTTAACCTGATCTTGATTTAAGAAGGCCACATTCTTAGTATTGTGTCCTGTTTACTTTATAGTGAATCTTATCATTTAATAATCAGTCCCATTGAAAGTACTCGCAGTTTCCAAGGTCAGAAGTCTAATTGACCCATATATCCAAAATATTTTATGTTATGTGTGTGTGTCTGTGCACATATGTGTGTGCACGTGTGTGTGTGTGTGTGTGTTAAAACCATTTCTCCATTTCTAGATCAAATTCATTTATCCACAATAAATACTCACATATATTTATATGCTAACTCAGGAATCAGTATGATTCTTTGATGCTTTGATGCTTCAAATGAAATATAAACCTATAATAAGGATAATTTTTGTACCACAAAACATTTAGGAAATTTTATTAAAAATGAATAAAGTGTCACAAAATGTCATATCTTGAAAATGAACATGAAAACTTTATGAACAGGATATCTCATAAAAACTAATCCAACCTACCTATGTAAATAAGGTACATCCTGACATCTAATAAGAATATTTGATAACTCATAAGGACCAATGCATTTTTGTGACAGTTAAATTTCTCTCAGTAAAATAATTTGGTCACAAAGTTTTACCAACATGTGTTGCAATTACAATTATTTAATTACAAATATAACAGTATCAAATGGTATGAGTATACTCCATGAATTAAAATGAATATTTTAATTGCCTTGACTAAAATATTAAATGTTTGCAATGGAGCTCTCTTTCTTTCCTTACTCTTATAAATGTTAGGCAATTTGAAATCATGATTTCATGAGTTGAGTAGTTGGAAAAAAAAAGGCCTAGTCAAATTCATTTGGTACAGTCAGTTATGGAGGACGTAAGGCTTTAATGGGCATCAGTTAGGACAACAGAGGATAAGATTAATTTCTATTACCAAATGGCATGTACTTTAATATTATCTCCATTTTAGTTTTTAAATACTTTTGGAAAAAATACAAAATTAAACATCCTATTTCAGGCTTAAGTATTTAATCACCACATGATCCCCGGGCTAGAATTCATGTTGGTAATAGAATTCTTCCAATTTGCATCTTATTACATTCTGTAAAATTTCCCTTCAGGCACCTCTTGGGGGAGAGAGTTTTATCCAATAGAAGACATAGGTATTCCTGGAAAGACCTGCTTAATATCTACTGAATTGCTGATTGCATTTTTATTTGTGGCTGTTTAGTACTTGATAGTCCCTCTCCTTCTATCCCATGTCTGTGCACAACTTAAAGAATTCAGTGTCTTGTCCTGTGATTATCACTATTACCTGCATAAGAATCCCACTCTCTTCGTATTCCAAGTGGAACCCAAGCCCATCTTCTTTTTCACTGGCCTCAGTGAGCACCTCTTTTTCCCCTACCCTTTATTCTGTTAGCTATAGGCATTTACTAAATGATTACAACATCATTAGTCTCAAGATCAACTTGAAATTTTGAGTATTGTAACCAAACAAGCATAGCATCATTTATCTTATTTTAGTTACATCTTATAAACACTAGTGACTTGTGAAAGAGCTATTCTCTGAATTTTCTCTAATACATTTTTATAGCAATTCATGAAATAGAATTATGTTAATTGAAGGCCAGCTCAATCACTGGTCTCTATCTTTAATTATGAGCAATAGGTGTTTAAAATAATTGAAAGTAAGGCTTACTTGAATATAGTAGGTGTGGGGGGTTGTGTTTATGTACATGTGTGCAGCTAAAGATACACCTATGTACAATTGGGTGTGATGGCCAGGGATCAACCTTGTTTGCTGTTCCATAGGAAGGCTGTACTCCATGTTTTTTTAAGACAGAATCTCTCATTGGCCTGAGAGTCAAAATTTGTCTATGGCTGGCTACCCACCCCCAGGAATCATCCTGTCTCCATTTTACCAGGATGGGATTACAAGCTTGCTCCACCACTCTCTAGCATTTTATGTGTGTTTTTGGGTTTAATCTTGTTGCGAAGCAAGTAATTTATGGACAGAGGTAACTCCCCAGAATCTCCCAACTAAGCAGGCATTAACTAAATTTCCTGCCTCATGCTGAAAGTGACAACTTAAATTTATCTGTTTACTAATATCCTTGATATCTTACAAAACCTAAGACTTAGGAGGATATGATTAAAGATTTTTTGAAATGGCAGACACCCTTGCATTATCAGAAGAACTTAATTCAGTCACAAAGATGCGAATAAGGTGGATATGAAGAATCAGAGTAAAAGAGAACACTTCAGGAGGTGAGGAAGGATAATTACTGTGAGTATGCCTATAAGGCCACACACAAAGACTGAGGAATTATCATATGAAAAAACCTGTTGGCAAAGAGAAAGGCTGAAAAACTCCAGACCAGGGCAGAGAGATAACAGCATGGCCAGACCCTATAAAAATTATCTATAAAACCCCAATCCTTTGTGTATGGCCACAGTTGGACTTCAAAACCTTTTCTCTACTCTGGCCAGCTTCCCTTGCTGAGAAATGCAATATTTCTTTTTAAAACATCAGTGTCTTAGCTCTCACTACATGTGTTTACTCAATATTTTTCCTAGGATACAGGAAATCGAATCACAGTATTCACAGTTATCAGTTGGTGAACCAGCAGGGAGATTAACATTTATGCTTCTAACCTCTTAAAATTTCTACTCATTTTATGGCCACCTGATAGGATCCACTTCAAGTTGTGGGTGATAGTTGGAAAATGGTCTATATGGTGCCAACTGATTGAAGATTTTTATGACAGGATCTGGTCATAAGCTGTAATGAGAAATTAGATTTCACCAAGCACAAGAAAATGTTCATACATTAAGACCCCGCCTGTAAATTAAACACTATACATACCCTGCAGTGCTCCTGGGTAAGGACTGGTAATCTCAAAGGAGGTTGGAATACTTTGCCTCTCTCTCACCTAACAAGTATACCTTCTTCTGCAGTCTTTCTCTCCTTCCATTCCTTCCCCACTTCCTGCACCTTCTCCTTTTATCTTTCTTGAGTTCCGAGCATAGTGGGTAGCAGTTTCGAGGTAAGAAGTGGACTACCTTAAAGTTCTAGGTCATACCTTCCAAGTGCAGTGGCACTATCTGCACAGAGGTGTCTGGAATGGTGTGGTGGCCCTGAATGCAACTCATATCTGGTCATTGGTTCTACCGTATTTCATGCATCACCAGGGCACTCTGTTTTTGCTCTTTTTGCTTCTCCTTATTATATTTGCTTGCAATTTTTTGCTACCACTTGGTGTCTTGATGCTTTGTCTACGTGCTGTTTTTCAGGTCCTTCCTACTTTCTTAACCTTCTGACTCATTGTACACAATCTCATCCCTGAAGGTCTGGTTTCAGTCTCCTAGTTACTATGGCACTTACTCAATCCTTTGAGCTTGAAGTAGAGAGAAAAATAACTAGTCATGTTCAATCTGACAGCAATCTAGAAAAAGATCACAGTCATTCACATAGATGTGTCACTTATCTGATAAATTTAATAATCAGTACCTCTGTAGTGCAAACAAAGTAAAAGGCTCTATTTACTCAGGGGTAAGAAATAACTTCTGCAATGTCTGTAGAAGAACTTGGTAACAGCATTCCAGGACTGGGTTTCCAGAGCAACAACACAGATTCCAGTTGGGAATGCACAAGATGAGAAGAGGTGGGAACTCAAATAAGTGTTCCTAGAACTCCTACAGGCTATGCTAAGATTCTCCAGAGATATCTGATAGTGTGATAGAATTGAAAAAAAAAAAAGTTGTATGAGGAAGTCTATTAACTATGATCCAGTCAAACAAGTGTAATAGGAGTTAGATCAATATAAATTATATTTAGTGACTATCTAGAGGCTTCTGATACCATCTCTTCAAAGGGGGCATGAAGTTCAACCTGGCATCTGTGGGTCCAGGCATGTCACTAAAAACAGGGTATTTGTTTGGCATTGCTTTCAGCTGCTGATACCCTTATGAAATGGGCAAAGCCAAGATTAGCTGAAGTAAGGTGAAACCAGGGAGAGACTCTAAATAAGTACGAAGTGGGTGGAGCCCAAGAGTTCCCACACTAGAGGTAACAGGATGCAAGATGTCTTATATTATCTGATGGAGAAAAATGTAGGCAGACAGTAAAGCTGATCTCAAACAAAGCTGTTAAAATATGGGACTGTAAAGATGGCTCAGAGGTTAAGAGACTGCTCTTTCATAGGTTTTGAGTTGAATTCCCAATCACATGGGGGCTTACAACCATCCATAATGAAATCTGGTGCCCTCATCTGGCCTGCAGGTATACGTGCAGACAGAACATTGTATACATAATAAATAGAATCTTAAAAAAATATGGTCAACTTTCCCTGAGGCAGAAAGAAATTGGTGAGCAGAGAAGGCCTCACCAAGGCAGCAAAAAGCCACGGACTAAACCATGTGGCATACCTTTTGTTCTGATGATTCAACCAGCTCAAACAGTGGCCTCAATAGAACTGTGGCCAGCCCCAATGACCATGGCAGAGTGGCTGAGTGGCTAATACAAACTGACCAAGTCTTAAGGACTTAAGTCTGAGGTGTTCCTGCAAAAAGACTGTTGACCAAGTGCCCTAAAGGATCTACTCCTGAGGTGTTCCTGATGACTGAAGACCTGCTCCAGAGATTGTATCCTTCTAAAAGGTTAGGGTTAATTTTTAGGTAGTAGGTGTTTATAGTTATTAACAGGGTTAGTTGTTAGGTAATAGGGGTTTATAGTTATTCTTAAGGCTAGGTATTAGGTAATAGGTGTTCATATTTCTTATAAGTGCCTTTAGTTATTAAAATATATTTGCTAAAATCTGGTTATAAGTGAATAGATGCCATGTGCATCATTCTGAGTCTGGGTTAGCTCACTCAGGATGAGCTTCTCTAGTTTCATCCATTTGGCTACAAATTGCATAATTTCATTGTTTCTGATAGCTGAGTAGTAGTCCATTGTGTAGATGTACCACAATTTTTTTCTGTTTATCCATTCCTCAGTTGAGGGCCATCTGGGTTGTTTCCAGTTTCTAGCTATTACAAATAAAGCTGCTATGAACATAGATGAGGAAAAGTCCTTGTGATTGGTGTGGAATCATTTGGATGTATACCCAGAAATGGCATGGCTGGGTCTTGAGGTAGAGCTCTTCCAAATTTTTTAAGATATAGCCAGACTGATTTCCATAGTGGTTGTACAAGCTTGCATTCCCACCAATCAATGGAGGAGTGTTCCCCTTTCTCCACAACCTCACCAGCATGTGCTGCCATATTGTACAGGATAACTATACTACAACTAGCACACCAAAGGTAACATGAACACAGACTTTGTTTCCTGTCAAAGAGACACTTTGCCCTAGTGGTGCTGCCTTGTAGGCCCCCAGTGTATGAGGAGGCTCTTGGCCCTCATATGACTGCTGAACTGTGGTGGGGGACTGATATGTAGGGACACTCTACTCCGAAGGAGTGGGATGGAAGGGATAGGGGGTAGAGGGTGGGAAGGCAGGACTGGAAGGGGTTGAAACAGGGCACTGTGATGGAGATGTAACCTGAAGTAATAAACATTAAAAAAAGTTATTTGCTATTAAAAGTTTTGACTTCAAAGAAGCTATTCAAAAACTTTGTCCTCTCTCTCTCCCTCTCTTTCTCTCTCCTTCTTTCCTACTTACCTTCTATACTGTCTTTCTTTTAACCTATTTCTTTCTTTCTTTCTTTCTTTCTTTCTTGTCATTCTTTCTTTCTTCTTTCTCTTTTTCTTTCATTTTTCTTTCTTGTTGAGGCCTTTAGAAAGTGAGGTCTAATGCTCCTGTGCCCTGTTGTTTGTATCAAAAAGAAGGAAAGATACTACATTAATTCTACATAATGCGCTTCAGGTTTTGACCTTTTAGCTTTTATTGGTGTTTATTTGCACCTTGTCAATGGTTGAGGATTTGCAGAGCCTTGTCTCTGAGTCACAGATGTAGGGACTCTTTTAGTAACTCTGTAGAAAACTCAAGAGAAAAATGAAATGTGTATGTTAAACAAACCAGTTGCTGCTTGCTAAGCCTGATTAGAATCTTGGAAATAGTGCTATTTCCCTGTACTTAAAAAGGCAAATGTAAGCATAAAGCCCCAAAGAAGAGGAGATAAGACAAAATTAAGGTAGAAATGCTATTCTTCTCTCTTTCTTGCCATTTGTTAAAAAGAAAACAGAAATATCTTGATTACCCTTGACAGATTTTGTTTTTATTTCAAATACAACTTCCTGTATTTTAATTGGAGTATAGCAACTGTAAAAAGAGGGACATATATTCTAAATGCAGGACAGAAAAATACATTAAAAAACAAATAAACAAGAAATAGACGTGCAAAGTTATTGTTATGACATACAGTTTTGATAGACAGTTGGAGAATAAGGATCATGATTTTACAAGATAAATGATTTCAGATGAGAGTTTTGTCAGAAAAGAAAGGATTGTTCTGGAAAACGAAATCAGAAAGCAGTAGGAACAAAACAAGAAAAGCTGAACAGAATATTCTAGTAAGCGAAAAACAACAACAAAAAAAAGAGTTATTAAAGAAAAAACTTTTTAATAATATGTATATTATCATTAATTTGCTGCAATTATTGATTATTTGATTGTTTTCATGTCAGCCATTCAGCTATGATCATTTCTTCAGTAAGTCTGCTTAAGAGAAAAGGAATGAATAGGATCTCAGGCATTCCAAGGAAGCTTTTAAATTTGGCATTCATAGTACTCAGTCCCATAGAAAAAACAAATAGTCCAAAGGTCCTGAGAAAGTAAGTATAGATACAAGAATAGCCTCATATATAACCTTATGTCAGAAAAAAAATAATCTGCTAGCTTAGGGAAACTCAAACATGAAGACAGAAGAGTTTAACAAGGCAACATTTAGCACAGCTTTTGTAAACCACAGCAGTGGAAAAGACCTTCCCTTAGTAGAATTTTAAAACACACAGGTCTTATCTCTTTTTGTTAGAAATAAACACATCAAAAGGTAACATTTCCCTATTTGAAGTGAAAATGGACTTTTTAGCTCTAATGTTGTTTTCCCTTAAAGTATGAAGACAATCAAGATTCCCTATTGGAGTACAAGTCAGCTAACTATTGCTAACTACAAGTTGACTAAACTTCAAGGCATGTTAGGTAAATAACTATTCGCATGGCAGGTAAAAATGTTAATTTTCTTTCCAATACAAGGAATTTACTCTCTTCCTTAATTGATAACTCAGGAACCCTTCCTAAATGAACTTACGTAATAACTCATGTTGATGTGAATACTTATAGCCAAAGGAAATACTATTTTCTGTCCCAGCTGTGGTAATTACCTTAATAATTACCAATTACCTAAATTGAAGTCTAATTACTAGTAGAGTATTCTACTAGCAAGATATCCTGCTATTGAAGGTCCTCTCTCAAAAGCTATGTTATACTCCTAGAACCATTGCTTAATTTCCCAACTAAATTCTGTGATATGTGCATATCTAAGATGTTTATAAGCTGTGGGAGTTTTGGGAAAGGAATATCTTGTGTATTATATGGATGTAGCAGCTGTCAATAAAAGGCCTATAACTTATAGAAAATTTTTGAATAGGCAGGAGGACATCCAGTAGACAGAGAGGATTCTGGGAGAGTGTGAGGCATGAGAGCTTCATCAGGGAAGATATTAGGAGGACAGACACATGTTACCTGAGCACAGGTAACCAGCCAGATGACAGAACTTAGACTAGAACAAATGGATTATTTTAAGTTATTAACTAGTCAGGGAATGAACCTATCTGTATAGCCTAGGTATTTGTAAATATATTTTGAGTCCGATGAGTCTTTATTTTGGGAGCTTGGGGCCAGGAGGAAAAAAAAAAACAGAGTTTAAGCAATGTGGATTATCAATTCTATTTTATTCAAATATTTCATTGTGAATTACATAAATGTCTTCTGAAATTTGATGATATACTTTCAAGGATGATGATGGCTTTCTCAGCTCTTCATAAAAAAACTTTCTCTAGAATAAAACCATCACTTTCTGAGTCTCTACAGACTTAAAAGTATCTTAAAGAGAATGGTGATTAGACCTTACATCTTATAACCTTTCAAATCACTAAAAGTCTTCCAAATTCTTTTCAAACACGTCTTAGATTCTCAATATCAAAGGTAATCAATAACTATATTATTTAAATTTTTTCTAACTTTATATATTATTATTGATATTATTTTAATAAATCTTTCAGTAATTATAACCTTGCTTTATGTTTTGTTTTGTTCTGCTACTTATTTTTGGCCCTGTTGCTGTGTATGTATTCTCAGATTATGATCTGACACTTAAACTAGTGATTTAAAGTTCTACTCAATTCCTGCTTCAAATCTTTTTTTTAATGTTTATTTATTACTTCAAGTTACATCTCCACTGTAGTACCCTCTTTCCACCCCTCCCGGCTACACGCTCCCACCCTCTTCTCCATCTCCCATCCATCCCACTCCTCCGATGTGGAATGTCCCTACATATCAGCCCCTCTCAGTTCAACAGTAATATGAGAGCTAAGAGCTTCCTATTGCACTGGGGGCCCACATGGTACCACCCCTGGGACAAATTGTCCCATTAATAGGCAACAAATCCATGTTCCTGATCCTTTTGGTGTGTTGCTTGTAGAATAGGTATCCTGAATTACATGGCTAAAATCCAATTATAAGTGAGTAGATGCCATGTGCATCTTTCTGAGTCTGGGTTAGCTTACTCAGGATGAGCTTTTCTAGTTCCATCCATTTGGATGCAAATTGCATGATTTCCTTGTTTCTGATAGATAAGTAGTATTCCATTGTGTAAATGTACCAAAATTTTTTTTTACCCATTCATCATGAGGGATATCTGGGTTGTTTCCAGTTTCTAGCTATTACAAATAATGCTGCTATGAACATAGATGAGGATATATCGTACTTCAAATCTTCCTCTGCAGCCTACTACATAGGATGGGAGAGACTTGTGAATTATACCTTTCAACCAGAAGCAGTCAAATCAGGCTAACCATTTTCCTTCAGCTTTCTTATCCCCAAAGTCATAACTCTTTGGGAATGTTGAGGCGGGAGAATAATATAGAGATTAAATTTCTACAGAAAGCTGCAAAATTAGCATATTAAAGACACTTATGGTAAATACAAGTTTGGGATTCTCTAACTATCTGGTCAGGCTTTGTTCCTAGTCCTTTCCAACGCTGGATTTAGTAGACTATAGTCACAGGATACAACCTATTTCTGTGGGTGCTGGTAATCAACACTAACCTTTTTCAACTTCAGGTAGCCAGAAAATGGAAGAAGCTATTTTTAGTGCAAAGAAGAAGAAAATGGAGCTAAACTTTCAGTTATAACAGAAGAACTTAGAGCACTTCCCAATATAGTGAGGTACAGAGTCTGGAAACATTTCAGAGTCTGAGAATACAGAACAGTTATTGTGAAATGACAACTGATCAATGTCTGGTCTCTCTCTGCACAGGTGGAGAGGCAAGCTGAGGACTGCCCTTTTAGCTACATAAGGAGTTCATTCTGACTCCTAATGGTTCTGTGGCCTTACAACAAAGCTGGGCTTGAATACCTTCTAATGCTGAAGTTATGACAACAAACAAACTGCAGACTTCAGTGACACTCAGACTAGGGCAAGGCAGAGAGGGAATGAAGGATTGAAATAGCAGAAATATCTACAAGGAAAATAAGCACTGCTGAAGATTCTGGAACTATAGACACAATTAAAATCAGATTAATCTTTTCTTCTCCATATTATTTTATGCAGCAATAATCATTAAAAACTTAAATAGAAAGACTAAAACCATCTATTGGTTGGAATAAAATATCCCAAAGAGTATTGGGAAATTATGATATAGAATATGAAACAACTACTCAAATAAATAAGTAAATAAATAAATAAATAGCATAATCCAATATGTTATGAAACATATTTAATAAACGTATCAAATTAATGTGAGTTAAAATATTGAGATGAAAATACACAACAAAACTTGAAATACCACAGAAATCACTAACAACATAGCACATCACAGTAGATAGAATAAGTGAGGTAGAAAGTAGGTCAAATGAAAATGCACAATTGGGAGCTTTAGCACAAAAAGAAAATGAAAATAAAAATGAAGAAAGTTGATTGGAATTTTGAAACATTGCTAAATGAACAAATATTTGAGTTATTTTTTCTCAAGATGGATTTGAGATGATCAAGTAGATTCAAAGATTGTGCAAAGAAATCACAATAGACAAATCATGGAGAAAGACAAAAATATCCAAATAGAGGGAATTGGAAGCCCACTACTCCACACCTCCAACCAATAGCTAGAATACATAGTGCCAGAGGGTGCTCTTAATGCTGCTGGGAGATAAAACCTACAAATGGTATTAAGTAGCTATAGATTTTGACTGCTACCACATCAACCTAAAAAGCAGAATCACACCAACCGGTACAATAATGTCATGATTATTATGGAGTGACCACACTCTTTTCTGATTGAATTTGAGGCCTACTCCACAGGAAAAACTAGATGCCCAATCATATAAATCTGGCCAAAAATCTAGAGAGACCATAGGCCCTGGGTTTGTGGGTAATAGGCATCTTAACTGTTGTTTTGCTAAGTATATATGATGTTAAGCTGCCTTTTATTTACATTTATACACAGAGACAACTGTTCCTTTCAGCTTTGATCAAAGAAGTTCTGTTTGCAATGAATAGTGGCTGATAGAGAGATCATGGTTGATCAAGGTGATAAGAGTAAGCATGTATTGAATTCAGTCTAAAACAGGTATTTATATCATTACCTCTAAAACTCAGACAATATTGTAAAAGAGTTTAAAAGAAAGTAAGTGTGGTAGAAGTTTAGATTTTTTTTAGAAACTCAGTTGTCTTTAATGGATGTGTTTCTTGTTATGGTCTCATGTATGTGATGTGGTAGATCTTTATCTACCACTGAAAAACAAACTCATGAAAGGGCATGCAAAATATGCTAATGGAAGATCATGTGATGTTTTCCAGGTCAGCAACTGACATGTGTGAGGAACATATTTATATCCTTTGATGGACAGAGTCCTTGGAGAGTCTTTGATCTTGCTCAACAGGAAGTACCTTGTGTAGAGGGCATGAAGTTGCCCAATTGGAAAGTATGCCTGTACATATTTGGAGGAGGTATAAAAAGGAGGACCCAGAAATGCAGAAGGGCTTTTTGCTTGGCATTCCTTCTCATCACTACTTCTCTTTGAAAGATTCCAGACAACTGCTTTGCTTAAGTTTACTGCTGCCGAGACTTGTTTAAGATTGTGGCCAAAGTAGGTCTGAGCCCAGGTTGGCCCTGTTTGTTGCAGTGAAAGCCGCTGATCCTTCAGCTGTCCTTGTTGGTGCTACTGACTACTGGTGCTGCTGCATGCTGACCATTGCTGATTTTACCTGTTCCTGTGTATGCTGATTTGGCTCAACTGCTGACAGTTACCAAAATACTTATGACTGAGGAGGTCTTCATCTTCTGCCTAAAATAGTATCCTTTCTCCTGTGCCTCAAGTTGGTATGTAGGAAGGTATATAGAGTTAATAAATACTTTTAAAGTACTCCTTGAAGTGCTAAATTATTCAAACCAGAAGGAGGGCTGTGCAGTGCTATCTTCTGGGCATGACATAGCATCTGAATCATGAACTAAAAGAAACTATGATTACCTGGACTGCATCTACATGCACTGGTCCTACTAACACTCAGGTATGGGTGTAGGAGATACTCATTGGGTCCTACCCATCCATGGAGAACTATTAGTAAATACTGATAGATACTATGGGAGAAAAAATCATTGATTTATTTGTGAAGCCAATGGGGAGCCCACAGTGCTTTAATTAACAGTTTATAACCATGGCTGCATGGGCTACCCTAGATAAATTTACAGGTCACAAAACAAAAGGATGTGGACATGAGAAAAGGACTTATAAGGAGAAGGAAGTCATTGAACGGTGCGGGCAACAGAATGTGCTATACATGGGTATGAAACCATGAAAGAATAAATTTAACATGAAACGACAGAACTGAATCAAGTAGGCCATAAGATATCATCAAAGCCTCTTTATTAAAGATAAAGCTTGTACTCAAGAGGAGAATATAAAAAAAGCAAATAACGCAGGTTATCTGAGTTCACAAGATAGCCTTATTTTTTGCAGAAACATTACAGGGAAGGAGAGTGGAAGTGATTTCAAACCAGTGTAAAGTAAAACTATCAACCATTCAAACAAAAGAATTGTACAAAGTAGATCTATACTGTAGAACAGAAAGGTTGAGAAATATATCATTAGAAAACAAAAGCTGACAGAATTTTATCTCCACCATGTCTGAATTTCATGAAATGCTAAAGACAGTTATAGACACAAAAGCAAGAGATGATAATAAGCAATAAGAAAACGAGAATATGTAAAACTTTCTTGAAACAACAGCTCCATACACATTTTAAGCATTCCCTGGTACTGCAATTATTATGCATGAGCTATTCACATTTGTACTATGAAGACTAAAATATGAAATATTATATTATAAAGAACAATTATATTCATATGTTCAAGCATAGCTGAGGAAGAAAGCTTGAAAACAGGACAAAAATAATTAAATGAAGCTGAGCATGGTGGTGTACATACACCTATAAATTCCATCACTTAGGACACTCAAAAGTGTTATGAGTTTGAGGCCAGCCTGAGTACATATGGAGACTCTATTTCAAATATTCGAGCAAACAAAATCACAAAATGTGGAGAGAAAGAGTCCACATTGAGAGCTTATATTGTTGTTTTTGTTTGTTGTTTGTTTTGTCAGAGAGATCCAGGGAGAGAGCTCATGAATGATAAGGAACTATGCCTTCAACCCCAGAAATCAGAGTAAGCACTGACAAGTAGAATTACATCAAACCAAAGTATTTCTTCACACATACACAAAAATAAAACTGAATTAAGAGCATAATTTGAGAAATTATTTTAAAAGCAGCTGAGTGGTAAGAATTAATGTACATACTGTCTAAAAATTTTGAATAGTAAAAAGTAACAATATCTTGATATTTATGGCCAATACATATAATTGATATTCCTCAAAGGAAGTAAAAAATGATCAACAAGAAAAATAATTAGCATCCTTATCATCAGGGGAAAAAAGTCACAATGACAATAATAGTCACTTCACTCCAGATGGAATAGCTGTTGAAAAAAATAAATAAATGACAGCAAGTATTGAGAGGAAGAGAAATTTCCATACTGTTTGTAAGAATGCCATTTATTCTAATCAATGTGTAAAATAAAATTGAAGTGCCTCAGAAAACTTGAAACAATAATAAATTACCATATATCAATTCTGAATGCACTAAGTGCACACACAAAAGAAAGACATATGTGAAAATGGTGTCTACATTTTCTTGTTTCTGTAGTACTATTCACATAAGTCAAAACTAGAAATTAAGAGACCCTAAGAACCAATGTATAGATAAAGTAATTGTTGCATATATAAACCATGGAATGCTGTTCAACCATTGAAATGAAAGAATCCTGATATTTGTGCAAATATAAATGGAACTGCAGTGAATTATAATAAATGAAATAAGCCAAACATAGATGTTAAGTACTAATTATCTCATATAAAGAATCTCAAAATGTTGCTTCCTTATAAGTTGAGAGCAGGATAGTATTAACCAGAGGCTTGGAGGGCAAGAAGGGTGGTGAAGCCAGCAAAAGTTTAATTAATGGATGCTAAGTTACAGATGGATAGGAACAATGATTTCTGGACCTCTACTGTATGGTTGGATGACAATTGACAATGAAAATGAATTATGCTCTTTATTTAAAAGCTAGAAAAGAATGACATAAAATATTTCAATATAAGGAAATGAGGAATATTTGTATATATAATTTAGCCTGACAAAAACATTGCTGTATATACAAATATGACAATATCATTTAATAGGCAATAACTATGCACAACTTCATATAAAACAAAAAATTAGAATGTTTTCAAAACTATATTTTAATTTTCCCCGCATTTAATTTTCATTTGACTGGTGCATAATATTCATTATGTTAATAATGTAACAGGAAGCCATACCTCTTTTTAACCTTATCTAAAATTTATCACATTATATTAATATTATTAATATAGGAATATTATCATACTATAATAACTTTTTTATTCAGTTCTTGGTTTGTTTTTCTCCACTGATGAGGATTCATCTAACTTTGACACAATTACCTTGCAAACATGAGCTGTGTTAGTGTCTCTGGGTATACATTTCAATCTCTTTCTTTATGCTTCAAATAAAATGAGTATTTTAGAAACTTTGTTTTGTTCATGTGTTGATAAAATATGCCTTTATGTCAGCTATGTTTTCAAGAATATAATTTTCTCTTTAGCAGTGATTAAAATATTTTAATATAAATGGGTAATGAAAAAGTTTACAAACATATGATCCCTGTCAGGTTTTTCTAAAGCACCTGAGAGCTTCAATTTGTCTTTTGTCATATTTCTTTATTTGAAACACATTCTCATTGCAACTCTGATAAACTAACAGTAATTTCTCAGAAAGTGTGGAGCTTGTGTCTCTATGTTGCTGAAGAGGTCATGCCAACTGTTTCATGCCAATATTTGGCTTGAGTATTTTCAATTGTATAGCCAATTCTAACATTTGAATTTATTTCTGCTAGATTCATATCTCATTTCGAGGAACTTTTTTTTTTTTTTGGAGACAGGGTTTCTCTGTGGAGGGTCCCTGTCATACTGGACTTGCTTTATAGACCAGGCTGGCCTCAAACTTGCAGAGATCCACCTGTCATTGCCTCCCAATTGCTGGGATAAAAGGGGTGCACCACCATGCCCAGCTCAAGGAACTTCTTTTTTAGAATAAATTTTTACTTCTTCAAGAGATTTCTTGTTCAACTAATATTTCTAAGTTTTCCATTAAAGATTAAAATCAGCTTGTCTTGTGAGTACCTTCCTATACTAAAGAAAATAGAATGTAAGGTATAAAGTTCTAAGTGTGCCCTGGCTCGACCTCTCCGTGTTAAATGAGTTGTATGGGTGTTCAATAGTGGGGCATGCTGTCAGTGTGTGGAGAGAATCCTATTGTCCTGGCCATAGCCTGGGTTGGTTGAAGATTTCCATAGGACACCTTTGACCAACAACTCAATTGTATGTAACCCAATCCTGGTACTGGAAATTTTGTTTGGTGAAAAGAGATTTCCAGTTGGGACTCAGTCTTCTTTATTATTTGGAGATTTCATTAGGATTTCCTTCTTATATTTTAAGAAGTTTGACTGCACTAAGTTTCCAATCATCCCTCAAATTCTCCTCAGTTCTAGCTGTCTCGTACAGATTCTCGTCCATACGCATCTGAGCATCCCTGCCCAGCCACCCACCCCTTGTCCACCCATAAAAATCTACTCTATTTCCAATCCATGGAAATCTATGTGTCCTCTGCACCCAGTCCCTTCCTTGATACCTAACTTCTCTAGGTCTACACATTGTAGTTTGGTTATTACTTACTTAAAGTTTAATATCAACATATAAACAAATATATACAATATTTATCTACCTCTGTCTTGATTACCTCATGCACAGTGTATTTAGTCTCACCCACTGTCTGCAACATTTTTAATGTTTATTTATTATTATTAATTCAGGTTACATCTCCATCACAGTGCCCTCTTTCCACCCCTCCCAGTCCCGCCCTCCTACTCTCTACCCCTTATCCCTTCCATCCCACTCCTCTGGAGTAGAGTGTCCCTAATATCAGTCCACTGCCCCAGTTCAGCAGTCATTTGAGGGCCAAGAGTCTCCTCATACATTGGAGGCCTACAAGGAAGCACCACTAGGGAAAAGTGTCTCATTGACAGGAAAAAAAGTCTATGTCCATGTTCCCTTTGGTGCATTTGTTGTAGTATAGTTATCCTCTACTATATGGATAAAATCCAATTTAAGGGAATAGATGCCATGTGCATCCTTCTGAGTCTGGGTGAGCTCACTCAGGATGAGCTTCTCTAGTTCCATCTACTTGGCTGCAAAATTGCATAATTTTGTTGTTTCTGATGGCTGAGTAGTATTCCATTGTGTAGATGTATCAGGTTTTTTTTTTTTATACATTCCATGATTGAGAGATATCTGGGTTTTTTTTTTCTTCAGTTTCTAGCTATTACAAATAAGGCTGCTATGAGCATAGATGAGGAAACGACCTAGTGGTTTGGTGAGGAATCATTTGAATGTATACCCTTAAGTGGTATGGCTTGGTCTTCAGGTAGAGCTATTCCAACTTTTCTAAGATATCATCAAATTGATTTCCATAGTGGTTGTACAAGTTTGTACTCCCATCAACAATGCAGGAGTGTTCCCCTTTCTCCACACCCTTGTCAGCATGTGCTGTCATTTGAGCTTTTGATCTTAGCCATTCTGACAGGTGTGAGATGGAATCTCAGAGTCCTCTGGAGTTGCATATCTCAGATGATTAAGGAGGCTGAGCATTTCTTCAAGTGTCTCTCAGCCATTAGGGATTCCTCCTTTGTGAATTCTATGTTTAGCTCTGTTCCCCATTTTTTTTTGATTGGATTATTTGGTTTCATGGCATTTAATTTCTTAAGTTCTTTGTAAATTTTGGATATTAGCCCTCTGTCAGATGTGGGGTTGGTGAAGATTTTTTCCCAATCTATAGGCTGCCATTTTGTTCTAATGACAGTTTCTTTTGCCTTACAGAAGCTTTTCAGTTTCACAAGGTCCTATTTATTGATTGCTGGTCTTAGATCCTCAGCTGTTGGTGTTCTTTTCAGGAAGTTGTCACTTGTGCCCATGAGTTCAAGGGTTTTCCCCAATTTCTCTTCTAATAGATTTAGTGTGTCTGGCCTTATGTCAAGGTCTTTGATCCACTTGGACTTAAGTTTTGTGCAAAGTGATAAGTATGGGTCTAATTTCATTCTTTTCCATGTCGACATCCAGTTAGACCAGCACTATTTGTTAAAGATGCTGTCCTTATTCCATTGTACGGTTTTGGCTTCTTTATAAAAAATTGAGTGACTATAGGTGTGTGGGTTTATTTCTGGGTCGTCAACTCGATTGCATTGATCCAATGGTGGGTTTCTATACCAGTACCATGCTGTTTTTGTTACTATTGCTCTGAAGTACAGCTTGAAATCTGGGATGGTGATACCTCCAGATGAGTTTTTATTGTACAGGATTGATTTAACTATTTTGGGTTTTTTTTTTTTTTTTTTTTTTTTTGTTCCATATGAAGGTGAGAATTGCTTTTTCCAGGGCTATAAAGAATTGCGGTGGGAATTTGATAGGAATTGAATTGAATCTGTATATTGCTTTTGGAAGGATAGTCATTTTTTTGTTTGTTTGTTTTTTGTTTTTCAAGACAAGGTTGCTCTGTGTATGGCTGGGTTAGATCCATAATTATCACCTTGTACAAAACTTAAATCCAAGTGGATCAAAGACTTTAACATATGGCAAGTCAGTCTGGTGATATCTTAGAAAACTTGGAATAGCATCTTGGAATAACCCTAGTGGATCTGACATGTATGCCTCCTGTGGAAGAGGATGCTCTTAGACCTCATGTGACTAGGAACTGAGTGGGCTTGTAGTCAGAGACACCCCATACAAAAGCCATGGGAGGGGTAGGAGAGCGGTGAGAGGGTGGGAGGGAGGGTCTGGGAGGGGGTGGAAGAAAAAAATAAAATAAAAAATTTAATAAAAAACCTTAGAACATATTCTTTTGTTTACATTTAAACATCCATTTTAAAATCATTTTTACTCTATTTTCAGTTTAAAATAGTTTTCTGTTCAAAGAACACTTGAACAAACAGGCAAAATTCAACTTGTAGAATACCTCAGGAACTAGAAAGAATTGATGAATGAATTTAGAAAATATTGGCAACTTTTTTCAGGAAGTGCCACATGTCCTCTAAATATACTTGCGATTGAGAGAGTTATCAAAAGTACTGTTAGGAATTACTGTCCATATGTGATATGAAAGCTGCTAAAACAAAGGTAATATCAGGAAATAATTCCTGCAACATTATAGTACAAGAAGTTAATCTGTTATAAATTTTGATTTAAAAATTATAGAGGAAATTCAGGAATGAATCCAATAATAACAGAAGAGAGAGATATTTGGAATGAAGTTGATGAGAAAGTTCTTGGGAGGAAAAGAGGAATCTCATGTCAAATTACAATATTAAAACAGCATTGTAAAAATCAAAATATGAAATTATTAAGCATAATCTAAGTTCATTTATTCAAGAATCCTACGATGGACTTAAAAATATTTTATTTCTAAAATTTATCCTTTATAGGCAAAGTATCAACACAGTAGTTTCAAAAATGTAGATTTAAGAACAAAAAAAAAAGCTAGATTATTTTCTAGGCAACTAGCATAGAAATTGTAGGACACAGATGATACTCTTTCATATTGCTGGGAAACTTGTTACACTTATGACTAATTTTCATAGATAGCTATGTGTATATTAAATTAAATTTTGCATAATTGTATGCAGGTTTGGTAGCACTTCAAATTACTTTGATAACAGAATTTATGTATTTTCAAAGCAAAATTATACATTCACAAGCAAATAATTTAGTGAGAGCAAATTGTAATTAAGTCATTTTATGTTAAATATTTCATAGACAATTTTGTCAGTTACTTTAACTACTGAAAAATGTGTCTATGGCTTTATCCAATTACTCATTTTATATATTTAGCACATATATTCATTTTCAAGTTATGATAAACTAACACAAAAACATCTTGATATAAAATTTGCTTAACTGATCAAAATAGAAATGTGCAAAAATGATAAGTATGGATTGCTAAAATGAGTTATGGATAATTCATATATTCTCTGACTACTTGGAATTTTCAAAACTCTGGATGTCCATTGTCTTAGAAACATGGACAAACATTTGTGCTTGTGTATAATAACAAAATAATTATTGTTGGCCATGGTATATTTGTAGACACATGTGAATTGCAGAGCATTTTCATGTATAGTTTTATTTTCATTTGAAGCTTCATATTCCAAGTATTCATCAGAACTGTCATCTGTTGTTGAGTGTATATCACTCAACCTTAATCACAGGTCCATCCTCGATCCTAAGATGTTTGTCACCCACAGTAAACATAAGCAGTGTGCATGTTCAAGCCATCTAGAAGGAGAGAGAGAGAAAGAGAGAGAGAGACAGAGATAGAGACAGAGACAGAGAGACAGAGAGAGAGAGACAGAGAGAAAGTGAGAGTGTGTGCTTGCTCACAGGCATGCACATGCTGCCCATGTGGTCCTCTACAAGAAAAAGTATCCTTAGCCACTATCTCAGACTCCACAAAAAGAAACTATTTAAAATGCACTCCTTTTTTTATGTGCTCTGCTACTATCTTTAATAATAATCTTTGAATAATAGTACATAGATTATAATTATTAAACAAAATAAATGCAAAATAACCTACCACATACATGAAGTTATATAAAGATTTCTCAGCTTTAAAGTTATACAATAATGCAATAAAGGCAAACTGTCAAGCTGTGCTCTAACTTTCACTACCTGGCATGTGATTGTTCTATTGTCATCTAAAACAGGAAAGGAAGATACTTCTTCTTGGCGTAGAGTCTCCTTTCTGCCAATTTTCTTGAATTTATTATAAGAAAAAAAATCATAATGTTTAAAATCTCACTGTGGATTTGTCAAGCACTTAAACATATGAATGTATTTTTAAACTTAATGGTATTTTTCTCTAATGTATAAAGTTAGAAATTTTAAAAGTTCAATGTTATTTTTACTTTTTTGAATTCTTCTTTTCTTCTTTTTTAAAACCTTTTAGATGACTTTAATCACTGTCAAATGGGCAACTGAAGACTCATCATCATAGGCTTTGTGGTATGCTGTGTAGTTTGGGGCATGCTGTAAGAGGAGATTATAGGTCTCTAGATTTCTCTCTCTCTTTTTCTTTCTTCTCTTTTCCTTTTTAGTAATTTATTTTTCTAATTACATCTTGATCAAAATCCCCTCCCTCCTCCCCTCCAATTCCCACCCTCCCTATCTCCCTCTTCCTCATCCCTGCCCTCTCCTTCTCCTCAGGTAAGGAGAGCCCCCACATATCAAACCCCCTCAGTTCATCAGTCACATGAGGGCTATAAGAACTACCTCTTGTACTGGGGTTTGAAATGGTCACCCAACTAGGTTAAGGTGATCCACTAACAACAATTGGGTCCATGACTCGTTACTAAGTCCACATGAATTTTCCTTTTCTTTTTTTTTTTTTTTTTTTTTTTTACTGAAACTTACTATTTATTGATAATGATTTTTAGAATCTTAGTAGTAACTCCTATAGGCTAACAAATGAGATTAAACACATGTAGGTACACACGTGCTCACACACAGGTTCAAATAGTATGACAAATTCACTATCCAATGTATCGGATTTTACTTGATATAAGACTTCCTAAAACCAAGCAAATAAATAAATAAATAAATAAATAAATAAATAAATAAATAAATAAA
>CAJQZJ010000143.1:311530-337946 GCA_907164525.1 Lophiomys imhausi | reverse complement strand
AAATAAATAAATAAATAAATAAATAAATAAATAAATAAATAAATAAATAGATAAATAAATAGATAAATAAATAAATAAATAAATAATGCACTCTTAACCTCTGATGAAAATTATTAGCCGGCATATAAATGTCTACATCTGTGTTGACTCAGTTACAACTATTTAGATATTCCTTTTCAACTTCATGGCAAATATAAAGACTTTAGAAAGAAGCTATAGTTCAGATTCTTGTTAATACAGTTGTAAGACTTTCAAAGCCAGTCTTTGTTTTCATTCTTAGCTTCCTGGTTTTCTGTGTATACAATTAGAAGTAACTGAAAATACCTGCTGAAATGTAGGGAGCGGTTGTAACAAATGTGTTTGCCACAAACTGTTTACTATTCTTCCTTCTAAAATGCATATGCACATTTAAAAGAATCAAGGTATTTTATGTCAGTGACTTCCATCGTGAAATTTCTGGACTACTTGCTGCTTTGTGAATGTAAATGCACACACTATATATCTGCCAAGATATTGTTTTTTTTTTTTTTTTTAAATTACCTGTGATTCTTTTTTTTCTTTTATTTTACTTCTTCAAGTTACATCTCAATAGCAGTCCCCTCCCTATTGCCCCCTCCAGTCACACCCTCCCACCCTCAACCCCCCCCATCCTCTTACCTTTTTTTTTCTTTGAAGTTTAAGGTATATCTTATTTCCCCCTATAGTTTCCCCTTTCAGTCCAACAAATGGCTCTTTCTCTTATAATAATAAATACAATACTAAACAACAGAGGTAATTAGGCCACAGTTATGAGGGTTATATGGCTTAGCATACATTCCCAATGTCCAGTCCATATGTATTTGGCACCTGACTTTAACATTCTACTATCTAACCATCTCCATGAGTTTAAAGTTCTATATCTAACTCAACATTCATACTAACTTGCAACACAATTTTAAAAGTATCTTCTTAGATCTATAACACTCTCTTGACTCCTAAACAACTCAAAATTTAATTATGAGACTCTAGCTATCTGTTCTACAACCACCTCAGAGACCTGAGAGGGATAAATATATCTGATTTTATAGGAAGTACAGGGCCTGCAGCTTCCCAAACTAAGAAATGACATACCAGTGGCTGCCTGGACAGTTCCCATTTTCTCTCCATACATTACACCATCAATCTTCAGTCATTTGGCCCCGTTTCTCTGACAGATATTGATTGTAGAGCAGGGGTTATGAAGGACTTGCCTACCCTGGATTGGCAGAGCCAGGCTGTCGACTTACCTGCTTCCAGGTTTTGTCCTTTTTGGACAGAATTCTGTCTACAGTTGGAACAATGGGCTTTTCCTACCAAGAGATAGGCTTGCGACTAATTCAATCATCTCCCACTGGAGATCCTTCGATGCCCATCTTCTACTTGTGGTAGAATAGGAGGTGCTGTCAGGAGTTGATATGTCTTGATATAAAAAAATCTAAAGTTACAAAAACATCTTTGAATGCCATATTCTGCAGATCTCTTGAGAATTTTGAAGAGGCCCTATCTATTGAAGAGGCCTTACCCTCTTCTATTAGGGTAAGCAGATGTTGCTTGTCTCTTAGGAGCTTTATTCCTGATTAGCTTAGAAAATAACTATAATAGGCTGTCATAGTACCTAAAAGAATGATCGGCATGCATAACCATTAGTTTGCATTTCTTAATTATCCTAAACAGTTTATAACACTTAGTAGAAAAGTCCGAAACACCATATTTCATTTTTTTTCTTTACCTCCTAAAACTTCCATCCCATTTCTGTGAGGTGGGGTATCCTTATATAACAGTCCCTCATCTCAGTTGAGAGGTCCTATGAGGGCCAAGAGCCTCTCATTCAGTGGGGATCTACGAGGCAGTATCATCAGTGAAAAGTGTCTCATTGCCCGGGAGAGAGAACTAGAAAACAAGCAGACAAATAGATAAAAAAAAACTAAAAAAATAGAGAAAATTTTCATAAAAATATACATAAATAAATAAATAAAAATAAAAAATAAAAAGTTTATGTCCAAGTTCCCTTTGGTGTGTTAGTTGAAGTATTGATACCTTCTACTATATAGCTAAAATCCTACTATAAGTGAATAGATGCCATATGCGTCCTTCTGAGTCTGGGTTAGCTCACTCAGGATGAGCTTTTCTAGTTCCATCCATTTGGCTGCAAATTGCATAATTTCATTGTTTCTGATAGCTGAATAATATTCCATTGTGTAGATGTACCACAGTTTTTTAACCCATTCTTCGGTTGAGGGACATCTGGGTTGTTTCCAGTTTCTAGCTATTACAAATAAGGCTGCTATAAACATAGATGAGGAAACTTCCTTATGATTCCGTGAAGAGGCATTTGGGTGTATACCCAGAAGTGGTATGGCTGAGTCCTGAGGCAGAGCTATTCCAAGTTTTCTAAGATATCGCCAGAATGACCTCCATAGTGGTTGCACAAGCCTGCATTCCCACCAGCAATGGAGTAGGGTACCCCTTTCTCCACACCCTCACCAGCATGTGCTGTCATTTGAGCTTTTGATCTTAGCCATTCTGACAGGTGTGAGATGCAATATCAGAGTCGTCTTGAGTTGCATTTCTCTGATGATTAAGGATGTAGAGCATTTCCTCAAGTGTCTCTCAGCCATTAGGGATTCCTCCTTTGTGAATTCTCTATTTAGCTCTGTCCCCCATTTTTTGATTGGATTACTTGGTTTCTTGGCATTTAATTTCTTGAGTTCTTTGTAGATTTTGGATATTAGCCCTCTTTCAGATGTGGGGTTGGTGAAGATTTTCTCCCAGTCTGTATGCTACCGTTTTGTTTGAATGACAGTGTCTTTTGCCTTACAGAAGCTTCTCAGTTTCATGAGGTCCCATTTACTGATTGTTGACCTCCTGTCCTGAGCTGTTGGTGTTCTGTTCAGGAAGTTGTCACATGTGCCAATGAGTTCGAGGGTTTCTCCCACTTTTTCTTCTAGTAGATTTTAGGGACTGGCCTTATGTTAAGGTCTTTGATCCATGAGGACTTAAGTTTTGTACAGGGTGATAAGTATGGGTCTAATTTCATTCTTTTACAAGTGGACATCCAGTTGGACCAGCACAATTTGTTGAAGATGCTGTCCTTCCATTGTCCCGTTTTGGCTTCTTTGTCAAAAATTAGGTGGCCATTAAGTGTGTAGGTCTATTTCTGGGTCTTCAATTCGATTCCATTGATCTAGTGGTCTGTTTCTGTACCAATACCATGCTGTTTTTACAACTATTGCTCTGTAGTACAGCTTGAAATCTGGGATGGTGATACCTCCAGATGTTTTTTATTGTACAGGATTGATTTAGCTATTCGTGTCTTCATGTTGTTCCATATGAAATTGAGATTAGCTCTTTCCAAGTCTATAAAAAATTGTGTTGGTATTTTGATAGGAATTGCATTGAATCTATATATTGCTTTTGGTAGGATGGCCATTTTTATTATGTTGATCCTACCTATCCATGAGCATGGGAGATTTTTCCATCTTCTAAAGGCCTCTTCCATTTCTTTCTTCAGGGGCTTGAAGTTCTTGTTGTACAGGTGCTTTACTTGCTTGGTTAGAGTTACCCTCAGGTATTTTATGTTGTTTGTGGCTATTGTGAAGGGGGCTGTTTCCTTTATTTCTTTCTCAGCCCATTTGTTGTATAAAGAAGGGCTTCTGATTTTTTTTTTGAATTAATTTTGTATGCAGCCACTTTGCTGAAGTTGTTTATCAGCTGTAAGAGTCTCTGGTGGAATTTTTGGGTCGCTTATGTATACTATCATATTATCTGCATGTAGGGATAATTTGACTTCTTCGTTTCCAATGTTTATCCCCTTGATCTTCTTTAGTTGTCTTATTGCTCTTACAAGAACTTCAAGTACTATATTGAAGAGATATGGTGAAAGTGGACATCCTTGTCTTGTCCCTGAGTTTGGAGGAAATGCTTCAAGTTTCTCTCCATTTAATTTGATGTTGGCCACTGGAGTGCTGTATATTGCCTTTATTATTTCTAGGTACGGTCCTTGTATGCCTATTCTCTCCAGAATTTTTAGCATGAACGGGTGTTAAATTTTGTCAAATGCTTTTTCTGCATCTAGCGAGATTATCATTTGGTTTTATTCTTTCATCTTGTTTATATGGTGAATGACGTTGATAGACTTTCGTATGTTGAACCATCCCTGCATTCCTGGGATGAAGCCTACTTGATCATGATGTATGATACTTTTGATGTGTTCTTGAATTCGGTTTGCTAGTATTTTATTAAATATTTTTGCATCTATGTTCATGAGGGAGATTGGTCTGAAGTTCTCTTTCTTTGTTGGGTCTTTGTGTGGTTTAGGAATCAGAGTGACTTTGGCCTCATAGAATGAGTTTGGCAATGTTCTTTCAGATTCTATTTTGTGCAAGAGTTTGAAAAGTATTGGTGTTAGCTCCTCTTTGTAGGTCCTGTAGAATTCCATGCTAAAGCCATCTGTCCCTGGGCTTTTTTTGGTTGGGAGATTTTTAATGACTGTTTCTATTTCCTTAGGGGTTATAGGGCTGTTTAATCTGTTTATCTGATCTTGATTTAGCTTTGGTAGGTGGAATCTATCAAGAAAATTGTCCATTTCACATAAGTTTTCAAATTTGATGGAGTATAGATTTTTAAAGTAGGATCCAAATTTTCTCTGGATTTCCTCAAGGTTTGTTGTTATTTCTCCCTTTTCATTTCTGATTTTGTTGATTTGTGTTTTCTCCCTCTGTCTTTTAGTTAATTTGGCTAAGGGTCTGTCTATTTTGTTGATTTTCTTGAAGAACAAACTCTTGATTTCATTGATTCTTTGTATAGTTCTTTTTGTTTCTAAGTTGTTGATTTCAGCCCTAAGTTTGATGATCTCCTGCCTTTTGCTCCTCTTGGAAGTGTTTGCTTCTTTTTTTTCCAGTTCAATCAGTTTAGCTGTTAATTCGCTAATATGAGCTGTCACAATTTTCTTTTTGAAGGCACTTTGTGCTATGAACTTTCTTCGTAGCACAGCTTTCATTGTGTCCCATAGGTTTTGGTATGTTGTGTCTTCATTTTCATTGGATTTTAAGAATTCTTTGATTTCCTTCTTTTTTTCTTTCCTGACCCAGTGGTCCTCTAGTAAAGAGTTCTTCAATTTCCATGTGCGTGTAGACTTTCTGTTGATTATTTTGCTATTGAAGTCCAGCTTTAATCCATGGTGGTCTGATAAGATACAAGGGGTTATTTTAATTTTCTTGTATCTGTTGAGGCTATCTTTGTGTCCAACTATATGGTCGATTTTAGAGAAGGTTCCATGCAGTGCTGAGAAGAAGGTGTATTCTTTTGTGTTTGGGTGAAACATTCTGTAGATATCTGTTAGGTCCATTTGGTTCATGATCTCTGTTAGACTCATTATTTCTCTGTTTGGCTTCTGTCTTGGTGATCTGGCCATCATTGTGAGTGGGGTGTTGAAATCTCCCACTATTAAAGTGTTTGGATCGATGTGTGATTAAAGTTTTAGAAGCATTTCTTTTATAAATGTAGGTGCCTTTGTATTTGTGGCATAGATGTTCAATATTGAGATGTCCTCTTGGTGGATATTTCCTTTAATGAGTATGTAATGCCCTTCTTTGTCTTTTTTTTTATTAACTTCAATTAGAAGTCTATTTTGTTTGATATTAGGGTGGCTATTCCAGCTTGTTTCCTCGGTCCATTTGCTTGGAAAACTTTTTTCCAGCCCTTTACTCTGAGATAGTGTTTATCTTCAATAGTGAGATGTGTTTCTTGTATACAGCAAAAAGATGGGTCTTATTTATGGATCCAGTCTGTAAGTGTGTGTCTTTTTATTGGTGAGTTTAGTCCATTGATGTGGATGGATATTAGTGACCAGGGGTTGTTGTTTCCCATTATTTTAGTATAGCTGGCTGTCTTGTGTTTCTTTTTGTTTAGTTGCTGTGGAGGGTTCTATTTCCTCTGTTTTCTTGGGTATATTATCTTCTATGTGTTGGAATTTTCCTTATGGGATCTTCTGTAGGGCTGGGTTTGTGAGGAGATATTGTTTGAATTTGATTTTGTCATGGAATATCTTGTTTTCTCCATCTTTGTTGATAGAGAGTTTTGCTGGGTATAGTAGTCTGGCTGGGCACCTATGTTCTCTCAGGACTTGTAGGGCATCTGTCCAGACCCTTCTAGCTTTTAATGTTTCTGAGGAGACGTCAGGTGTGAATCTGTTGGGTCTGTCATTGTATGTGACTTGGCCTTTTCTCTTACAGCTTTTAATATCCTTTCTTTGTTCTCTACATTTGGAGTTTCTATTATTATGTGGCGAGAGGAGTTTCTTTTCTGATCTAATCTGTTCGGTGTTCTGTATGCCTCTTGGATTTTTACTGGCATCTCTTTCTTTAGATTTGGGAAGTTTTGTTCTATGATTTTGTTGAAGATATTTCCTGGACCATGGAGTCGGGAGTCTTCTCTTTCCTCTATGCCTATAATTCTTTGGTTCCGTCTTTTCATTGAGTCCTTGATTTCTTGGATGTTGTGGGTGAGAGATTTTTTAGCTTTCTCATTTTCTTTGGATGTTGTGCTGATTTCTTCTATCGAATCTTCCATGCCTGAGATCCTGTCTTCCATATCTTGCATCCTATTTTTGATACTCACATCCATAATTCCTGTTCTCTTCCCTTGATTCTCCATTTCCTCTTTTAACTCTGCCTGTGTTTTCATTATTGTTTCCATTTCTATTTTCATGTCTTGAATGGTATTGTTTGTTTTGTACATTTCCTTCTAAAGTTTGCTTGTTTTTACCTGGAATTCTTTCATTGCTCTGTCCTTTTCCTGTTCAAGCTGAGTCACCTTGCCTTGGAGCTCTTTAATGGTGTTATTTGTTGTTTTGACTTGTAAAATTGTGGCTTCTTTGAATTCCTTCATAGATTTAAGTTCTTCTTGAAGGGACTCTATCACTTTCCATAATGTAGAATTGTCATCGTTTTCATGTGTTTCAGTTGTGGTGAGGTGGTTCAGGCTGGATGGAATAGCATTGCTTTCTTTTGTTGGAGACATTTCACTCTGTTTTTTTTTTTTTTTTGTCTGGGGCTTCTGGCCATGTGGTATTTTTTAACTGTCTTCTGGACTTGGGTCCAAAGGGGGCACTACTTTGGTTTAGGATTCGAGTTGCCTTACTCTACCCCTATAAGGTGAGTCATTCAGCCTCGCCTCCTAGGTGGAGACCTAACTAATCCAGGTGGTGGAGCTGTGTACAAATAAGCTCTGGTTCCCTGCCTGAAGGGCCAATACTAGTACAAAAGTCTGATATACTACAGTTTCAAATATCTCGCAGTTTGCCCTGGGTTGGTTCCTATAGTGGGTAAATGTGCCCTTCAGCCCCAATAGCCTTGCTGCTCCTGCGGCTTGGAAACTGGCCAGTGACATCACAGCAGTGGGTTGCGATCTGCAGTCTGAAGGCACTTTGCAGCTGAGCTATGCTCACTTCCAAGGGTCGCAACCTTTCGCCAGATAGTTGGATCGTCTGTGCAAGACCTGGGGGTGCCCAGCAGGGTGGGGATTATCTCTGTGTGGGATCTGAAACTTCCTGCTGGGTTTTAGATTGGAACTTACAGGAGTCTCTCCTGGTGGGAGATGGGGGATCCCGATTCCCGGGTCCAGCGGCTTCCTTGCATGTCCGAGAGTGGGAAGGAGCGTCCTGCGAAGGTACTCTCAGTGGTCCCTGGGTAGCTGGGTGAGATTTAGAAGGGGTCGTGCTATTTGTACAGTGTCCTGCAACTCTTGCTGCCTTGTGACTGTTAACCCTGAAATCAAAATACATCTGCGCAGGCCGCCGCCATCTTGGATCCCCCGATCTTTTTTTTTTTTATTGACTGAAGACAATGTAGGCAGCAGAGTTCACATCAGTTAGAACCAGAACTCACAAAAATGCAGGAAGGGGACAAATGCATAGGATGATCCAGGCTTTTGTCTTTTGTTTCTCTAAATCTATCAAGAACTCAAAAAATGATTTTCACAGATGATATAATAGATTTTTTTAAGTTTGCCAATTTGAAGAATGAAGGTTTAGGATTCATCAATCATTTATAAATAATGTATAAGAAAGGAAGTGCCTCAGCAAGGATCTTCAGCAGCTTGAGTGGTTGACAGAGTAAACTCTCTTCAGCTACTTGTGTGTGTGTGTCTGTGTGTGTCTGTGTGTGTGTGTGTGTGTGTGTGTGTGTGTGTGTGTGTGTCCAGTGGATACTGAAATGTATAAACATAGATATTTCCAAAATGTGTTCACTTTTAAATTGAGATTATAATTTAAGAGCAGATATTGACAAATAGACATTAAATCGGAACTTATATTAAGAAACTAATTAAAATGATGTTTTGTTGAATTTTATCCATATAATTACACCCAGGAATATGCAGTTTCCACACGTATTTGGCATATTTTCCATATTTTGTGATATCAGTAACTTTTTCATTAAAGGAGAAAAGTTACTTATATGGAAATCTTTAGTAATTTTCGTTCATCCTTGAAGACATTATTTTCTAAGCAGGTATACACTTTTCTTTATACCATTTTCTTCAAACTTTTCAGCAGTAAACATAAAAACAATTGCAATATTGGATATGAAAATGAATGCAGTCTTGAATTTAGAAGTGCCTATATATGCCACAAACACTTGTAGAGAGATCACAAATGAATACATGTGCAGACACTTCATAAAAGCATCCCCTTTGCACACACTTTATAGAAAAACAGATGCATTTATGTTTAGCATTAAAGATCATGTTATAGGAGCTGATATTCAGCAATCGCTTCCTTTTAAGAAGCTACAGAGATATATTTCTATTATTATTATTATAATTACCATGTTACATTAATATTATCAATTTTTTTGTGTTCAAGGGCATATAGTAAATTATTATCATTGAAGAGTTTTGCAGCATGCTCATGTTATTATATTGACCAGCAGTACAAAATTTCTTTTATACTTAACATCTGATTCTTCTTATTTAAGACTTTAAAAAGGATTACGTTTTAGCCTCTCAGTTAGGAAAAATATATTCTTACTGTGTTTCATTTTTCATGGTGCAGTGTAATCTCCAGAAAAGTTTTCCTGATTCAATTTGCATAATCCTATAAAGCAGAGTGTACTTTTTCTCAAAGCATCCTAACAGGCATTTTGAGAGTGTATACTCATTTGTTTTAATTTGAGACTGGTACTCATTGTGCCATCTGTGATGTTTTCAAAGTCATCACCAGCCTCCTTATGGCTGATATTGGAGGCATATACTACTGAGCCCAACTGAAGTTTAAATATTCAATGTAAAATCAGCAGTATGTAAAACTGATGATAAAAACTGAATATTCTGGATCAAATGTCAAGACAAACAAATTTCTCTAGCCTAACTCATCTAAGTTATCAATGTTTGACTGAATGAAAGCTCAACTAGAAAATCTTAGTATACCACATATGAAATATATCAAAAAAACCCACACATCTCTATCTAATTTGTGTATACCCACTCATATATAAACATACATCAATGTGTATATACACGCAGTGTTTTTTATGATTTTAATATTGCCATCCTAAATTAAATAGTGACTTCAATATCAGTAAGGACTACATAATATTCTGTCTCAACACCAAAACTAAAGATAAAAGAAAATAAACATCATCTTTTTACATATCAATATCAGAACACCAAACGATATCAGACTTCCTAATCTCAATCCATTGTGGCATGCCAACTATAGTCTTGAATTTGTTTTGTGTTTTGTTTTGCTTTGCTTTGTTTCTTCGAGACACAATATTTTAATATTTAAATTTCACTTGCTTGGATCAAATCTCAAATGAGAGCACATGCTGGTGAGGTTGTGGAGAAAGAGAAAACTCCTCCATTGCTAGTGGGAGTGCAAGCTTGTATAACCTCTATGGAAATCAGTCTGATGATATCTTAGACAACTTGGAAAAGCTCTACCTCAAGACCCAGCCATACCATTTCTCTTTAAATGCCATTTTCTGTATGCCTTTTAGGGTTTTGAAGACATCTATTTTATTATTTATAAATCTAATCTATCATCTATCTATTAACAAACAAACTGTAAATTTTTAATCATTTACTATCTGTTTAACCTATTAAGTCTATTTTGTGATAAATTAAGACTACTATTTGACATGACCAGAAGCTTGACTGCCAGCAACTTGTATTATCCATACTCCTAAATAGATTGCAATAGAAACTCATAAAAGGATCAGAAGTAAACCTATACTTTTAAGTGATTTGTATAGGAATAATACCTTATACAAGAGTTGAAATATACATAATATGTGTCAAAATATAAAATCCTATACTAATGAATCAAACTCAATCTTATTTTTGTATCAATATACAAAATTCTATACCAATGTATCAAAAGATACCCTTATTTAAAGAATAGCAATAGTTTTGAGTTTCAGAGCAGATTCAATAATCTATCCTCATATCTTATCATTTCTATATTATATATATAGAATATATATATATTCCCCCTTTTTCTTTTCAAGTCTTTTCCCCCTATATAAGAGAGAAAGAAGGATAGAGAAAAGAAAAAGAGATCTTTAAGCCTAACTTTCTATACCTTGCTTAACAAGACCATATAACAATTTGTAGCCATTACCCCTAAACAACATTTATAACACATCAAATGACCAAAGAATCATCCACCCCACTTTTTAGGAATGGGACGTTGCTCTCTTAAAACTGCTTCCTGCTGAATTGGGTCGCAGAAAACCTGTTTAGGGGCCCAAATAAAATGAAAAAAAAAAATGGTTAAGAAAGTAAATTGTAACATTTGTTGTCCAGTCTCTATGTGCTCAGCAATTTGAATGTCCTGAGCAGTTTGTAGTCTGGACTTTGGGTAGGAAAGTTCATGGCTTTATTGATGTCTGGTCTGGAACAGTCTTTGAGGTTAGGCCATCTCAGAAAGCTGTTTGAAGTTCTTCTGGATGCAGATTTTTGAGGAAACAGCTATTGAGGCAGTCTATGAGGCTGGATCATTTGGGTTACTTGTCTTGTCTTTTTGGACTCAGGTCCTGTTGTGAAAATATATAATTTCTCACGAGCAACATATAGTTCTGCATTACCAAAATGCCTTGGATGTGCAGGATGAACAAATCAATTAAGGAATATTTTCTGTTCTTCGTTTGAACAGAAGAAAGACATTTGTAAGTCTCCATTATGCCATATGAAAGGATGGCATGTAATAGTATTACATATATATGCTATATATAAAATCTATTTTTTAAATTGAAAATACAGCATAAGACTGTATGGAGTTTAAGTATTCTCCTCTACAGTTGACATACATTTATTAATTGATTAAAACAGGTTTGTTCTGTGTTATTCTAGCTTTTTGTAAATTAAGATGGCCTAAAACTCAAAAGGAACCAGTCTGTCTCTTTGTCTTCCATGTTTTGGGAACAAAGGTATGCATTTATATATTTTTTCTTTCCTTTTCTCCTTTCTTTGGAGATTTAATTTCTATGTGGATATATCTATCTTTATTGAGACAGGCTGCAAATTGCATGATTTTGTTGTTTCTGATGGCTGAGTAGTAGTCCATTGTATAAATGTACCACTGTTTTTTTTTTTTTATCCATTCCTCGATTGAGGGATATCTGGGTTGTTTCCAGTTTCTAGCTATTATAAATAGGGCCTCTATGAACAGATATGAGGAAACGTCCTTGAGCTTCAGTGAGGAATCATTTGGATGTATACCCAGAAATGGTATGGCTGGGCGGAGCTTCGGCCCCTCCCACCATCTGAGCTGGCCTCCCGCCCTAGCTGCTTTGCCGTGGGTGCACCAGGCACCAGCCCTGACCACCTGCGCCCGCTTCCCTCCCCAACTGCTCTGCCCGCCCACCTCCCGCTCCTGCTCAAGCAGCTGCGGATCACCCACCGAGCGCCCTGTTTCTTCCTTGTGAAGACTTCAACTATTCTGCAAAGTTTCTTAAGTAGTTATAAGGTCTTCCTGAGGTGTGGGAAGCCCAGTAGGCTAGTGGGCGATCGCCATGTGGCCTTTGATTCTGCCTGCTGTGTGTTGGGATCGATCTTACCAGGCGCCTCTCCAAATGGGAGTTCCTGAATCCCGGATTTAGTGGCTTCCGTGTCTGTGAGAGATGGGGGGAGAGCCTTGCCCTGGGACTTTTAACAGTCCCTTGGGAGCTGTGCGTGTTCCCGGAGGGGCCAGACCCTCCGGTTTTTACACAGTGTCCCACAACTCTGTGTTTTCTATGGCTCTTCTCTCCCACATTCAAAATGCGTCTGTGCAGTTCGACGCCATTTTGCCCCTCCCGCCCCCCCGGTCTTGAGATAAAGCTATTCCAAGTTTTCTAAGGTATTGCCAGACTGATTCCCATAGTGGTTGTACAAGCTTGCACTCCCATCAGCAATGGAGGAGTGTTTCCCTTTCTCCACAACCTTGCCAGCATGTTCTGTCATTTGAGTTTTTGATCTTAGCCATTCAGACAGGTTTGAGATGGAGTCTCAGAGTGGTCTTGAGTTGTATTTCTCTGATGATTAAGGATGCTGAGTATTTCTTCAAGTGTCTCTCAGCCATTAGGGACAATCCACTTTTATTTTTCAACATGTTGCCAGGTCTGAACTCAGGAAAAAATGGCTAACTGAGGTGCCCATTAACATATGAAAGCAGACTTGGCCACCAGATGCTTCCAGCATCCCTCCATCCTACCTGTTACAGGGTGTGGCTGGCTACCCCAGCCTTACCCTAAACTTCTTCAGCCAGGGGCTAGGCTGCCCTTCCCAATATAATCCATTCTTGTCCTTCCTTTTGTATTTCTTATTTTCATTCACATATAATTATTTCTTTCTAAGCAGAAATCTTTGTAAAATTCTTTGCATTTTAAAATACTTTTTAATTAAAATAGAACAAGAATCTAGCTAACACATAAGAGAAAATGCATAGTAAATATAATTTGTTATTTATGTTACATATCTAAATTATTTTGTCAGTTTTTTTTAAATTATATTTAGAAGTTTTACATAAATGAGGATACTATTATTTCATTTATATGTTTTATCTCATGCCCATTAGAATGGCTAAGATCAATAAAACAAATGCTTGCTAATGCAGGAAATGATGTAGAGTAAGTGGAGCACTCCTCCATTGCGTGTGGGAATGTACACTTGTACAGACACCGTGGAAATCAGTATGGCAGTTCATCAGGAATATGAGAATTGATTTACCCCAAGATCCAGTTATAATACTTTTGAATATATACTCAAAATATACTTTTCTTACCACAGAGACATTTTTTCAGTCCTGTTCATCAGTGCTGTATTCATTAAAGTCAGAAATAGTCAAGAAAACAACCTAAATGACCCTCAACAAAGAATGGATTTTTTTAATGTGGTGCATTTGCACACTGGAATATTACTCAGCCTTTAACAAATCAATATCATGAAATTCTCAGGTAAATAGATGGAGCTGGGAAAAAAAATCACCCTGAGAGAGGTATCCCAGAAAGACAAATATGATATGCATATCCTTATATGAGTATGAGTTCTTAAAATAGTCATAACCAAGATCTAATCCATAGAATCCTAGGGGTAAGAAATAAAGTAAAATACAAGGGAGTACAGATTGATTTTGCTAGGAAAGGTGCTGGTCACCAGCCCCAGCAGAGGACAGGACCTGAGAAGCTTGGATGTAACAGGTGATGCAGAAAGTAACTGCAGCAAACAGCAGTTTGAATAGTCTCTGAGTGATTTTGTCTGTGTCTGTACTTGGGAGACATATCACAGGAAAGGAAGGTTCTGCTCCTCAGGACCATAGGTTTATTTAATATCTTCCAGCAATGATTACATTATTTTATGTTTGCATTTCAAAAATTTCTAGTCCATAATTATTCAGAAAGAAAAAAACAGGATATACTTTAATGATTATAATCTGAAAGGTCAGTGATCACATATCCTATACCAACTAGACAAAATTTAGCTAAATGCATGAGGAGATACTTTAGCTTTCTCCCATTCAGAGCCTTGCAGTCAGCACATAGACTGTTCATTCAATGTCTGACAAAAGTTTAGTACTTATATATAATTTTAATAAAGAAAACAAAAAACTTACCAAGCTGAATCATTACTTTTATAAAAACCTTTCTATTATTTTTAATTTTTTTCTTCTAGTTCTTATATTTGTCTCTTCAAATGTTCTTTATATCAATGCCAGTATTGTGTCTAAGAATATACATTAAATCTTCTAAAGTTCCCTATATACCTATTTTACTAGAAAAAAATTCTCTTCAGCTGTTCTACAATTCTATAAAGGTCTTTTGTAGCTAATCTCTGTGAGTTAGGATTCTATGAAAGCTATGACTCTTTATTCGATAACAAATTCTAATTTCTACAATATTTCTATCTTTATTTTGATATTTTTCAGCAGTAAGCAAAATGATTTCTAATGATTAACTTAATGTCTTGAGTATGTGGGATTGTATCCTGCCTCCCTGATTATTGGTTTTTTAGAATCTCATTTTTCTTTCTTTCTTTGGGCTTGCTCTGACTGATGTTATCACTTCAGCATAGGAAGGAAATCTTCCCAGGGTTATTTGTGAGTTTTTTACATGTACAAAGTTTTGACCTCTGTCCCAACCTCCTCCAGAGAGCAAAGTAAGGACATCCTCGTCAGAGGTTTTTATTATTGTTCGTAGTATTATGTAACTTTCAAATATTCAAAACTTTCCTTCAGTTAAGTTTTCCATCTCATTTCCTTCT
Source organism: Lophiomys imhausi (assembly GCA_907164525.1). NCBI lineage: Eukaryota > Metazoa > Chordata > Mammalia > Rodentia > Muridae > Lophiomys > Lophiomys imhausi. The sequence continues at coordinate 323,189 of CAJQZJ010000143.1, read as the reverse complement.
TCCAGATCATCCTGGACCACTGGCACTTTAAAGACACAGAAAGACACATAATAGAACTAAAGACCACTATATAGAGAATCGTATCCTTCAAACAGAAAAAAGCTAGAGTAAAAACTGAGGACGTTTCCATTCATTCCAAGTGTTGGAGCCCTGTCACACCATCTCTTCAGCATGGTAAAAACTGGTGCCACATGTCCCCAGGCCAAGAGATGGAACTCTGAGGCACAATCTCTTTAGCAATGTGATGAATAGCACCACCAGAAAGGGAATCAAACAGATAGCTACTGTTGGATGAGGGCAACTGGAACAGAAAGTTCAAAGAGAGGAAGAATAAAGAGAGACACAAAGAATACAAGGAAAAACAGCTAAAATTAGGGTCACTTGAAGAGTAGTATGAAAACCTAATGCAGTAGAAGGTTCCATATATATGACGGTAATCTAATTGAAATCTTCAAATAATAGGAAAGACAAAGTTCCAACTGGCCATCTCCAGCTAACAAATAAAAGTTCCTAACCTGGAATTGAGTTACATCTAATTGAGTTACTGGGCCAAACAGGTCTCTTTGTAATCCCCAAACAACCTGTTGCCAAAACTGTAGGTTGCTCTCTACAAACTGTTACAAGAACCCATTATACACAATTCATTATTCATGGAGAAGTTGATTTCATGCCTATATACAGCCTTCATCCCTATTTTCTAGCTTCTTTGGTCCAGGAAAGTATTATCCATATTACTAAAAGAGAAATGTAAATACCAACCCAGCCACAAACATTTTAATATAAAATTGTATGATATGGTAGTGAAATGTTTGCACAGAGCTTGTAAGAATAACCAACAACTATCTGATTTGACTTAATTCCCACTTCATGGAATGTTACCCATCTCCAATACTGATTGTGTGACCAAAAATCTGGAACTAAATTGCCCAAAGACCTAGGTTAAAATCAAATAATACTGTTGTATTTTTGTAGCAACAAAAATGAATCTTAACAGCATTCTACTATACTCAAAAATCAGTTTTTGCTTGCTGTCATCAGAGAAGATTTTGCCTGCAGCAGATGAGGACAAATATAGACAGTTACAGACAGACATTATACAGAGGGATTGACCTCGGAACATTCAGCCATAAGTGGATGATCAACCTTCTTTCTCTTTGAAGGATACAGTCCTTACATAGTGTCTGTAGTTCTATTGACTTGTCTTTCTGTATCTTTAAAACAAAGTTCAGTGAACCCCATGAAGGAAAGTCAGAAAGAGTGAAAATGCCAGAGCTGATAGAGGACACCAAGAAAAAATAGTGTCCTATTTTCTGTGTTGTAAAAGTGACTTTTATTTGCCTGAAGTAATTGTTGTCTCCAAAACTCTTTTTTATTCTGAGGGTACTCTGCTTAATTTCTGTCAAGTGGCACCATTTCTAATGATCAAACAATCAAACATATAAGTCTGTGCACTCCATTTTTATTTAAACCACCAAGTTCCATTCCCTGGCCACTATAGACTTGTATCCATATAATAATGAAAAGGAATGCATTGAGTCCAACTTTAATAGTCCCCATAGTCTATAACAGTCTCAACAATGTTTAAAAATCTATAATTCAAAATCTCTTCTGATAAATAATTTACCAGTATTTATATCAATGTTAATTGGTTTGCAGTATTCCTTAACCACCCATTATAAATAAACACACACAGACTCCTGGTGGACTTTAACAAGCCTTAGCCTGGATTATACAAGCTTGACCCACCTAAGCTAGCTCCTCTTTTCTCCAAATATGACTCCATATATACATACATCCCATGTGCTGTTCTCCATGCTATGCTGATGTTCCAAGCCACATGGAATGAGGATCATTTATCAAACCCATTGTGTATTTCCTCCTTCCTGCTCCTGGCTTCTTCTAACCAAGATCTTCTCCACCCCAGAAACACATGTACCTTAGCCCCACCAACCTCTCTCTTTGTCCAATCTCAGGCCTTAAAATTTTATTAAAGCCAATCAGAGACAATGACTACAAAGCAAGGTAACACAACATTACTTGATGTACAACAAGCAGGCCTCTGGGAGAGGTTAATTAATATTTAGAATATATAACATCACCCCATCACCAGGCCATCATAATCTACATTGTTCTCAGAACCACTATCTTCCATACTCCTGCTAGTATGGTCCATTAAGCCGTACTTAAAGCATTTAACTACTTTCGTAATCCAAAGTCCTAAAGTCCACATTCCACCAACAAGTAAGTCAGGCTGGTCACTGTAATACATCAGTCCCTAGTACCAACTTCTGTCTTGGTCAATACTCCATTGCTGTGAAGAGACACAATGACCACAATGACTCTCATAAGGTAAAACATTTAGATGAGGTTTGCTTACAATTTCAGAGGTTTAGTCCATTATCACCATGGCAGGGAGCATGGCCTTATGCAGGCAGACATGATGTTAGAAAAGTAGAGTTCTTCATCTGAATTCTAAGATAACAATAAGAAAGATAGACACTGGGCCTGGTCTGTGCTTCTGAAATACCTAAAGCCACTCCAGTGATACACTTCCTCCAACAGGGCCAAATGCACTCCAAAAAAGGCCACACCCCCTAAACCTTGTCAAATATATGAGACTATGAGTTTATTCTTTTTCAAACAGTAATAGTGTGCAAATCTTTGGTTTTTACTTTTTTTTCTTTAAATTCTGATAACCAACTTGTTTCAATTAACATTGTCCCATATATATATATATATATATATATATATATATATTGTTTCCCTTATATATGCAATGCACAGCAACATGGGAAATTAACTGGTAATCACATTCTTAAGATGTTCAGCATCCTTAATCATCAGAGAAATGCAACTCAAGATGACTCTGAGATTCCATCTTACACCTGTCAGAATGGCTAAGATCAAAAGCTCATATGACAGCACATGATGGCAAGGGTGTGGAGAAAGGGGAGCCCTCCTCCATTGCTGGTGGGAGTGCAGGCTTGTGCAACCACTATGGAGGTCAGTCTTGTGATATCTTAGAAAACTTGAAATAGCTCTGCGTTGGGACCCAGCCATAACACTTCTGAGTATACATCCAAATTATTCCTCATTGAATCACAAGAAAGTTTCTTCATCTATATTCATAGCAGCCTTATTTGTAATAGCTAGAAACTGGAAACAAACCAGATGTACCTCAACTAAAGGATGTATTAAAAAACTGTGGTACATCTACACAATGGAATACTACTCAGCTATCAGAAACAACAAAATCATGCAATTTGCACCCAAGTAGATGGAACTAGAGAAACTCATCCTGAGTGAGCTAACCCAGACCCAGAAGGATGTGCATGGCATCTATTCATTTATAGTCGAATTTTAGCCATATAGTAAAGGATAACTATACTACAATGAATGCACCAAAGGGAACAGGAACATAGACTTTTTTTCCTGTCAATGAGACACTTTCCTGTAGTGGTGCTGCCTTGTAGGCCCCCAGTGTATGAGGAGGCTCTTGGCCCTCATGTGACTGCTGATCTGCGGCAGGGGACTGTTATGTAGGGACACTCCACTCCAGAGGAGTGGGATGGAAGGAATAGGGGGTAGAGGGTGGGAGTGCGGAACATGGAGGGGCAGAAGGAGGACACTGAGATGGAGATGTAACCTGAAGGAATAAATAAATATTTTTTAAAAAGTTTCATTCAGCAGTACGGAAACACATGCTTTGGATTCGAAATCTAACTGAGCACCATTGACTACTGAGGACATGGATCTTAGAAGAGAATCTACTACCTTGGCTTTTCTAACCACATATTATCTGACTACATTCTAAGTCTCATTGTTATAGCTACAGAGAAGTGTAAGTACCAGTTGTTGCATAAGGGCTCAGGGCCTGGGTCTGTCTCCGTCATGCTCTCTAGTTGGCAGTTTAGTCTCTATGAGAGATTATGGGCCCAGGTTAGTTGATTCTGTAGGTTTTCTTGTAGTGTCCTTGACCCCTCTGCCTCTTTCTTTTTTTTTTAAATAATTTATTTTTTATTTCTTCAAGTTACATCTCAATCACAATCCCCTCCCTACTCCCCCCTCCAGTCCCACCCTTCCACCCTCCTCCCCCTCAGCCCCACCATCCTCTTCCCTTCTTTTTTTTTTTTTTTTTTTTTAGTTTAAGGTATTTATTTTTCCCCCCAACAGCTCTCCCTTTCAGTCCAAATAATGGTTCTTTTTCTTATAACTATAAATACAATAAAAAACAACAGAAATAAATAGGCCACGATTATAAGAGTTATATGGCTTAGCATACATTCCCAATGTCCAGTCCATATGTATTTGCCCTCTGCCTCTTTCAATCCTCCCCCTCTCACAGAGTTGCCCAAGCTCCACTAAATGTTTCCGTGTGTGTCTCTGCCTCTGCTTCCATCAGTTTCAGGATGAAGACTGACTCTCTTATGATATTTATGAGAGGTTCTTGTCTGCAAATATAGCAGAATATCATTAATAGTGTCAGGGGCTGGGTCCCTCTCTTGGCATGGGTCTCAAGCTGGGCCCATCATTGTTTGGCCATTCCCTCAAATTCTATTTCATCTCTTACTCCTGCACACCTTGAAGGCAGGACACATTGTAGGTCAAAGGTTTTGTTGCTGGGTCAGTGTCCCAATCCCTCCATTGGAAGTCTTGCCTGGTTAAAGGAGATGTTGATTCAGGCTCCATATCCTCCACTGCTATCTTATTTAGGGTTAGATAGATTCCTGGGAGATTCCATTGTCCCAGGTTTTTATTTTATACTGGAGATGCCCCTCTATCCAGTTGACTCTCCCAATATCCTCTCCTTTCATCCTACCCTACCTCACTTCTCCTGCTCCCACTTCCAACCTCTCTTACATCCAGTCTCCTCTTTACATCCACCCCAAAAGTCTAATCTATTTTCTCTTCTCAGTGAAATTCAAGTGTCTGCCCTTTGGCCCTCCTTGTTACTTGGCTTCTTTGGGTCTGGGGTTTGTAGCATTATTTTCCTGTACGTTATGACTAATATCTACTTATAATTGAGTATGCACCATGTTTTTCTTTCTGTGGCTGTGTTACCTCACTCAAGATGATCTGTTCTAGTTCCATCTATTTGCCTTTAAATTTTATGGTGTGACTGTTTTTAATGCTGAATAATACTCCATTGTGTAAACATAACATATTTTCTTTATCCATTATATGATTAAGAGACATCTGTGTTGTTTCCAGCTTCTTGCTATTATGAAGAAAACAGATATGAATATAGTTGAGCAAGAGTCCTTGTGGTATGGTAGAGCCTCTTTTGGGTATATGCCCAGGAGCAGTATAGCTGGGTCTGGTTCTATTCCCAATTTTCACACATGTAACAGCTCTGCAGTCAGATCTTCTTTTGGACCCCATAAAACCTTAAAGCGGGATCAGGGGCCACATTGCCTGCCTTTGAATTACTTTCCCCTAACTGGGCTGCATTGTCTAGCCTCAATAAGAACATGATGCACCTAAACTTACTGCAACTTGATATGCCAAGGAGTGTTGGTATCCATAGGAGGCCTCCCCTTTCCTGAGCAGAAGAGAAGAATGGGTGGACAGGTGGATGGGTGGACGGGAGGGAGTGACTGTGAGAAGATGAGCAGATGGGTGAGGGAAAGCTGAAATTGAGATGTAAAGTAAATAAAGAACTTAACCTATATCTGCCTATATATAAAATTCCCCTCTTTTTTTCTTTCCTATGCTAGAATTATATTAGACTTGTTCTTATTGAATTGATTAAAGAGGATAATTGAACAAATAGACTGAGAAAGAAAGAAGCATACCTAGAGTATATTAACATTTGGACCAGATAAAATACTCAAGGAAATAGTACTCTAGATAATGAAAAGCAATCATTATTTATTTAAAGCTTTCTTTAATTCTTCATTGTAAGATGCACTTATTCAAGTTTTGAAATTAAGATAATAGGAGAGGCTTAGAGAAAAGTAGGAAAATAAGCAGATTAAAGATTAATTGGTAAGAACATGTATGTGAATCAATAGAATGTGTAATCAATAAAAAAATTTACAGTTCTCACACAAGAAAGTCAGTTAGTAAAAATCTAGTGTCTAAGTTTCTCTACAGGGAAAGAAGTGGTAAAATGAGTAACTTAATCTATATCTATATCTACCTATGTATAAAATGTGTGTGTGTGAAAAGGGGATTTATCAGATTAGCTTCCAGGATATTTGTTGCCCAGGTAGTCCAACAAAGACTGTCTTTTGATAGGAAGATCAGGAATACAATAGTTGTTCAGTTCACAAGGTTGAGATTTCTCTAGTCTCAATGTGGACCTGGACTGCTGAAGGATTTCTAGAGAACAACTGGTTTTCAGTCTATGTTGGAATTTCTGAAGATGCTGTTTGTCATGTTGGTAGCAGCAGGATAGATAAACTTGCTAGCAAGAGTAAAGGCAAGCAGGCAAAAAAACGACATCTCCTTTTTCCATGTCCTTTTATGTGCCACCAGAATAAGAGTGGCTCTCCTTGCTTCAAATAATTTGATTAATACAATCTCTCACAGGAGTTCCCTGCAGCTTGGATCTTAGTTGTTTTCTTATGTAACAAAGTGTAGCTGTTGTTTTTATTTCCTCAGAAGAGGGGATGAGATGAGAGCCCTTCCCTAGTATTTCTAGCTCTTTCTGAACTTTCATTGACTGATTTAACTCAGTAGTTCTGGCCCAAACACCTCTCCAAACTCACTGATTAAAACATTCTCCTGACTTCTGACTGTATTGCTCTGCCTGCCCCCAAACTAGTTCAGTCAGTATGTTTTAATCTTCTTGCTTTTTCTCATTCTCCTGTTCATTCTGTTTTCACTTATGTCTAGATTGTTCTCTCTGCAACTTGTATCTGTAAAGCTTTCCCAGCAATAAACTCTTGGTAAAAACTCTTCTCTCTTTCTCTGTGCTGCTCTTAAATAGCCTCTCTTTCCTGTTCTATTCTCCTAGGAGTTGGGCATATCCTATCTCTGATTCATATTGCCATATCTTTCTCTGATTCATCACTTTCTCAGCCACTCAATTATGTCACTTTCAAACATGGCTGCTTCCTTCTGTAAGCTAACCTTGCCTTCATTATTTGTGATTAGACATGTGTCCTAAGGGTGTGTTTGTATTCCCGCTAGATGGCACTGTAATCCAGAGCATGTGTGCATTCTAGCCAGATCATATAGACCTAGAAGGTCTAGAAAGTCTATGTGGTCCCTTTCCAGAGAATCCATGTTGATGGATCAAAATTCCTCTATAGTCAAGTTGATTGTGAATCAAGATTCATTATCAAATACAGTTATGCCAAAATTGAGAGTTTTAAAAATGAGAAAGTACCAGGTGACATTATTCACAACAGTTAAATTTAATAAATATTCTTAAATGTTTATTTACTTCTAATTTCATGTGTATGAATTGTTAATGTTTTTCTGCCTGTATGTATGCACATCAAGTGCAAATCTGGGGCTCATGGAGGTGAGAAGAGGTTATCAAATTCTTTGGAACTGTACTTACAGATGGTTGTGAGTCTCCATGTACCTGTTAGAATGAGAACACAGGTCCTCGGAAGATAGTGCTCTTAACTCCTGATCCATGTTTCCAGACCCAAAGGGAAAATATTTATAATAGCATAATAGTATACTTACAATTAGAAAAAATGGATATTGGGATATAATTAAGAACAATTAATTATTAAATATGCATATACTGCAGACACTACAGAGACACAGATACACATGCTCACATAAGCACACACTTTATGAATCTTCTCTCGAATATTCATGTAGTTATAGAAATATTTTTCTCAATATTTATATTTGACAACCAAATCTGAATTTCCAATCCTAGGTTTATTAATGCAAAACCTTTACCATATTCCAAAGCGTGAAACTACTTATTTAGTAAAGTGAGGAACTTAGGTTTACAAAAACATGCACATCCATGTTGTACTGTCCATTCTCTAGTATGTGCTTACATCTGGAGGTCTTTGCATTCACAGTAATTAAACAAGCAAACTTTTGCTCATAGCAAGGACATTTTATTTTGAATAAAGAACCCAGTTTCTAATAATAATATCATACGAAGCCAGAAATGGTGGTAGACACCTTCAATCTCAGCACTCAGCAAGAAAAGGCAAGGAGATCTCTGTGAATTCACAGTCAGCATTTCAGCAAAGTGCACTCCAGGCAAGACATAGGTACATAACAAGATGTGCCAAACAAGCAGAACAATAATAATTATTACAAAAGTGTGAAAACTCATTAGAATTATTCATTTTGTTTCTTCCTTTTTTCAAAGAAATTTGTCTTCATTTGTTTTGAGGTAAATATTTATTCTACTAACCAGTTCTATATCAAAACTTTGAGTTATTCATCGTTGGGTTGCAAAACAATAATTTCATGAGTCTAAACCAATGGTTTAGACATATTTATAATTAAATAACTTTATGAATTACTTTCTCAAGACTGATTGAAAATGTTTTTTCAAACTTGAGTTATAATTCAATATTTCATAAAGTTTAAAAAATAATTGATACCTATCTCTGGGAGACCATTTCATATGCTCATATAATTTACTTCTTAATGAAATTCTAATAGATCACTGTATTAATTTTATTTTGAACATAATTAATATAAAACTGTATAATGTATGTACACAGATATGTAAATATATTTACACCTAAAGGTAAAATAACATAAATATTGCTAATATGTTGAATATAGCTGCTGTAAATATCCAGTGGCTTTACTTAAAACATATAATGAATGGTAAATCATTTAAAATTTGTTTTACATTAGGTAAATGAACTTAAATGAAATAACTTAATGTGAAATTTATAAAGCTCATTTACATGACATTATTATGCAACATTTGTGACACTGAAAAGATAATTCTAATTAAGTTAAATTGTAAAATCCATTTCAAACATTTTAAAGTTTTTCGATATCATATTAAATTGTTAAGCAAATTAAAGTTCACTAACTTAATTTGCCTATGAAAATAAGCTTGATAAATTAATTCTTAACTAGCATAATTCAATTAAAGAAGAAGCAAGTTATGAGTTTTTATATAATAAAGCTAATTAAAGTTCATGTAATAAAAAGCTCCATCAGCACTAATATTGAATTGATTAGTAAAAAAATCGTCAAAGACCATTCAATTTTCTATTTTTCAGTGATATAATCAAATTTTTCACATGCCTTGACATTCTACCAAATATCGTAACATTGAAACTAAAAGGGACTAAGAATAAATCTACTTTATTTTTATTTTCTAACTGAAGCAGTGTTTGGTTGATGAATTTAGCTTTGTTTCTATCAAAATAAGAATTTGCATTATTATATGAGTCCATAAATTTTAAGTCAAATTATACTTTTATTTGCATGAAATTAATATATTCTATCAGCATCCTGAGTCTCCACATATTAAATGTTGTCATTTATTGGTCTGTGGCATATTAGAGATAAAAAACAGCTACATCTTTGATCATTCCATTCACTAATAAAATTTTGGTTTTTACTTTGTACATTGCCTTCAAGATTTTTTTAAATATTTAAATAAGAACATTCCTATTAAAATGAGATTAAAACTATATTTTACAATGGCTAAAAGAAAAACTTTAAAATTATCTAAATCTATAAATGTGGGTTTATTTATATCTGTTTTCTCAGATGTTAAAATGTTTTTCTGCTTATTTGGTACCCATTGAAGAATGAATAATTTAGTTTAGAGTTCTAGGCAAACATTTGTTTTTGATATCCATGTTCATAATAATGAAATTGTGTTATCATATCAATGAATAGTTTCACTAGACTGAACATTTGGATTCACTGTGTATTCCTTTTAACATATATTGTAATTTTGTCTAAAGATGAAGTCAGAAATTGTCTACCAAACACATACAACTTAAATTAATGAGTAGGTACATTTTTTGGGCCAACCATGAAGTCCTGATTCCCCACAGCATAACAGAAATAGCTTTTGTATGGATTTATTTAAAAGCAACAAACATATTGTATCAATTTGATGATCCAAAAAACCACTATTAAGTATGATCTTCACATGAAAGCTGATATTCACAGTGTTTAAAAAACATTTGCTAAACATTGCATCAATTTATCAGATATAAAATGTTTCATTTAATATTTATTTAAAAAGATACACATCTTAATTTAATGTTGTGTTTAAATTAATATAAAGAAAGAATGAAGTAATAAATATTCTTGTAGTATCACATAAAACTTGAAAAACAAAAAACAGTAAAAGATCTGAAGAAGAACAAGACTACAGGACAAAGACTGAGCAGTAGTAAGCATACATACCAGAAATGATCCATAGACACATCCAAATAATATAAATTCACGTGGTGAGGAGAGTTACCATGATTAATGGAAACTCTGTAACACAAATCAATATTGGAACTTGATTTTTATAGATACAGTTTCTATTATTTGAGCTATTTGCGCATGTGCTGGGTAGTTATTTGTTTGTTTGTTTGTTTGGTTGGTTTTGTTTGTTTGTTTGTTTGTTTTTGGAAACTTTATACAAGCTATGATCATCTAGGAAGAAGGAATCTTAGTAGAGAAAATGTGTCCAAAAGGATTGGCCTGTGGGCAGATATAAAACCATTTTCTTGGTTGATGACTGCTGGAGGAGGAGCCATCCTATTTTTAGTGGTACCACTTCTGGGCTGGTGGTCTTGGTTGCTATAAGAAAGTACTTATTAAAAAAAAAAAAAAAAAAAAAACAAGGACGACAGACACATGAGGAATGACTCATGAGGTTGACCTCTGGCCTCCATAGGCAAGTACACATTTGCATATGTACCCCCAAAATAAGTTCAGCAAAGGAGAAAAACATATGAAAAACACTGTGTTTACAAGGACATATCCTCACTTATGTTCATAGCAGCCTTATTTGCAATAGCTAGAAACTGGAAACAATCCAGATGTCCCTCAACTGAGGAATGGATTAAACACACACACACACACACACACACACACACACACACACACACCACACACACACACAATGGAATAATACTCAGCCATCAGAAACAACGAAATCATGCAATTTGCAGCCAAATGGATGGAACTAGAGAAGAGAAGTTCGTCCTGAGTTAGCTAACCCAGACTCAGAAGGATGAACATGGCATCTATTCACTTATAATCAGATTTTAGCCATATAGTACAGGTAACTATACTACAACCCATGCACCAAAGGGAACAGAAACATAGACTTTGTTTCATGTCAATGAGACACTTTGCCCTAGTGGTGCCTCCTTGTAGGCCCCAGTGTATGAGGAGGCTCTTAGCCCTCGTATGACTGCTGAACTGGGGCGGGGACTGAAATGTAGGGACACTCCACTCCAGAGGAGTGAGATGGAAGGGATGGGGGGTAGAGGGTGGGAGGGCAGGACTGGGAGGGGTGGAAAGAGGACACTATGATGGAGATGTAACCTGAAGTAATAAATAAACATTTAAAAAAAAAAGAAATAAGAAATAAATTATAAAAAAAAAGAAAGGAGCATGAGCAAACCATGGAGAGCGAGCAAGTAAGGAATAACGCTACATGGCTTTGATATGACTCTCATGTCCACATGGCTTTGATATGACTCATGTCCACATGGCTTTGATATGACTCTCATGTCCACATGGCTTT
>CAJQZJ010000143.1:289255-311520 GCA_907164525.1 Lophiomys imhausi | reverse complement strand
TGACTCTCATGTCCACATGGCTTTGATATGACTCTCATGTCCACATGCCTGCCTTGTTTGATTTCGTGCCCTGACTGTGATATAAAGAATTATGACATGAAAATATAAATGCAACAACTCTTTTTTCCCTAAGTCTCTCCCCCATTGATAATGTCATGCTTTTTTATGTCAGTAATAGAAAGCCTAAGAGCATTCTATAACCTATTATATAAACAAAGGAAATTGCCAAAATCAGCAACTAAATTTTCAACAAATAGAGCCAAAATATAATGGCTATCTAGTTAAGTATCGGCTTGAATACATGACAATGATTTTTAAATATGCCAACATGAGATCATCTGAAATACCAAAAATAGTATATTAAATAGATAATTATATGTAATCATACTTAAAATTAAATAAATTTTGAGAGTGCCAGTTTCAAAACTTTTACTATTTTTGATATTACTGCTTTCATGCTTTTGTAACAATAGCTTCTGGAGTATGTGCTTTCTTTTATTTAATTTGTTAAATAAAATTAGTATTATATAGCCTATAATTATCAGTAAGCTTAATTTTACTGTTATATGTTCAGTTTTTATATTCATGTTGCATAAAATGAGTTATTATAAAAATGGATCAGGCAATTTAATGTAAAATATTAAGATAGTGAAATAAGATATGGATTGAAGACTTCTTTATCTCTTGATAAGTATACTAATTATCTATATTGTATCAACATAGAATTTAGGCATAGAAGATAAAAGCACAAACATTGGCCTTCCAGTTTATGGGATGTTTGATTAATTTTACTAAGCAATAATTTGAAGAAGAAAATGTCATGCATCAAAGAACCAACAGTGTTATTGAAATAATGAGAAACTCCTGCTGACTCAGACCTAAAAGAAGTGATCTCTTCAAAATTGTTATGAATTATTCTCTCCAAATTAATCTAAAAACATTATGTCAAGTGAATAAGCACAGAAAGACAGATAATGTTATCTTATTCATATACCCTATTGAGTGCTTCATCAGGATAATCTCATATAATTGATAGATGGACATATAGGCAGCTAGATGATAGAATATAAACTCCATTGAGAACTGAACATAGGGTTACTATTAAGGGTGTTCCTACAAGCTTTAGTATACTTACAGGGTAAATAGTTGGATTTGACTGTGAGAAATACTTAGATTTGACTGTAAGATGGTGTATAGCATTATTATTATTATTATTATTATTAATTTGATGTTTTTCCAGAGATTCTCTGTGTAGCCCTATCTTGTACTCACTTTGTAGACAAGGATGTTGTTGATCTCAAAGAGATCCACCTGCCTCTGCCTCCCAACTACTGGGATTAAAAGCATGGGCCACCACGCCCAGCTTAGCTTTATAATCTCATATTTTCTGTCAAGGAATCATCAAAATATAGCCCATACACTTTAAATTTACAACATAAATTTTAATAAACAACCTCCCAACAATAAAGTTTATTTTGGGGAATAATAATGCTCCATAGTGAAAAGACCTAAACAATTTGAATGACAGACAGGAATTCTAATGCCCAAACATAAAAGTAAAGTGGTAAATACCTAGTTTAACAATAAAAATAAGAATCGATAGAAAAATCTAGATTGTAACAAAAATAACACATATAGAAGCAAAAATAACAAATGATAAATTATAGCTATGATGAAAGTAATTCAAATGATATGTATAATATAATCAACCATTTAGAATAAATAATGAAAAGAAAATAGCAGCTAAAACTCTCAAATATCAGAAAAATACTCAGGGTAAAAATACAATTTTAGTAATAAAACATGAGTCAGATTATGAGCATTAGAAAATATAGACTTATAAACATAGAATATTAAAGCTAGAGCACTGAGAAAAAGAAAAAAATAGTAACTATGAAGTCCATCATCAAAGAAAAATTCAAGTAAACTAATATTTTATAAAGAATGGGAAGGACAGAAAATATATTGCATAAAACAGTGCTTAAAAAGAACATTAGAATTAATTCAGTAAAATCCACTCATAATATAAACCAAAAAATAAAAGCTATAAAATATATGATACAAGTATTTAAAACCAATTATGATGACCAAAGCATAAAAGTCTTGCTAGATAAAAGGTCATGAGAAAAAATACATCCACCATCAATATGAATTCATTTTGTTATACATATGTTTTTATAAAAATGAGCTAAATATTTAATTTTTTGTCAGTTTCTTGTTTTCAATCAAGGAGATCCTGATTAAACATTTTTGAACTACAAGAAATAATTCCATTGCCTGAGATCACATCTTAAAAAATGGAAAATTTAAAATTAATATGATGTAAACTAGGATCTGGAACCCACATTACCCTGACCAAAAACCTCATTAAGAATTAGGGAGGAATGGAAAAACAAACAAACAAACAAAAACAGTGGTACATCTATAAAATGGAATACTACTCAACCATCAAAAACAACAAAATCATGCAATTTTCAGCCAAATGGATGGAACTAGAGAAGCTCACCCTGAGTGAGCTCACTCAGACTCAGAAGGATGCATATGGCATTTATAATTAATGGATTTTAATTATGCAATTAATTGAATTTTAGCCATATAGTACAGGATAACTATACTATAACCAATGCACCAAAGGGAACAGGAACATAGACTTTGTTACCTGTTAGTGGGACAGTTTACCCTAGGGGTGCTGCCATTTAGGCCCCCATTGCAAGAGGAAGCTCTTAGCCCTCATATGGCTGTTGAACTGAGGGGGGCTAGAGAGCAGGACCTGCACCTTGCTTGGGTAGCATACTACAGCTGGTCTTGCATTTGGGGGGTTGTGACCCAGCCCTGAGGGAGTGAGTGGGAGAGCCAGCCTTGCCTTCTGTCTGCTATGTGGTTGTGTACCCTCCCTTTTGCCATCATCATCATTAGCCAACAGGAGATCTGGGCCAGCTGGAGTCACAAGAGCAGGAGAGCTGTCCCTACCCTTCACATGCTGCAGCACTCGGGAAAGCATGCCCTGAACTGTTCCATAGTAGAACTGGCCCTGCAAGTGATGGTTGCAGGTCCATAACCAAGTCTTTGAGTTGGCCCACCACAACATCTACTCCATGGATGAACTGCTGGAGTGCAAGAAGAGACCAGTTCTACAACCCAAAACTACAGGATCTCCATGACACAGGACAGTTACAGCATATCTGAGAGGAGTTCCAGTGAGGTTCCAGTATTGAGAAAGTAGCAGAAACCAGAGGCCTAATACCAGACCAAGGAGTCATTTTAATGAACAATTGCAAAGTAGTACAGGTGGGAGAGGGGGAAAAGAGTGGGAAAGTGGGACCTGGAGGGGTGATAAGAGGGTACTGTGATGGAGTTGTAACTTGAAAAAATAAATAAGCATGAAAAAAATGTATGGACAAAAGGGAATATTGTGAGACACAGAGACACACCATGGCTTCCACAGTGAGATTTTATTTTTTATGCCAGGACATATTGCAAGGGTGGAGGGTGGGTCAAAGAGGAGGTGGCAGTTGGGTAGGAACAGGGTGCATGATAGGAAATTCACATAATAAAATAAAAGAAAGAATGAGGAAGAAGTAGATTGATTTCCAATTTTCTGAGGAACCACCATATTGATTTCCATAAATGTTTGTACTCCTACCAGAAATGGAGGATTGTTCCTCTTGCTTCATATCCTCACAGCATGAGCTGTCACTTGAGGTTTTGATCGTCACCAGTCTGAATGGTGTATGATGCAATCTCAGAGTTATTTTGATTTGCATTTCCATGGTGACTAAGGATACTGAACATTTATTTGTTTCTCAGCCACTTGAAATTTCTCTATTGGAAATTATGTTTAGATCTGATTCCCATGCTTTATTTGGCTTGTGTCGTTTATTGATGTCTAGTTTTTTAGTTCATTGTATTTTTGGATATTAGCTTTGTTTCAGATGTGGAGTTGCTGAAAATCTCTTCACTGCTGCTTTGTCCTATTCTCAGTGTCCTTTACCTTACAAAAGCTTTCAGTTTCAGAGGTCCCACATACAGATTATCAATCTTAGTGCCAGAGGTATTGGTTCTGTTCAGGAGGTTGTCTCTTGTGCCAATGGGTTCAAGGTTATTCCCCATTTTCTCTACTATTATGTTCAGTGTATCTGGTTTTATGTTCAAGTTTTTGATCCACTTGGACTTTTGTGCAGGGTGATAGCTATGGACATATTTTCATTCTTATATATGCTGACATCCAGTTAGAGTAGCACCATTTGTTGAAGATGCTTTCTTTTTTTTCTGTTGTATATGTCTGGCTTCTTTGTAAAAAATCAGGTATCTATAGGTGTGTGGATTTCCATCTGGGTCTTCTACTTGATCTCATTGATGGCTCTATGTCAAAATATAGTTATACCACTCTTGGGCATATACCCTACCACAAGGACTTTTGCTCAACTATATTCATAGAAGCTTTATTCATAATAGCCAGAAACTATAAACAATCTAGATGTCCCTCAAGAAAAGAAAGGATAAATAAAATATGATGTATTTACACAATGGCATATTACTCAGCTGTTTAAAAAATCATAAAATTCACAGACAAATGAATAGTACTAGAAAAATTTATCCTGAGTGATATAACCCAGAACCTATCAGTGGACATTAACTGTTAAGTAATGGATAATAATGCTACAATCCACAGACCCAAGGAGGCAAAGAAACATGGAGGTCTCAAGGCAAGAGGCATGGATCTCCCTAGGAAGGGGAAATGTAATAGTTTTTGCAGGTAGACTGAGGGCATGTGGGAATAGGTATAGGAGGAATCAAGTATAGGGTGAAAGGAAAAAAGAACCGAGATGACTGGAATTGGGGGAGGGCATTAAGGGAGTGATGTGGAAAACTAATGCAGTGCAAACTGTCTGGAATCTACAAGAGTGACTATATTTAAGTGTCCTAGTAATGAGGCATAAGGAGCCTGAACTGAACATCTTCTATATAGAGGCAAGGCTCTCTGCAGTGGGACTGGGGCATCAATCCAGCCACAAAACCTTTTGCCTACATCCTGTCTTATATGCAAGATGTGCTGGGGTAATGGTGGTACAGAACTTGTAGGAGTAATCAACCAATGACTGGTCTAACTACAAGTCCATCTGAGGAGAGGGAGCCCATATCTGGCACTGCCTGGATGGTCAGGAATGAGAGGCAGGAGAGGATAGCACAGAGACCCAGGTCAAACCAAACACAATTGGCAAAAGAAAGAAGGAAGGAAGGAAGGAAGGAAGGAAGGAAGGAAGGAAGGAAGGAAGGAAGGAAGGAAGGAAAGAAGGGAGGGAGGGAAAAAGAAGACAGAGAGAGAGAGAAAGAGAGAGATCATTGAAATGATTCCTAATGAAATTTTACTATACTCACAGATTGGTGACTAGCCAATTGTCATCAGCGGGGCATCATCCAGTAAGTGGTGAGAGCAGACGTAGAGACTCACAACCAAACACTAGGCAGAGCCAGTTGAATCCTAGGGAAGATGAGGGGAAAGAATTGTAGATGCCAGAGGGTCAATGACAGCACAATAACATGACCAATAGAATAAACTAGGGAGGGCTCACAGGGACTCACAGAGACTAAAGCAATAAACACATATCCTGTCTAGGTCTGAGCTAGGTTATTTGCATAGAGGTTATGGTTGTGTAACTTAGTGTTCTTGTGGCACTTCTAACAGTGGGAGTGCAGGCTATCTCTGACACTTTTGCCAGTACTTGGGACCATTTTCCTCCTACTAGGTTGCCTCTTCCTTCATCCATCCATGATACAGGGTTTGGGGCCTGTTCTAATGCCAGTTGTTATGCCATGTTTGATTGATATTCCTGGGAGGCCTGCTCTTTTTTTAATTGTAGTTACTTTTTATTTTTATTTTTTGAGACAGGGTTTCTTTGTGTAGCAGTATGGGCTGTCCTGGACTCACTTTGTAGACCAGGCTGGCCTAGAACAGATCCTGTGTCAGCCTTCCAAGTGCTTGGATTAAAGGCCTGTGTCACTACACCCAGCTTACTTTTTAATATTTTAAGTAAAACATCAGAGGAGTGTATCTGTGGGAAAGATAAGTGGAGGGAGGGACTAGGAGGAGTCGGGGGAGGGGATATTGTGGTAGGGATGTAAGGTATGACAGAAGAATTGAAAAAAAATAAGAATGATTAAGAAAGAAACAATAGGTAGGGGAAAACTAAAGATAGATCAGTGAGGAACAACCTTCTCTGCACAGAAACTCCACCCACATCTTTGTTGATTATGAACCAACCACTTTTGTGAGGACAAAAAGCAGAGTGCCATTGTTAATTCAAACAATGTTCACTGAACCATGAAAAAGAGCTACAGGGTAAATGTTTGCAAATAGTGAATGTTAAATTTTAGGAATTTCAGGAATAGATAAAATAAATCTCCTGATAATCAGATAATATGTGAAATGTTAATGGGCCTTGTGAATGTAAAATGATCTCTGGAAAGGAAGAACTTAAGACAAAAATAAAACACTTAGATACACTTGTTTTACAGGAATTTTATATCCGTGAACTTTATTTTAATAATTATATATAGCTTAAAATTTACTTAAAGGTTAAACCATAATGTAACAAAAAGTGTCGTAGGAAATTCTCTTAAAGTTATTCACAATTACCAACATAATTTTATCAACAAAATTCAGACAAGAAATAAAATGCTTTCAGAGTTTTGAAAATGAGTTTATATAAGCTGTGTGATGGGATTAACTAGTTTGATGACACTTTAGGTGGCAGATAAGTCATAGTGATTACAATTTGTGCATTAAAACTTGAGTGAATAGAGTCAATTGCTCCGAAGATCAATTTCCTACAAAAGATATCAAACAAAGATATGATGATTTTAACATGGAACCAAAAATCTGTATTTTATCAGCCTCATTCTAATTTATTAACGCTGACCACTGGGCTCTCTTCTCTTTCACAGATCTTCATAACTAGCCCAATATTCACCATCCTTGAAAGCATTTGGGTCAAAAAAATTCTTTATTTTTGTGGTTTCCCATGAATGCAATATTTCTTGTCTCCTCTGCCTTCCTTCATGGAACTGAAGTCAAATTTCAGGCTTTAAATGTTTCATTCTTTCTATATTTAGCATAGTTAACTGAGTATACAATGAATAGTTAACAAGTATATTTAATCCACTTGAATATCTGAGAGATTATCATAAGCAAAGAGAAATTAGTTTTTTTAATGCCATAACATTGAAACTTTAAAGAATTAGGATGGATTGAAAGGCCTAGAAGATATTAAAGCTAAATTATCTATGGAAAGGAAGAAATTAAGACATAAATGAAACACTTGCTTTAAAGGAATTTCATGTCTCTGAATTTTATTTTTATAGCTACATATAGTTTAGAATTTACTTAAAGGTTAAATGTAATGTAACATAAAGTGTCAAAGGAAAAATTCTTAAAGTTATTCAGAATTACCAACTTGAGATGTTAGAGAAATATTTTGGTAACCTGGGCCCAAGAAACTCATTCCTTGGGAATTACCTTGTTGGTGGCAGAGTAGGCCACTATGAGAGCTAGATGCCAGATAAAAGGTCGTCCTCCAGAACAAGAAATATCTAAATATATAGATTTTCTGGTCTTTTTTTCACATAAATAGTATTTCTACTATAGGAAAGATGAAGACAAATTAAGAAATTCTGTTTCCTATATTTTGGCAGAGCATGTAAATATATTCATTTTCCCATCTCTCTGTCTGAGTATATAATATAATTTTCTTTAGTGCAAGTGAAAGTGTTTATATATAGCCAGGCTGTTTTTTGTTTGTTTGTTTTTTACATTCATTTATTTCTTCAAGTTACATCTCACTCATAATCCCCTCCCTCCTTCACCTCTCAGTCAAACCCTCCTACCCTCTTCCCCCTCACCCTCCTATATGCCTTTTTTTTTTAATTTAAGGTATATATTTTCCCCCCAACAGCTCCCCTTTTAGTCCAATAAACAGGTCTTTTTCTTGGAACAATAAATACAATACAAAACCATAAGAATAATTAGGCCAACGGTATGAAAATTACAAGGTATAACATATATTCCCAATGTCTAGTCCTTACATATTTGGCAACTGATATTAATATTCTATTATCTATCTATCTCAGTGATTTTATACTTCTGTACATGACTCAGTTTCCATCCTAATGCATTACCAACTTAAAAACATCTTCTTAGACCTAGAACATCCTTTAAATTCCCCCCAAATTAAAATTTAACTGTGAGACTATAACTATCTAGTGTTCAAACACATCAGAGACCTGAGAAGGATAAATAGATCTGAATAAACAGGAAGTACAGAACCAACAGCTCCCAAAACTAAGAAATGACAGACAACTGACTGCATGGACAGTGCCCAGTGTCTCTCAATACATTAGCATCTATCTTCAGCCCTTTGGCCCAGTATCTCTGACATTAATTGTGAAGCAGGAATTATGTAGGACTTTCCTACCCTGCCTTGTAGGGCCAGACTTTATACAATGACCTCTTGAAATAAACTGAATATTTTGCAGAAGTTAAAAGTATCTTCTATAAATTAGTGTATCTCTGAGTTAGTTATAATATTCTCTATAGCTCTTTATTTCTATTTTTTGTTTATTTGAACTAGCTAACTCTAATTTTCTGCCTTTAAAGAAAAAGACCACTGAAATCAGAAATTTGCTCTAATTCCATTTATATATTTATTATCAACAGTGACTTCCATGTCACCTAATTGAATGAAGAATCTTAGTCCTGTCTGCTTTCCGCCATGAGCAGCAGGAGTAATTATTTGTCATCTGTAACATTCAATTCCCTGGATGAACAGGATGCAATACTGGCCTGGATTTCTTTTACCTTGGCTCCTTTGTATTTATTTGCTGAATTATTTTCTCTTTTACAAATAGTAGATGGTAGAAGTTCTCAAAAGAAGTCATCATGACACTTCTTGCCATAATTCTACTTAATCTACACCAATTTTATGACTTCATATTTCTTATAGATTTGGTATTTATAAATGCTAGCATTATTAAGTTACTAAGTAACTTTCACATTATCTCTTTTTCTCACAGTTTTCAATCTCAGAAAGTGCTCTAAAACAGCTTCTTAATATGCTCATTTATCTCTATTTCCTTTACCTTTTCTAAGTCACATCTCTCTTACCATCTAAGAAATTCATTTTTATTTTATTGCCTTTAAAATCAGATCATGTGACTTTGTGTTTCACAGCTTTGATGTGCCTGAAACTAGGGAATGAGACCCTACATCATCTAAAAAAATGATTCCCTTGTTCCAGGGACACCAATTTGTTTTCCTTTTCTTAAAATACCATTGGTATTATTAATTAGGGGTTTCACTATTTTCTGTTATGTTCACTTGATGTATCCTGTCCTAGGGATCTGTGTCAATGATTTTATCTTTCCCTTGTTTGTGACCTTCCTGATTTTCAGTGTCTCAGACAAGACTTTCTTCTATGAAATAAGGAGACTGACTCAGTGATTCTCTGCTCCTTGATAAGGAGAGTATGCTTGGTCCCATCATAGACACATTTAGCACATACAGCCACCACTGCCCCTGCTAATGCTGATTGCTTTTCTTTTAGACAACCTTATAAGGACTTTAGATTTAGCCTCACTACACCTTCAGAGTCCATGTAGGCACACACATGCAGATTGTAATTGTGTAGTTAAAAATATCTATATTGTGATGCAAAACTGCTGTATTGTTTTAACTTCTTCTGTAGGGTATTATTTTACAGTGACAAGTGTTTACTTGGATATGCATATACATACATACATATATACATGTATATCATTGTTGAAAATAATTATATATGCTTTATCTTTGCATTAACCACATGACTTTAGACTATATGACTTTAGACATATATAGATATATGGTGATTGATCATTTATGTGGTTGATGTCAATGATAAGATGCCACCTGTTGGGTATTATACAAATTGCTTCTCCAAAATTCCTACTGCTATTTGTCACAGTGAGGAAGGCAAACAGGGAATTGCTTTGCAAATTGAGACTCCATGTGCTTCAAGCTATTACAACAAGCCTTGTTGTAATAATGTGATTTGTAGCCTGACACACTTGATTACATGTACTGTGCAAAATAAACTAATCTCTAATTAACGCACCATATAACAAGTTAACATCAAAGGACTACCACCTGCATGAAGTGACATGCATACATCATCCTAAACAATGAAATAAGCTTTTCTCTTTTGTTTAATGACCCTTAAAGTTAGAAACATGTTATTCAACTGTGCTCTGGATATGTCTGAATAGGAAGGTAGGAAGACCTATATTGCCTGAATTGTTTTGGGGTACATTTTCAATAAGACAGAATATGCCCTTAAAGTAAACTTTTTTTTTTTTTTTAGGGAGAATCCATTATCTACTATTTTTTGCCTATGCACAATTTGATACGCATGTGGTTAAAATCAGATGAATTTTGAGAATGGACATGTGCAGTAGAGAAATGGTTAGAAAACCTAAATTCTATTAATCAAATAGAGAATCAGACAAACTGCACTCCTTTTAAACAAACCCTTCCATTGAATCATATAAAAAAGAAACTCCAAACAAAAACTTAGTAATTTCATTAAATTCATTCATGTGGCCCACTGTCAATAATGATAGTTCATTTCTTTCTAATCTGTACAATCACTTTGTTTTGAATAAATTGCTACTTTGAAATATTCAGAAACCTTTACTTTAGTACCTTTAATAAGAGGCCAAGAACCTGGAAATATGTGGTTCAGATCCTCACCATTGATAGCAAGGCTACATGATAATGAAAAGTGGATATTCTTTATCCCATCAATAGTTTGATATGATTATTCTAATATTCCTGGTGGCTCATGGTTATTTTTCATGTTAGCACATGAGATGTCAAAGTGTTTAATACTTACAAAATTTACTTTGAGGAACCCATATATAGGATGTTAATAGCAATTTGTTCTGTTTCAGATGACATTCAATTTGTCAAAAATATAAAGTTGAGTTTAAAAATCATTTAAAGCAATGTAGCTCACTATATTTAACTTTGCTTTTACAGTTTTTTGTTTTGTTTTGTTGTTGGTGTTGTTTGTTTGTTTGTTGTTGTTCAGAGTCACTGGGACAGACAAAAATGAAGGCTGTTCTACATATATGAACCTTACCATTTTTGTATTATGAATATATAATTAGCTCTGCTCAAATAGAGTCATGACACTGTAGTTATCGCTCCTTAGGAACATATGCACTACAAACACGCTCTAGTACAAAACCTACAATTTCTTATGAAAGCACATTTTTAGATAAGCCAGTGGACCCTCAAACTTCACCTGGATAAAATTAGAATCAGCAAGATCCCAATGGCCAGATTCTGACCTCTCAGCGTGTGTAAATTATTACGCTTACAGGCAATTAAAAATGAAAAGTTAAAGATAATTGTGATTCGGTTTTTTAGCATAATAGATAACATTTTGCCTAATATTATAAAATATTGAAAATACGAGCTTTCTATTTTCATGGGAATTTTTCTAGTTTAAGCTTCATCACTTTTTTTAGGTAATGGAGAGCCTGTAATTGTCCTTGTGCCTCTAGCTTCCCTCCAGTCCTCTTTGAACATTGCTAAAATGTAATATTCCTGAAGGAGACACTTTTATTCTCTACTTCCTCCATCAAGTCACATAATGAATAAATGAATAAAGACCAGAATCAGACCTGAGAATCAGCTAATTTTATTTTTAAGTTTCTCAATCGCAATTAATTTTGACAACTAACCTTACCTAACAAATTCTAAGGCCTAGCCTATTCTTATAAATGTATTAACATCTATTTATAAGCCACCTAACCAGTACAATTTTCCATTAATTATTATGATTCTCTAAGCTAAGCTTTTATAAACTAATAAATTTTATCCATTCATGTTCATATTTTCACATTTTTGTTCTCTTAATATTTGAAATCCTATAAATATCTTTAATAATTTTGAAGTATGAGTGAAAGATGCAATATAACATAAATCCATTATAATTTTCCTTTTAACATTTTTAGAATAATTAAATAGTTCTATTCTAAGTGAACTCAAGTATATGGTGGCTCTGTCAACATAGGCAAATTATCTATTTATATATGACAAAATATCAAATTAACACAAAATGTTTTCTGTATTATTTTCATATTAAAAACTGTATTTTACATGGTTTACAGAAATGATAACAGGAAAAGGAAATCAAAATAAAATTCAAAACATTACTTAGGGCAACTTCTAATACTGGTAAATTGTTATTTATAAAAATCAAGTCTTTGTGCACCTAATTGGAGTGAAATGTACCAAGTTCAACATGCCTTATTCATAGTAAACAAGGCTTGCAAAGTTCTAATAAACTTTATTTCCTAAATTAGTATAGTTTACAGGAATAAACAGCATAGACTTTCTCATGTAAATACTAAAGCTTGGGACATGGTAAAATGATATCTTTATAACTAGCTTGAGTAAAGTTTAACTTACTTCAACTCTTGACCTAACACACACACATGCACAAACCTACACACATACACAAAGTGATTTTGTTTCCTTGGTCCCACTACTGAATTTAAATATGATGTTATCAATAATTTACAGAAAATATTAATAAATGACTTCATTATGAAATAATATTCACAAACATATCCTGAAGATATTGTGATAAAGTGGATTTTTAAAAGTTTTTTATTTAAAAACAAAGATTTATTTGTTTCTGCATTTTATGTATATAGGTGCTTTGTTTGCATGTATGTGTGCATACCAGAAGTAGGCATCTGATCCCATTAAAGAGGGTTGTGAGCCATCATGTGAATATTGAGAATTAAGCTCAGAATTTCTAGATGAGCAGCTAGTACATTGAACTTTTGTGTCATTACTTGAGCCCATGAAGAGATTTTAATAGTAAACAAATATTCTTACAGTTGGACTGTGGAAAAAGCACTAGTTACTCCCAGTGGTGGTGGAAAAATTTTCAGACACTTGAATAGCTGATCATTCAACTACAGGCTATTATACTAGAAACTGGATCATATATTTTCTCAGTATGTGTGATAGCATTCATTAAAATACTGTAGTTTATGTGTCTCACAAAATTATGCAAATTTGATGGTGTATTAAGAAAAATGAACATTTAATCTTTTTAATAACAGGGACTATATCTTCTGAGTCCATTAGGATAAAAATAAATGTCTCATCCACATGACCTGTAGTATGATACATAGTGAATTAAAATTTTCTGAACTTTAGAACTAAATGATTACTTTAAAATATAAATAAAATCAATAACTGATACACAAAGTTTGTAAATCACTGTAATCAACATGGGTGTATTGTTTTAATTGCAGTCAGAAAATAATGCATTCTTCTGTAAATATCTGGATATGTTTCGTTCATATGCACACCATCTTTCATATGCATAGCATTATCATAAAATTTTCTAAATTACATTATTCATTTTTTGTCATTTATTCTGCCAAGCAGAAATAATCTCTTTCCACTACCATATCCTTTAGCAATCATAATTGCTTTCCTCCTATTTCTCATAAATCTTCATTTCTACAAGATACATGAAAAAATTGAAAATCTTTCAATGGGATCATAAAACCATGTTCACAAACTTTTCTTCTAGAAAAATATTCTAAAGTTTGATGTTCTTTCTCCTATGTTTTTCTGAAGCTATGATTACTGGAGGCAAAAATTAATGTTAAAAACCACACAAACCAATAAACACAAAATAATCCTTTCTCACTTCAGCCACTGTGATAGTTCAGATGCGTCAATCTCACAAATAATTGATAAACATTCTGAAGGATTGTAAAAATCTAGTACTATATCTGTAAATTATCATTAATTAAATTTGTACATTCATATATTTGTATATATATATATAATACACACCAACAGCTCAGGCTCTAAGACCAACAACCAATAAGTGGGACCTCATGAAACTGAAAAGCTTCTGTAATACAAAGGACAGTGTTCTTAGAACAAAATGGCAGCCTACAGATTGGGAAAAGATCTTTACCAACCTCACAACCAACAGAGGGCTAATATCCAAAATTTATAAAGAACTTGGAAACTAAATGCCAAGAAATCAAATAATCCAATCAAAAAAATGAGGAACAGAGCTGAACTAAGAATTCACAAAAGAAGAATCTCTAATGGCGGAAGGACACTTGAAGAAATGTTCAACATCCTTAATCATCAGAGAAATGCAACTCAAGATGATTCTGAGATTCGATCTCACACCTGTCAAATTGGCTAAGATAAAAAACTGAAATGATAGCACATGCTGATGAGGTTGTGGAGAAAGGGGAACAGTCTCCATTGCTGGTGGGAGTGCAAACTTGTACAACCACTATGGAAATCAGTATGATGATATCTTAGAAAACTTGGAATAGCTCTTCCTCAAGTCTCAATCATACCACTCCTGGTATGCATTAAAACAATTCCTCACCAGATGTCCCTCAGCTGAAGAATGGATTAAAAAACTGTTATACATATACACTGGAAAACCAGCTGTCAGAAACAACAAAATCATGCAATTTGTGCCAAATGGATGGAACTAGAGAAGCTCATCCTGAGTTAGCTAACCCAGACTCAGAAGGATGCATATGGCATCTATTCACTTATAGTCGGATTTTAGCCATATAGTACCGGATAACTATACTACAACCAATGCACCAAAGGGAATATGGACATAGACTTTTTTTTTCCTGTCAATGAGACACTTTGCCCTAGTGGTGCTGCCTTGTAGGCCCCCAGTGTATGAGGAGGCTCTTGGCCCTCATATGACTGCTGAAATTGAGCAGGGAATGTTATGTAGGGACATTCGACTCCAGAGGAGTGTGATGGAATAGATAGGGGTTAGAGGGTGGGACGGCGGGACTGGGAGGTGTGGAAAGAGGACACTGTGATGGACATGTAACCTGAAGTTATAAATAAATATTTTAAAATTGTCATAATTGTGTATGTCTTGAAAACTTGTTCAATTCTTCAATTTTCCTGCAAAGTTTTTTATATTACCATGGTATATTTTTTTCCTATCAATAATGGTGTGCTAAGAATAAAAATAGTATTTTCTTTAAAAAAAAGAAACTAAGCATAGATAGATGATATAAGTTTCTTGGAGGATCTCTTGTATTATAACTTAGTGCTGTGATGGAGAAAGTTCTGTTGCTTCCCCATTCTCAAATTGCAATAAGCAGGAACGAGCAGTTCCTGCTCCTATCTACCATGCTCTACTCATCTCCTCAAACCATCAGCCAAAATCCACATCTCTATTATTATTTTGTTACATATTTTCCAGAGTGACAAGAGAAGTGCATTACCTCATACATAAAATTGGTACTAAGAAGTGGGTCATGGTTGTTCTTGTAAGAAATATGATCCTGTGGTTCTGAGGCTTATAGAGTAAGTTTAAGTGAAGAATGAACTGGAATTGGAACTTCACTCTAGACAACCTTAGAAACCTACACCCACAGCTTTTGTCCCATCTAGCAGGAGTGAGGGACAAAGGGTGAAGAGAAATACAAGCAATGAAGACCATGTCCATGAAATTTCAGAAGGGAATAAAGACCTTATCGAGAATCAGTGTATAGACCATTTATGTTACATTATAGCAACGCATTTTCTATGAGGTGTTTCTGTCCAAAAACCTTGAGTGAGGCTAAATAAAAAGTAATTTATAAGACTGGTTAGTGGAAGAACATTGCAGAGAACCTGTGCTCTGGGTTTGATACCTTAGTACTCAAAGTTCTCAGTCAGATTTACAGTGAAAGAGTGGAATGTGGTACATTAAGATGCAAAAAAAACAAAACAAAATAATGACAGAAACAAAAACAGGGTCGTGGGGGGTAAGAAGTTTGGCAAGAAAAGGAATATGGATAATTTTGAGGCTGCACATAAAGTCTCTGCACAAGCAGACATGATTGTTAAAGAGTTTTGCATAATTAAATAGAAACCTCCCACTCTGAACTGATATAATATGAAATATGCCTTGAAGGCAATTTTTTTTTTTTTAATCATCAAAGGCTTTGGGAAATAAAAAGCTGAATTCATTTGAATGAAGACTATCCAACAGAGGACTGCTTCAAGGCTTCATTGCAAAAAAGTAAAAGGCCAAACGGTAAGCGTTTGACTAGGTCAGCCACCATAATTCTTAGGGTACTCTGAAGCTGCGGCCCAGCTAATCTTGACCTTGCAGTATTAGTTACCAGTATCTGTTGGTGTTAGTTTTGCAGCTATAAAAGTGTTTAAAGGTCATGAAAATTTATACCAAGGTCCAGAAATATCTGTTACTAGACAGTGTATAGCAAGGTTAGATTTCCTAAATGGAGTTCCTGGGTTTACTGTTTATGAAACTGTGAATATAATACCAAAATGTTGGAGCTACTATGAAAGTAGGCCATCTACTGAAGAATGTTGAATAGTTTACACAGAGTTGTGTTGGAGGAAGGTCTAATACTTTAGTTCTAAAGGGCTGATTTCAATGCTGAGATCTGGTTACCACCACTTCTGAGGCATTCTCTTGATTGAAGTCATTGGTAGCCAATTATCTAGGCAGAAAGTGTATAGGAAGGTGTGACTTTCTGAGACACAAACAGGAACACTGAATTTTACATAGAGGAATCTCTCTTTCTGCCAGGAGACATGGAAGCAGACAGATGAATTTGAGATCTCTGGAAGGTAACAATAGGCCACATGGCTGTTTGGGATTAAGTGGTCCAGTTAATTTAGATTAGCTAGTTGAGAGTCTGCCCAGCTAAGGGCTAAGCATTGAAACTTTAAAAGGTCTTGGTGTATTTAATTATTGGGGAAAGGACTGCAGCAGCCTACAGGCCACCAGTCAAAACAATTCAGGCCTATTGGCCTCCCGAAGAATCCCAGCAGCTGTTCCTCCAGGCTGGTCTAATATAATAATTTATAGTTATTAATAAGTAGCCAATAGCTACCCCATCAGCTTCACTGCCAGACTCCACTGCCAGGCTGTCCCACCAGGCATATAGGCTTCTAAGGCAAGTCAGGCCTGATGATCTCCTGCCAGGCCACCAGCTGCTTCACTGGCTTAATATAATAACTTATAATTATTCATGAAGATATTAGTTAATAGAGGTTAGGTTGCAGGTGATGAAGGCCACCCTTGGTCCAGGGCTTTTTCTCCAGGACAAGTCAGGCTGCCAGTCAAGGTGGGTCAGGCCTGAAATGACAGCACATGCTGATGAGGTTGTGGAGAAAGGGGAACAATCCCCATTGCTGGTGGGAGTGCAAACTTGTACAACCACTATGGAAATCTGTCTCTGTCCGGTGATATCTTAGAAAACATGGAATAGTTCTTCCTCAAGTCTCAATCATACCACTTCTGGTATACATTAAAATAATTCCTCACCAAATCACAAGGATATCTCCTCAACTATGTTCATAGCAACTTTATTTTTAATAGCTAGAAACTGGAAACAACCCAGATGTCCCTCAACCAATGAATGGATAAAAAACTTTGGTATATTTACACAATGATATAAAACTCAGCCATCAGAAACAAGGAAATCATATTTTGCTGCCACATGGATGGAATTACAAAAGCTCACCCTGAATGAGCTAACTCAGACCCAGAAAGATACACATGACATGTATTCACTTATAACTGGATTTTAGCTACATAGTACAGGATAACTATCTTACAACCAACAGACCAAAAGGAATAGGAACATAGACTTTGCTACCTGTTAATGGGACACTTGGCTCTAGTGGAGCTGCCATATAGGCCCCACGAGCCAGAGGAAGCTTTTAGCTGTCATAGGACTGATGAACTGAGGTGGATTGATATGTAGGGGCACCACACACCAGAAGAGTAGGATAGGAGTGAGAAGAGGGAGAGTATGGGAGGGTGGACCCGGGAGGGGTGGAGGAAGGGGACTGTGATGGAGATATAACTTGAAGTAACAAATAAACATTAAAAAAGAAATTAAAAAATAATACCAAAAACTCATGTGAGAAGGCATTATTATAGTGGTCTGTGAGTTTTCCATACTATAAGTTTTTGATAAAAGAAACAAAACAAAACACATGTATATAAGCTAAAAAACAAAACAAAAAAAACCCAAATGAATAAAAACTAAACAACAAAAAGAACTTTCAAAAAATGAAAAAATTAAGGATAAATTACAGAATAAAAGTATTCCAAAATTTTGGAAGCATCTACTCAGGACTATCATTTCTATTCATATTATTTTAAGTTAGTAAACATTTATTCCCTCTCTTCATAGTACTAAAACTGAATTATATATGAGGAATTTTGAATACCATAGACATGAAATCATCACTGTAGCAATCTTTAACAGACCCAGGATATGTTTGATTCTATGTTTTCCAAAAGTCCCACCCTCAGAGAAATGCCACTGTTAAGTTCCTTTCTAATGTTGTTAAATTTTGAAAGAAGGGATTCTGTTAAATGGCCTGACTCACCACAGTTCTCTGTAAGCAATCCTCACCCTGAGGCATTTGTCAAAATCAATTATTAGAAAGACTCAACATTGCAGCTGTTCAAAAGTATAGCAGCTTGAGCAACAATAGAAGGAAAACGATGAAAGGAAAGAAGTCCTCAGAGGGTTTTCAACACCTTTGACCTATTTCAGGTACTCTAGAGAGCCAAGCACAATGAAGGATGATTTGCATGATCATGAAAATGCAAAACTAACTTTTGTTCTCTGTATTTCAAATTGAGTATTGGTACAAGGAGAAATTAAGGCTGAAGAACTATTTATATTGTTCAACAACCATTCAAACTGTATGCCAAGATACACTGACCCCTTCAAACAAATTGGCAAATTGATGTAAATGATTATTGAAAAATATTTCTAAGTATTAAGTGATTATGAAAATAATTTACAAACATATTTATTTACTTTTTTTGTATTTTCATACACATATATTTATGTATGTATCCATATATGTGTAAGTAGTTAATTTGAATCATTTGCTGTAGTCCATTTTCCTCCTTCACCCCTCTCCAGTTAATTACATTTTCATCCCAAAAAGTTACCATGCTATGTTCACTTCCTTCTGTGTGTGTGTGACTCATTGAATATAATTTGGGTAGATTACATGAACATGGTTGGCAGGTTATTTATTGTAACATGGGCAACTTGTCAGTGCCTATGTCACTGAAAAAAGTGGCAATACCTCCTCCTGTAACCAGCACCTGCTAATATACTTACTCTTATAGACAGGTAAGGAAATAAGGCAAAAAGATCACACCCCTCATCAAGGTAATTTCTCTTTGCAACAGATGGAGACCATTAAAAAAATGTACAATCAATCAAAATGCAGATTTGTGGATCCCCGCCTATATGGATACATTACCTATAAAATATCACCACACCCTAGACTCAAGGAATTTTGTAAAATAGGGACAGAAATATTTTAAGAGTCAGAGGATCAGAGGGTTTGCTGTGAGATATGTCTCCTAGAAATATCAGAAGCTACACCCAGTAATTCTCACTATCATAATTGCATAAACAAAACTGAGTGAGGCTAATAAAATAGACTTGCCAAACAAAGTAGAGAGTGATAAAACCTTGAGTCCAAGGGACTACAGGCAATTGAAGAATGCTGAGACTGCTGAGAGTAGGAGAAATATTCTACCTCAAGGAGGAAGAGCAAAACAACTGGCTATACAGTACCAGTGGTCACCTCTGAAAACATGTACATACAAGTAACATTAAACAGATTGAACAGGTTATATTTAGCAATGTAATAACCATTAATGGAAAAAAAGGCCATACATTTGAAATGGGCAAGCATTGATATATTAAAGGTGTCAGATGGAGTCAAGGGAATGAAGTTAGTAAAGAAATATTGGAATTATCTTATAGTCTCAAAAATAAAAGAAATAATGCTGCAGTCCATAGACCCAAAGGAACAGGAACAAAGTATAACTATCCTATCAGATATTCCACCCAGCAGCCAATCAAAACTGACGATGAGACACACAGTAAAACATTAGGTGGATCTCTGAGGGTCATATATGAGTGGGAGGAGGAAGAGAGAGATAAAGAGGTTTCAAGATCAACACATGAAGATCAATAGAGCCAACTAACCTAGGCCCCTAGAGGCTTACAGAGACAAAAAACGTTAAAGGGGGCTGGGGGCGGGGAGAAAAGAAAAAAGCTTAGAATTGACCTAGACTCTCCTAAACAAAAATAGGGGTCAGGCAACTTAGTCCTCATACAGATCCCTTAACAAGTCGGGATGGGGCAGTCTCAATCATGGATTTTGTCACCTATTAGTGGGACACTTTACCATGGTGGAGATGCCAAGTCAGGTCCCAGAGCAAGAGGAGGCTCTTAGCCCTCATGTGACTGATGAACTGAGGGGGGCTGATATGTGGGGCTCCCCACACCAGAGGAGTGGGATAGGTGAGAGAGGGGGCAGAGGATGGGAGGTTGGGTCCAGGAGGAGAGGAGGGAGGAGGCTGTGGTTGAGATCTAACTTGAATTAATAAATAAACATATAATAAAATAAAAAATAATTAAAAAATAAAAATAACTTAATGAAAAAGAAATCACTCAAAGTTTTTTCCTTTATTTATTTCATCAAGTTACATCTGAATCGCAGTCCCGTCCCTATTCCTCCCTCCAGTCCCACCCTCCCACCCTCAACCCCCCCTTTTCTTTTCCCTTTTTTTTTTTTTTACAGTTTCCCCTTTCAGTCCAACAAATGGCTCTTTCTCTTATAATAATACATACAATACAAAACAACAGAGGTAATTAGGCCACAGTTATGAGGGTTATATGGCTTAGCATATATTCCCAATGTCTAGTCCATATGTATTTGGCACCTGACTTTAACATTCTACTATCTAACCATCTCCATGAGTTTAAAGTTCTATATCTAACTCAACATTCATACTAACTTTGCAACACAATTTTAAAAGCATCTTCTTAGACCTATAACACTCTCTTGACTCCTAAACAACTCAAAATTTAATTATGAGACTCTAACTATCTGTTCTTCAACCACCTCATAGACCTGAAAGGGATAAATATATCTGATTTTATAGGAAGTACAGGGCCTGCAGCTTCCAAAACTAGGAAATGACATACAAGCGGCTGCCTGAACAGTTCCCATTTTCTCTCCATACATTACAGCTTCGATCTTCAGTCGTTTGGCCCCATTTCTCTGACAGACATTGATTGTAGAGCAGGGGTTATGAAGGGCTCACCTACCCTGTCTTGGCAGAGCTAGGCTATCGACTTACCTGCTTCCAGGTTTTGTCCTTTTTGGACAGAATTCTGTCTACAGTTGGAACAAGGGGCTTTTCCTACCAAGAGATGGGCTTGCGACTAATTCAATCATCTCCCACTGGAGATTCTTTGATGCTCATCTTCTACTTGGGGTAGAATGGGGGTGATGTCAGGAGTTAATATGTCTTGATATAAAAAAATCCAAAGTTACGAAAACATCTTTGAATGCCATATTCTGCAGATCTCTTGAGGTTTTTGAAGAGGCCCTATCTATCTCTTGTATTAGGGTAAGCAGATGTTGCTTGTCTCGTAGCAGGTTTATTTCTGATTAGCTTAGAAAGTAACTATAATAGGCTGTCATAGTACCTAACAGAATGACTGGCTTGCATAACCATTAGTTTGCATTTTTAATTATCCTAAACAATTTATGACAATTAGTAGTAAAAGGCTGAAACATCCCATTTCATTTTTTTTCTTTACCTCCTAACCCTTCCATCCCATTTCTCTGGGGTGGGGTGTCCTTATATAACAGTCCCTCATCTCAGTTGAGAGGTCGTATGAGGGCCAAGCGCCCTTATTCATTGGGGGTCTACGAAGCAGTACCATCAGTGAAAAGTGTCTCATTGCTCAGGAGAGAGAACTACTAAACAAACAAACCAATAAGCAGACAATAGATAAAAAAGACTAAAAAATAGAAAAAAATATAACTAATATATAAAAAATAAAAATTAAAAATAAGCAGTCTATGTCCAAGTTCCCTTTGATGTGTTAATTGTAGTATCAATACCTTCTACTATATAGCTAAAATCCTACTATAAGTGAATAGATGTCATATGAGTCCTTCTGAGTCTGGGTTAGCTCACTCAGGATGAGTTTTCTAGTTCCATCCATTTGCCTGCAAATTGCATAATTTCATTGTTCCTGATAGCTGAATAGTATTCCATTGTGTAGATGTACCACAGTTTTTTAACCCATTCTTCGGTTGAGGGACATCTGGG
>CAJQZJ010000143.1:265166-288855 GCA_907164525.1 Lophiomys imhausi | reverse complement strand
AGTTTCCCCTTTCAGTCCAACAAATGGCTCTTTCTCTTATAATAATACATACAATACAAAACAACAGAGGTAATTAGGCCACAGTTATGAGGGTTATATGGCGTAGCATATATTCCCAATGTCTAGTCCATATGTATTTGGCACCTGACATTAACATTCTACTATCTAACCATCTCCATGAGTTTAAAGTTCTATATCTAACTCAACATTCATACTAACTTTGCAACACAATTTTAAAAGCATCTTCTTAGACCTATAACACTCTCTTGACTCCTAAACAACTCAAAATTTAATCATGAGACTCTAACTATCTGTTCTTCAAGCACCTCATAGACCTGAGAGTGATAGATATATCTGAATTTATAGGAACTACAGGGCCTGCAGCTTCCAAAACTAGGAAATGACATACAAGTGGCTGCCTGAACAGTTCCCATTTGCTCTCCATACATTACAGCTTCGATCTTCAGTCGTTTGGCCCCATTTCTCTGACAGACATTGATTGTAGAGCAGGGGTTATGAAGGGCTCACCTACCCTGTCTTGGCAGAGCTAGGCTATCAACTTACCTGCTTCCAGGTTTTGTCCTTTTTGGACAGCATTCTGTCTACAGTTGGAACAAGGGGCTTTTCCTACCAAGAGATGAGCTAGCGACTAATTCAATCATCTCCCACTGGAGATTCTTTGATGCTCATCTTCTACTTGGGGTAGAATGGGGGTGATGTCAGGAGTTAATATGTCTTGATATAAAAAAATCCAAAGTTACGAAAACATCTTTGAATGCCATATTCTGCAGATCTCTTGAGGTTTTTGAAGAGGCCCTATCTATCTCTTGTATTAGGGTAAGCAGATGTTGCTTGTCTCGTAGCAGGTTTATTTCTGATTAGCTTAGAAAGTAACTATAATAGGCTGTCATAGTACCTAACAGAATGACTGGCTTGCATAACCATTAGTTTGCATTTTTAATTATCCTAAACAATTTATGACAATTAGTAGTAAAAGGCTGAAACATCCCATTTCATTTTTTTTCTTTACCTCCTAACCCTTCCATCCCATTTCTCTGGGGTGGGGTGTCCTTATATAACAGTCCCTCATCTCAGTTGAGAGGTCGTATGAGGGCCAAGCGCCCTTATTCATTGGGGGTCTACGAAGCAGTACCATCAGTGAAAAGTGTCTCATTGCTCAGGAGAGAGAACTACTAAACAAACAAACCAATAAGCAGACAATAGATAAAAAAGACTAAAAAATAGAAAAAAATATAACTAATATATAAAAAATAAAAATTAAAAATAAGCAGTCTATGTCCAAGTTCCCTTTGATGTGTTAATTGTAGTATCAATACCTTCTACTATATAGCTAAAATCCTACTATAAGTGAATAGATGTCATATGAGTCCTTCTGAGTCTGGGTTAGCTCACTCAGGATGAGTTTTCTAGTTCCATCCATTTGCCTGCAAATTGCATAATTTCATTGTTCCTGATAGCTGAATAGTATTCCATTGTGTAGATGTACCACAGTTTTTTAACCCATTCTTCGGTTGAGGGACATCTGGGATGTTTCCAGTTTCTAGCTATTACAAATAAGGCTGCTATAAACATAGATGAGGAAACTTCCTCATGATTCCATGAAGAGGCATTTGTGTATATACCCAGAAGTGGTATGGCTGGGTCCTGAGGTAGAGCTATTCCAAGTTTTCTAAGATATCGCCAGACTGACCTCCATAGTGGTTGCACAAGCCTGCATTCCCACCAGCAATGGAGTAGGGTACCCCTTTCTCCACACCCTTGCCAGCATGTGCTGTCATTTGAGTTTTTGATCTTAGCCATTCTGACAGGTGTGAGATGGAATCTCAGAGTCCTCTTGAGTTGCATTTCTCTGATGATTAAGGATGTGGAGCATTTCTTCAAGAGTCTCTCAGCCATTAGGGATTCCTCCTTTGTGAATTCTCTATTTAGCTCTGTCCCCCATTTTTTGATTGGATTATTTGGTTTCTTGGCATTTAATTTCTTGAGTTCTTTGTAGATTTTGCATATTAGCCCTCTGTCAGATGTGGGGTTTGTTGAAGATTTTCTTCCAGTCTGTAGGCTGCCGTTTTGTTCGAATGACAGTGTTTTTGCCTTACAGAAGCTTTTCAGTTTTATGAGGTCCCATTTATTGATTGTTGATCTCAAGTCCTGAGCTGTTGGTGTTCTGTTCAGGAAGTTGTCGCCTGTGCCAATTAGTTCGAAGGTTTCTCTAACTTTTTCTTCTAGTAGATTTAGTGTGACAGGCCTTATGTTAAGGTCTTTGATCCACTTGGACTTAAGCTTTGTACAAGGTGATAAGTAAGGGTCTAATTTCATTCTTTTACAAGTGGACATCCAATTGGACCAGCACCATTTGTTGAAGATGCTGTCCTTCTTCCATTGTGCCGTTTTGGCTTCTTTGTCAAAAATTAGGTGGCCATAAGTGTGTGGGTCTATTTCTGGATCTTCAATTCGATTCCATTGATCTACTGGTCTGTTTCTATACCAATACCATGCTGTTTTTACAACTATTGCTCTGTAGTACAGCTTGAAATCTGGGATAGTAATACCTCCAGATGTTTTTTATTGTACAGGATTGATTTACCTATTCTGGTCTTCATGTTGTTCCATACGAAATTAAGAATAGCTCTTTCCAAGTCTATAAAAAATTGTGTTGGTATTTTGATAGGCATTGCATTGAATCTATATATTGCTTTTGGTAGGATGACCATTTTTATTTTGTTGATCCTACCTATCCATGAGCATGGGAGTTCTTTCCATCTTCTAAAGGCCTCTTTAATTTCTTTCTTCAAGGGTTTGAAATTGTTGTTGTACAGGTCCTTTACTTGCTTTGTTAGAGTTACCCTCAGGTATTTTATGTTGTTTGTGACTATTGTGAAGGGGGTTGTTTCTCATATTTCTTTCTCAGCCCATTTGTTTGTTGTGTAAAGAAGGGCTTCTGATTTTTTTAAATTAATTTTGTATCCAGTGACTTTGCTGAAGGTGTTTATCAGCTGTAAAAGTTCTCTGGTGGATTTTTTTGGGGTCGCTTATGTATACTAACATATCATCTGTGAATAGGAATAATTTGACTTCTTTGTTTCCAATGTTTATCTGCTTGATCTCCTTTAGTTGTCTTATACTCTAGCAAGAACTTCAAGTACTATATTGAAGAGATATGGTGAAAGTGGACATCCTTGTCTTTTCCCTGAGTTTAGAGGAAATGCTTCAAGCTTCTCTCCATTTAATTTGATGTTGGCCACTGGCTTGCTCTATATTGCCTTTATTATTTCTAGGTATGATCCTTGTATGCCCGTTCTCTCCAGAACTTTTAGCATGAAGGGGTGTTGGATTTTGTGAAATGCTTTTTCTGCATCTAGCGAGATTATCATGTGGTTTTTTTTCTTTCATCTTGTTTATATGGTGAATGACGTTCATAGACTTTCGTATGTTGAACCATCCCTGCATTCCTGGGATGAAGCCTAGTTGATCATGATGTATGATACTTTTGATGTGTTCTTGAATTCGGTTTGCTAGTATTTTATTAAGTATTTTTGCATCAATGTTCATGAGGGAGATTGGTCTGAAATTCTCTTTCTTTGTTGGGTCTTTGTGTGGTTTAGGAATCAGGGTGATTGTGGCCTCATAGAAAGAGTTTGGCAATGTTCTTTCAGATTCTATTTTGTGAAAGAGTTTGAATAGTATTGATGTTAGCTCCTCTTTGAAGGTCCGGTAGAATTCCGTGCTAAAGCCTTCTGGCCCTGGGCTTTTTTTGGTTGGGAGAATTTTAATGACTGTTTCTATTTCCTTAGTGGTTTTAGGACTGTTTAATCTGTTTATCTGATCTTGATTTAGCTTTGGTAGATGGAATCTAGCAAGAAAATTGTGCATTTCACTTAAGTTTTCAAATTTGGTGGAGTATAGATTTTTAAAGTAGGATCCAAATATTCTCTGGATTTCCTCAAGGTTTGTTGTTATTTCTCCCTTTTCATTTCTGATTTTGTTGATTTGTATTTTCTTCCTCTGTCTTTTAGTTAATGGTCTGTGTATTCTGTTGATTTTCTCAAAGAACCAACTCTTGATTTCATTGATTCTTTGTATAGTTCTTTTTGTTTCTAAGTTGTTGATTTCAGCCTTAAGTTTGATGATGTCCTGCCTTCTGCTCCTCTTGGGAGTGTTTGCTTCTTTTTTTTTCCAGTTCACCCAGTTTAGGTGTTAATTTGCTAATATGAGCTGTCATGATTTTCTTTTTGAAGGCACTTTAGTGCTATGAACTTTCCTCGTAGCACAGCTTTCATTGTGACCCATTGGTTTGGGTATGTTCTGTCTTCATTTTTGTTGGATTTTAAGAAGTCTTTGATTTCCTTCTTTATTTCTTCCGTGACCCAGTGGTCCTCTAGTAAAGAGTTGTTCAATTTCCATGTGAATGTAGACTTTCTGTTGATTCTTTTACTATTGAAGTCCAGCTTTATTCCATGGTTGTATGATAAGATACAATGGTTTATTTCAAATTTCTTGTATCTGATGAGGCTGTTTTTGTGTCCAACTATATGGTCGAATTTGGAGAAGGTTCCATGAGGTGCTGGGAAGAAGGTGTATTCTTTTGTGTTTGGGTGAAACATTTTGTAGATATCTGTTAGGTCCATTTGGTTCATGATCTCTGTTAGACTCATTATTTCTCTGTTTGGCTTCTGTCTTGATGATCTGGCCATAGTTGTGAGTGGAGTGTTGAAGTCTCCCACTATTAAAGTGTTTGGATATATGTGTGCTTTAAGTTTTAGAAGTGTTTCTTTTATAAATGTAGGTGCCTTTGTATTTGGTGCATAGATGTTCAATATTGAGATGTCCTCTTGGTGGATAGTTCCCTTAACTAGTATGTAATGCCCTTTTCTGTCTTTTTTTTTTTAACTTCAATTGGAAGTCTATATTGTTTGATATTAGGGTGGCTACTCCAGCTTGTTTCCTGAGTCCATTTGTTTAGAAAACCTTTTCCCAGCCCTTTACTCTGAGATAGTGTTTATCTTCAATAATGAGATGTGTTTCTTGTATACAGCAAAAAGATGGGTCTTGTTTACAGATCCAGTCTGTAAGTTTGTGTCTTTTTATTGGTGAGTTGAGTCCATTGATGTTGATGGATATTAGTGACCAGGGGTTGTTATTTCCCATTATTTTGGTATAGCTGGTCGTCTTGTGTTTAGTTGCTGTGGAGGTTTCTATTTCCTCTGTTTTCTTGGGTGTAGTTATCTTCTCTGTGTTGGAATTTTCCTTCTAGGATCTTCTGTAGGGCTGGGTTTGTGTGGAGATATTGTTTGAATTTGATTTTGTCATGGAATATCTTGTTTTCTCCATCTATGTTGATAGAGAGTTTTGCTGGGTATAGTAGTCTGGCTGGGCACCTATGTTCTCTCAGGGCTTATAGGACATCTGTCCAGGCCCTTCTAGCTTTTAAAGTTTCTGAGGAGAAGTCAGGTGTGATTCTGATGGGTCTGCCATTGTATGTGACTTGGCCTTTTTCTCTTACAGCTTTTAATATCCTTTCTTTGTTCTCTACATTTGGAGTTTCTATTATTATGTGGCGAGAGGAGTTTCTTTTCTGATCTAATCTGTTTGGTGTTCTGTAAGCCTCTTGGATTTTTACTGGCATCTCTTTCTTTAGATTTGGGAAGTTTTCTTCTATGATTTTGTTGAAGATATTTCCTGTACTATGTAGTCAGGAGTCTTCTCTTTCCTCTATGCCTATAATTCTTAGGTTCTGTCTTTTCATTGAGTCCTTGATTTCTTGGATATTGTGGATAAGAGATTTTTTAGCTTTCTTATTTTCTTTGGATGTTGTATTGATTTCTTCCTTCGAATCTTCCATACCTGACATCCTGTCTTCTATCTCTTGAATCCTGTTTTTGGTACTCAAATCCATAGTTCCTGTTCTCTTCCCTAGATTCTCCATTTCCATTTTAACTCTGACTGTGTTTTCTTTATTGTTTCCATTTCCATTTTCATTTCTTCAGTGATGTTATTTGCTTTGTACATTTCTTGCTCCAATTTGCTTGTCTTTGCCTGGAAGTCTTCCATTGCCCTCTCTTTTTCTTGTTCAAGTTGACTCACCTTGTTCTGAAGTTCTCTAATTGTGTTTTCCATTGCTTTCATATGTGCAATTGTGGCTTCTTTGAATTCCTTCATAGATTTAAATTCTTCTTGAAGGGACTCTATAACTTTCCATAATTTAGATTTGTCATCGTTTTCATGTGTTTCAGTTGTGGTGAGGTGGTTCGGGCTGGATGGAATAGCATTGCTTTCTTTTGTTGGAGACATTTCGCTCTGTTTTTTTTTTTTTTTTTTTTTTTGGTCTGGGGCCTCTGGCCATGTGGAATTTTTTAGCTGTCTTCTAGAGTTGGGTCCAAAGGGGGCGCTTTGGTGTAGGAGTATAGTTGCCTTACTCCACCCCTATAAGGTGAGTCATTCAGCCCTGCTTCCTAGGTGGAGACCTTATTTATCCAGGGGGTGGAGCTGTGTAAAAGTAAGCTCTGGTTCACAGCTGGAAGGGCCAGTACTAGTGCAAAAGTCAGATATAGGACAGTTTCAAATATTTCGCAGTTTGCTCGGGGTTGGTTCCTGTGGTGGGTAAATCTGCCCTTCACCCCCAATAGCCTTGCTGCTCCCACAGCCTGGAAACTGGCCAGTGATGTCACAGCAGTGGGTTGCAATCTGTAGTCTGAAGGCACTTTTCAGCTGATCTGCGCTCACTTCCAAGGGTCACAACCTTTTGCCAGATAGCTGAATCATCTGTGCGAGACCTGGGGGTGCCTAGCAGGGTGGGGATTATCTCTGCATGGGATCTGAATCTGCTTGCTGGGTATTAGATTGGAACTTACCCAGCATCACTTCTGGTGGGGGATGGGGAGGATCCAGATTCCCAGGTCCAGCGGCTTCCTCGCATGTCTGAGAGTGGGAAGGAGCGTCCTGCCCAGGGAACCTCAGTGGTCCCTGGGTAGTTGAGTGAGATATAGAGGGAGTTGAGCTGTTTGTACAGCATCCTGCAACACTTGCCTCCCTGTGACTGTTAACTCTGAAATCAAAATACGTCCCTGTAGGCCACCGCCATCTTGGATCCCCGTCAAGCAATGTTTGAACAACTTTTGTATAAAATGGATCTCCATTACTTTTTAGAGTATGTGAGTTTGATTATGTTTTGAAATGACATTTTCTCTGTGTGTGTATATATATATATTCATTGAGAAAAATATTTCTTCCTCTTTTTCTTAAATAAAATA
This sequence comes from Lophiomys imhausi, assembly GCA_907164525.1. Classification (NCBI taxonomy): domain Eukaryota; kingdom Metazoa; phylum Chordata; class Mammalia; order Rodentia; family Muridae; genus Lophiomys; species Lophiomys imhausi. The sequence goes on along the minus strand of CAJQZJ010000143.1, from coordinate 281,587 downwards.
TGTATTAGATTCCATATATTGTTTATACAATGATGTGTGAGCCCTTTCTCTTCTCCATTCAAACCTTACTGAACTACAGGTTGCTCCTTTTCGAAGTATGTATCTTTGTGTTTCTTAAGATGGCTCTCTATTCCTGACACCCTTCTAAACATGGACTCTTTCTACTTATTTGCCTGTTAAGGAAGCTCTTTACTATAAAAATCTTTCTTGACAGTGCATACAGGCATTGCTAGTTTATTTTTGTCATTCTGTTTTATGAATATGTTTTAAATTTCTTTTAAACTACCTGTTAGGATCCTGTATTTTACCTGTAAAAATCAAAACACTAAACACAAAAATGAGATAAAAATAAGTAATATTTAAGAAAAGTGATTGAAAGCAAACTATTAACAGTTGATTAGTAATGGTTGAGTTTAAAATTTTCTAGTTTATAATTTTTTAATCAATAACTGGCTACTTCAATACCTTTTTTTCCTATGCTTTATTTTAAGTTAACTGGAGAAATCATTTTTTAAGGTATAGCCAAATTCTTCCATATGAAATACTTTACATAATACTAGGATTTGTTACTAAAAAATATAAATGAGTTATCTTTTATAGAGAAAATAAAAGAAAATAATATCTTTTTGTTTTGGCTACAGATATTTCTAACATATTTTAGATTTTCTTCTTACATGTGCAAAATAAAGTGAATTAAATAAGTATGATTATCAAGAATGTTACTCAAAAATTTCCTGGACCATTTTCAGAACTAAAACTCATATATACCTTATGCTCAAAATGTTACAAGACTAATTAAAGAATCCCATGGAATGACGTAACTCTTTCAAAAATTTCATGCAGCTAACATATTTTGAGTATTCAAACAGTGAGGTTCTCAAAATTAACATGTGGCTGTCAGCCCCATGCCTATTTATGAGTTTCTGGTTTCCAAAGTGTGATTTTGTTTGAGAGACACTGAACATTAGAGCAGTCCTAACCACTCCTGATGAGATATTGGTGGTTATGGCACATTTAAGGTGACAGTAAATAAATGCAACTTCTGACTTGTGAAAGAGACTTCCAGGAGCATTATAGGAACTAGAAATAAAGTAGGATTAGTAGAAATTCCAGGCAAAACAGCACAAGTACACTGTTTCCTCCTGGCCTAAAAGAAAGTATTTTGTGGTTGGAGAGGTGGCTCGGCAGTCAAGAGCATAGATTCCTCTAACCAGAGGACAAAAGTCCTAGCAGCACATTAGGCAGAGCACAACCAACTGTAGCTCCAGCTTCAATGTATATGCACATGCACAGACAGACACATGTACACAGAATTTTAAAATGTATTGAATATTTTTAAAAGGCAGCCAATTTCCTGAGGTTAATTTTGTCTCTGAGCCAAGTACAAAGCCAAACAAAAAAATACATAACAGCTTCAGAAAGATAAGATAAAAATGTTTCACTGTGCCTCTAAACAAAATGAATAGAGTTAGACATGGCAACACTACCCTGAAATCTCAGCATTCCAAAGAGAGAAGAAGGAAGGTGACAAGTTTGAGGGTAGTCTAGGACACACACATGACCCTATTTAAAACAAAAATTAAGACAAGGATAGGAGTGAGGAAAGAAGGGGTTCAGGAAGAGGGGGAGGGAGGAAGTAGAGAGAATGGTGTATTTCTCAAATAAAAATTAATTTTCTGCAACATTTTAATAATTTCACTTTATTACTATTATTTGAAATAACTTTTTAGTAATATTAAAGAATATAAAATATCAAACTATTGAAGTTTCCCATTTCCCTAAACAGAAATAAGCAATACAAAAAGACTTGGGAATAAACTTCCATTGAAATGTATGTTATAATAGAATCATACTATTCTGTTATTTCTTTTGCCTTAATAATAATTGATACTATTATTCTGTGATTTTATATTGGTTTTTATAATGTTTCCTTGTATGGATATAATATATTTTAACCACAAAGAATTTCTGTCTTTCTCACAAATATTAATTAAAATATAATAAATATCTTCTTTAGGCATTATTGAATATTATTTTCATATTAAAATTCTACTGTGAAAGGAATATGGTCAGACTCTCAGCTTTTTGCTATAGTTTAATATATAAGTCCATTCTACAGAGTCAGTGTTCTCTTTTTATTTTATACTTTATTTACTTCATTCCCGGGTTGTGGCACTAAATTGAGGAATGATGGAATCCTTAGGACAGAGGACTTTCTAGAGGAAGTGTACTGCTGGTGTAATACTGTCAAGTTTCTACCTGCTCCCTTCTTACTTCTCTGCTTTCGTTTTTCATTGTAGCAAAACATTTTTTTCTGTTTATTTATTAATTCAAGTTACATCTCGATCACAGCCCCCTCCCTCCTTCCATCCCAGCCTCACCCTCCCACCCTCTACTACCTCTCCCATTTATCCTTCTCTTTCACTGTGGGGGACCCCCATATCAACCTGCTCAATTCATCAGTTACATGAGAGCTAAGAGCTTCCTCTTGTTCTGGGGCCTGGGATGGCAGCTCAGTTAAGATAAAGTGTCCCACTGAAAGGTAACAAAGTCCATTTACTCACCTTAAGTGAGTAGCCAGGGCTACACACTTACCCTGTAATGAAAATCTAGAATAAACAGAGCCAAGAACCAAAGATTGACCGGTTGAAACTGTAAGTTAAAGTAAGCCTTTCTCCTTCTTTGTCAGGTATATTGTTACAATGAGGTAAACCTTGGCAGCACAGAAAAGGTGCCTAAAAGGTTTACATATCTCCAGATTGGGGAGGAGATTCATACTACACACCCTACCAGTAATATTTTACTCAAAACTACTAAGTAAACCAATATTTCAGAACACAGAAACCTTTCTACAATAAATTAATCAAAAATTATATAGCTTGTGTCTCAAACAACTAAAGGAAAGAAAGTGATAAATAGCATATTTTAAAAGGACACTCAAACATTAAATTAAAATGTTCTTTGTGATCCTCACTGGAATGATCATTTTTAACATTCATTAATCACTTTCCATTTATTATTATTACTATTTTATTACTACTACTATTACTGTTGTTTTTGGGGGGACAAGATTTATCTTTATAACACTGGATGTCCTGAAGTTCACTCTGCAGCTTAGTATTTCATTGTCATTTATTTTTTAAATTGTAAAAAAAAAAAAAAATGAAGATGATTTTCTCAAAAACAAATCAATTTTCAGATCCTCCTTCATATTTCTACTTTTATCTGTTTTAAATTCAAACTTTATTCAAGTAAATCATCTTTAAGCAATGTGTTTTCTGCTTTCAATCATGACATATAGAATTCAGTCTGCTTAGCTGTCTAACTCAAACACAAATGGAATAATTCATGTTTTAATCTCATTTTCTTCTTTAATTTTCTGAGTATGGGAGTTTCATCTCAATGTATATCTGTACCATGTGCATGAATAGTGCCCATGGTACATAGAAGAGTCCATCAGATCCTCTGAAACTGGAATTAGAGATGACTTTGAGCCAGCATGTGCATGTTGGCAATCCAACCTGGGACCTCTAGAAGAGCAACCAGTGCTCTTAAATGCTAAGACATCTTTTTAGCTCTTCAATATTTAAACAAAATTTTAAATATGAACTTATTGATGTCCCCAGTAGTATTTTAATCATTTAACCATTAGCAAATATTTTTAACATATTTTATTTAATAGGTGGATTAAAAACTTTTTAGGCCAAAAACAAATTTTAAGGTGAAGAATATTGAAAAAAAATTAGCATTCTGAGGATAAGCTTTTTATAACTCCAATCAAATAGCCATTCCCACATTTTCTGAATCTGTGACTCTGAGCTCACCCTGACAATTCCAGTTGATAATAATGTTCTTTGATTGGGGACCATATATTCAAGCCCTCAGATGTATGTATCTAGAACTTACAGATTTCAAAAAGAAATGAAGAGTATCACCTTATATTACTTTACCACAGTAATAAAATTTGAAATATTAGCATCTATTCTTTTTTGACAAATTAAAGATAATTTTAGCAGATTTAATTTCTTAGATGCAAAACAACTTAATTATTCATTACAAATCTGAAAATCATTGACATTAAAGAATTTATTAAAAATATTTTTGAAGAATATATTTTAAGTGGTTTTGTTAATATTCAGCCAACTATAAGTTGTTGCATCATTTATTTGTTTTAATCCTTGCTGTGTAAGTTACTAGATACATGTGAATAACTTCATTTCAGTTTTCAAAAGCTTGTATCCCTTATCTATAACAATTAAAATTGGTTGCAGATTATTGTATAATGTTATAAAGTGGTGCACAGTATAAACTGTAACATAAATATAATATGAATAGAATATAGTTTCATCTGTAATTATATATAATAATTGAATTACAATAACTATTAAAAATGCCGGCTGTTTGAATATTGCACATATATAGTTAAATATGGCAGCTACATACTTTTAATCATATTGGAAAGCAACTTTGAAAGGAATTTAAGAATAAAACATGAGCAAACTTTCACTAACATCATAGCTATGTGTGTAACTCAGCTCTCTGTTTCTGTGATGAATAACTAAGATTGTTGAAGAGGAGCATAAGTGTAGCTGGCTGAGAGTTTCAGTTCATGGTCAGTGATTCCATTGTTTTGGGACTTGTGCTGAGGTGAGGTAAAACATCATATTAAAAGGACCCAATATAGAGAGCTGCTAACTTCATGTCGACAGGGAAGCATAAAGAAAGAAAAAGGAAATGGATTTCACCATAATCATAAAGGCATTTTAACCATAACCAGTAATACCTCTAATGAGGTCACATCTACAAAAGATTCCAGCATTTCAAAATATGGTGGGCAGGCGACTATTCAGACTTTAACACAAGATCCAACCTCAACAGTAGATAAAAAGAGGAGAAAATATATTTAGGAATTCAAGTTATTATCCATCAGTCAATGAGAGGTGTTGAGGGAAAGACTAATATCATTGCTTCTGATAGGTTGCTTTCAATGCTGAGATCTGGTTACCACCCCTTCTGGGGCATTCTCTTCATTGGTTAATAAAAGTCACTTATGGCCAATTAGCTGAGCAGAAAGAATATAGGAAGGCGGGACTTCCTGAGATTAGAATAGGAACCCTCTCCTTTAGAGAGAGAATCCTCTTTTCTGCTGGAAAACACAGAAGCAGATGAATGTAATTGAGAATGCTGGAAGCTAATCACAGGCACATGGCGGTTTGGGATTAGGTGATCCGGCTAAACTTAGAGTAGTTAATTGAGAGTCTGCCCTGCTAAGGGCTAAGCATTAATACATTAAAAGGTCTTGGTGCATTTAGTTATTGGGGAAAGGACTACAGAGGCTTATATGCCCTCAGTCCAAGCAATCTTGGGTAGTCGGACTCCCAGACACCCCTTGAACCCAGGTGAATCTCCTGCCAAGCTGCTGATAATTCTACTGGCCTAGTATAACAACTTACATTAATTCACAGAGTTTAGGTTACAGGTAGTCTAGGCCACCCTTGATCCTGGGGCTCTTTCCCCAGGACAAATCAGGCAACTGGTTAAGGCACTCTAGGCCCTTCAGCAGATATCCTGCCAGGCCACCAGCTCCTCTGCCAAGCTGCTGCCAACTCTGCAAGCCTAGTCTTACAGTTTCTACTTATTAATAACTACAATTGATAATTAACTTGCAGTTTCAGAGAGGCAAAAAGAAAAATTGATGTATCAGGTAAAGATATTTGAAAAGACTAAAGATGAAAAATAAGTATACACAAGACTATACTTCATGTTTCATGTGTATAAGACTATAGTAATATTTGTGCATGTAATATTTTTGAGGTGGTGGGCTTCATGGTGTTTCATTGTGGCATTAGGGTCTGAGGTAGGTATTTTTTATTCCTAACTCAAGTGGAGGTTATAAGAATAATTTCATTTTTCATAAAAATGGAGATAAATTGTATATTTCTCAGAAAGAAAATATTATAAGATATTGTTTTTATTTTTAATCACCTTATAATTTTAGGACTCTGTATTAAGTGTATTGATTGATACTTACATGTCTATGGTGTTATCTGTCATTAGAAACTGTTTATTACCCTGTATTCATTTCCTGTCACTCAAAATCATGTCTCTGATGTTTCCTGTGTTTTCGCTCCGGTAGGAATGACACCAGCAATCATGTTGTCCTTTTCCCAAGAATATTAGTATACTTCATCTCATATGCATCCTCCTCTCTCTGTCTCTGTGTCTTTCTGTCTCTCACCATTAAGTTCTTGTTTTTCTCCATGCCTTTCTATGGGCCATGTAAATTTTACTTTTCACCTAGTCTTCTGTGTGGTTTGTTTTCTGTCTCTCATTACTAGACAGAGGCAGCAGCAAAGAGCTTCTCAGATGTCATTTAATGGACCTTTGAGCATATGAGCATATTTTTTTTCAAAGCCATGATCCCTCTTCTTTTCACCACTTGATGGATTTTATTTACTGTACAATGGAATCCATGTTTCATTACCTCTGCATTTCACTAATGAGAAACTAGCCAGTTATTTTTTTATTGGTGCTCATTGAAAATACTTTTCCAATGCAATCCTTTTCCTTTGACATCGTTATTCACTAACTACAGGCACACTGCAAATTTGGAATTTTCAGTGTGTGCTCCTCATCATCACTATCTAAAATTCTGCATGTTGGTATAGGCCAAAACTCATTCCAAAAATGTGTTTTTCTCTTTGCCAATTAATTGTATCTATTTAGAGGTAAAGCTGCATTGTAACTTTGTGAAATCTTCAAATACTTGTATAGTTATGTACTATTATACTTTAATTCCATTTGTAAATCTAGTTCAAAACCAACTTAAAAAAGACCGTTTTGTGCAATATAATCTGTTTTATATATATAGTTGAATAACCTTTCTGAACTCAGACAGAGATGCATTGCTTTCTTTCCTATGGATAGAGTCATTTTACAAAAGGTGTTAAAATCTGTTATGATCTCTTTTATCCTTATAATTTTAGTTTCAACATAACACTCTGTCTAACATAGTAAGGAAACCCTCAATAACTTTCCTCAAATACCTGAACCTTGAATTAACAAGTGAAAGACTCAAAGTCTTGAACTTTCCCATTTTTCTTTTAAAATAGTGTTTTGCATTTTTATGGATTTAGCATTGTCAAATGATTTTTCCCCTATTACAATATTCTTTTCCTTTTTCTAAACCTAACCACACTGACATCACTGTGCAAAGGTGAACATGAACTAAGAAAACATTTCTTAAAATCTATGAACTAAATCTCCCTTTTTCCCCCTTTGTCAATGTAATGCACCTCTTGCAGGCTTATTGTCTTCAAAGATAAGAATGTTACAGTAAAGGAGGGAAGGTTAACTCAAGTCAACACCACTCTCCTTTTATTCTTCTTCATGTATTTTTACTGATCTTGCACAAAACTGAAGTCAAAGTTGATCAAAGACCTTAACATAAACCTTACACACTAAATCTACTAAAAGAGAAAGTTGGGGAAAAGCCTCAAACTCATCGGCACAGGTGACAACTTCCTGAACAGAACACCAACAGCTCAGCCTCTAAGACCAACAATCAATAAATGGGACCTCATGAAACTGAAAAGCTTCTGTAAGACAAAGGACATGAATAAAATGGCACCACCAAATTAGGAAAAGATCTTTACCAACCCCACATCTGACAGAGGAATAATATCCAAAATTTACAAAGAACTCAAGAAATTAAATGCCAAGAAACCAAATAATCCTATCAAAAAATGGGGAACAGAGCTAAACTGAGATTTCACAAAGGAGGAATCTCTAATTGTTGAGAGACACTTGAAGAAACACTCAGCATCCTTAATCATTACCTTGAGTTGCATCTCATACCTGTCAGAATGGCTAAGATAAAAACTCAAATGACAAGCCGGACATGGTGGCGCATGCCTTTAATTCCAGCACTCTGGAGGCAGAAGCAGGGGGATCTCTGTGAGTTCGAGGCCAGCCTGGTCTACAAAGTGAGTCCAGGACAGCCAGAGATAAACAGAGAAACCCTGTCTTGAAAAACCAAAAAAAAAAAGCAACAACAACAACAAAAAACCTCAAATGACAGAACATAATGGTACGATTGTGGAGAAAGGGGAACACTCCTCTATTGCTCTTGGGAATGGAAATCAGTCTTGCAATATCTTGGAATAGCTCTACCTCAAGAACCAGCCATATCACTTCTGGGTATACATCCAAATGTTTCCTCCCCAAACAAAAAAGGCATCTCTTCATCTATGTTCATAGCAGTCTTATTTGTAATAGCTAGAAACTGGAAACAATTCAGATGTCCCACAACCAATGAATGGATAAAAAAACTGAGGTACATTTACACAGTGGAATACTACTCACCTATCAGAAACAAGGAAATCATGAAATTTGCAGCCAAATGAATGGAACTAGAAAAGCTCAAACTGATTGAGCTAACCCAGACTCAGAAAGATGCATATGGCATCTATTCACTTATAATTGGATTTTAGCCATGTAGTACAGGATAACTATCCTACAACCAATACACCAAAAGTATCAGGAACTGTTCGAGAGACTGTTGCCTGTTAGTGGGACACTTTGCCCTAGTGATGCTACCATGTAGGCCGCCAGTGCAAGAGGAAGCTCTTAGCCCTCATATGACTGCTGAAGTGGGTAGGGCTTATATGTAGGGACACCTCATTCTGGAGGAGTAGTCAATCATCAAAGGAAGTCAGGGCAGGAGCTCAAGGCTGGAACCGAAAAGGAGCTGAGCTGGAAGCCATGGAGGAGTGCTGCTAACTAGCTTGCTTCACCAGGCTTGCTCAGTTTGCTTTCTTGTACACCCCAGGACTTCCTGCTCAAAGGTGGTACAGTGGGCTAGACATTCCACATCAATCATTCATAAGAAAATACACTACAGACTTGCCTACTGGAGGTTTACGAAATGGAGGCATTTTCTCAACTGTGATTTCTCTTTCTAGATTAAGTCTAGGTTTGCATCCAGTTAACAAAATCTTATCAACACAGATATATTTCCTCCCTCCCTCTGTGCCCTATTTCACCTACCTCTATTCCTCCCTTCCTTTGTTTTATGAAAAACATACCTTACAGGGTACTCAGCCTCCTGAATGCTGAGATTTCAATTCAGGTGGATTGGTCTTTAAGTGGATAAAGTTAAAGGACTGTTATTCAATAATATACATGTTTACAAAATGATGTGATAAAAACATATGCATGTAAAAAAGAAAGAAAAAGAGCATTGTGATGGAGATGTAATTTGAAGTAATAAATAAACAATAAAAATATTTTTTAAAAGTTAAGAAGAACATAGTTAAAATATTTCCTAAAGTTTGAAGTAGTTTCAAAGTCTCTATCTTTCAAACTCTCTTTGAATCTCATTAATTTTTCTGTACTAATAGGCTTCCTTAAGTATATCTGCACTTTATGTTTAGCTATATGTAGAAAATGTCTTACAAAAACTAATTGTATCTTGCCTCAGTTTTTCCCTAAAAATATTAATTTCAACTCCATTCTCACTACGTCATTGAGAAATATTATGAAAAGATCTCTGTATTCATCTTTGTTAACCTATTCTATAATTACTAAGGTTTTTCTTTGTTTAATATTTATTTATTACTTCAGGTTACATCTCCATCACAGTGTCCTGTTTCTACCCCTCCCAGTCCTGCCCTCCCACCCTTTACCCCCTATCCCTTCCATCCCACTCCGGAGTGGAGTGTCCCTACATAACAGTCCCCTGCCCCAGTTCAGCAGTCATATGAGGGCCAAGAACATCATCTTCTATTGATTTGTTCACAGTCATCATTCCTTCATAACTATTTCCTTTTATCATTCTTATTACAATTATTATTCTTTTATTCATATTTTGTTGTGTCAATAGAAATTTTAGATTTGGGTGATTTTTTTCATATAATATTAGCATAATCAAATTTTATGTGTTTCTGTTTATCAAGACCATTTCTGTTTTCTTTACCCACTCACATTAGTCACTGTTTGGAAGTCTAGATAGGGTTTTTTTTTTCAGTTGAGATATACTTGTAAATACAAGATAGAATACTTTCTTTTCTCTAACCTTTTTTTGTGCTCACAGTCAAAAAATTAAAGCTTGATAAATAAGATATTCACGTTTTATATTTATGTCAGTTATCAATAAATTCTTAATAATTTTATACAATATTAAGTAAGTAAAAACAGGCATTTTTGTTAGATTGAAGTATGATGTAACAAAATTCTAGTTCCAGCATAGCCTGGAACTTCCTTTGCTTCAGCATCACACAAATCATATTTTTATAATCGTAGTTGGAATCTTCACAGAGAACATTGGTGCATGTACTACGGGGATCAGTGAGGGATTTCTTCAAGAAACTAAAAACTGAACAACTTTATTATAGTGCTCTATCAATCAGGATTTTTACACAAATGATATAATTCCTGTCTCACCTACACTTTTACTTTCACATTTATTTTCTCACTGTTTGTGAGTGAAGGAAATGAAACCAGCTTAGAACAGGTGAACTGATAATGAAAATTTGGTACATATACACAGTACAATTTTATTCAGCTATGCAGACAACTGAAATCATGGTATTTGGAGAAAAGTGGATAGAACTAAAAATCATCACATTACTTCATTACATCCTTTCAACTATACCAAGGGGAAAAAGACAAATGTCAAGTTCTCTCTTATATGTATAACTTAGATTTAAATTTGTATAGATGCACATATATGTGTGTATGTATATATTATGAAAGTAGAAAAGGAGCCATAAAATGGGAAGAGGAGATTTTAAGTAGGACAAATTATGCAAATATTTGACATGAAAGCTGAAGGGGAATTACCTGGGGACTGAAATGTTAGATGGTTGACAGGAGAGAGATGAAGAACAGGAGGATAAATAGGAACAAATGTACATTAAAATGTCATAATGAATCCCATTACTTTAAATTTTAACATAAACAGAAGCAAACAAACAAACTAGATTTAAAGGAAAAAAAACCACCGTTCATTCTATGAACAAACCTCGATTCATCTTTATTGGCTATATATAGTCTTTGTGTCTTGCACTGTGAGAGTCCCCTTGTAAAGTATACTACAACCAAATATACTTTAACTGCATGAACCCTACTAGTGTCTTCCTTCAAGTCTATCATATCCAATAGGAGAGCAGTCATTCTCAGTCCACGGACACTAGAGAAGACAGGGAAGTCTCACATTTGAAAAACATCAGGAAGCAGAAACAGTGGGAACATTTGGCAGTATTTGCCACTGAAGTTACAACACATTGGGATATTAAACGGGTTGTTAAATGATATTTTTAAACAATCAAACAAAAAAATGTCTTGACTTTTAAAACATCTCATGACTCAATTGGTAATGATCAAAAATACTCTCGGATTAAGAGGTACTAACTAAACAAAATGACCCCAGATCTCTCACTTCTTATCCAGAGATTTTAGAGAATGAAAGACTTGGTAAGTTTCAACAACACTATCATTTTAATCTATTCATGATTTTAAAAAATTAACAAAAAATTAAGCCATGGTGTTTCTGTGTGAGAAAACAAAACTTAAGAGGGATAGAGAGAGAAAAAAAAGGACTGTTGATTCTGCCAATCATTTGCCTAGAAATTTAGTGTTAGGTATATCTCAAATGAAACAAGATTGGCATACTACCTGCAGTTACAAAAAACAAACAAACAAAAAAACATAGATGCCACCAGGATACCCATAGCCAAAATTTAAGTGACAGTAAATGTCAAAAACATGTTTGTGGCAACAAAAGTTTTAAAATGTAGAGTTCACCAAATAAACAAGATTAAAAGCAAAACATTTTTTTTTGTTCTATTCAAAATACAGTGAGGACACTATAGGCAGCATCTTCATCATAGATGCGGAGCAGGAAATGATCCCAAGCAATTGGCCTTAATGAGTAAGAAAGACTCGCTCTCCATGAATAAGCCACCACCAATTTGCCTTTTTTTTTTATTACTCTCATTATAGGAAGTCATCTAGAGGTTGAATGTCAGAAGAATTAGTAAGATAGAGAACACTTGGATATGTGAAAGGTAAAAATTTAGATAATGACAGTAATTACATTTCACTGAAGAGTTGGCAAATGCCATTTTAATAAGTATATTAGTTTTAAAGTTTTATACTGGTAATAACATCATATAATGATATTAAATGCATTTAATTTTATGTATTTAACAGGAGTAAAACCTTGAGATTTTAAGGGAAAATACAGAGATTTTTAAGACCAAATCAATCTTCACATTGACCTCAATTTTGTAGTGCTTTTAAAATTAATTCTCATAAAACTTTTGGTTTTGGATCTAATCCTAGTAAGATTTAGAGGTTATGCAGCAACTATATTCATCTGCATTTGTGAACATATACATCTTTTTGGTGTACTTTTTCTTGAACACAAGCCCATGATATAAAACATTTACTGCTGTCATGTTGCTAAATATACCTGTGATCAATTTTCATAGAATGCAGTGGTTAATCATGACTTAGTCTGAACTTTCTTTATGATCAGCCTATTTCATATTCTCATAATCACACTGGAAATCTCATGAATAGAAATTAAGTTGATCTCACTAAATAGTAATTTACAGTGTGAAGTAACAGCAAAATTCTAAATAGGTTAAGTCACTTTATTCCCTACAGTTCACTCCCTGGCACAAAATGTGATCTCATAGTTATTGAATGAAATTGTGTTTCTTCTATTGCTTTCTTTAATTGATCCATCTATTTCTCCAATTCATAGAATAATCTTCTATACCTACAGTAAATGTAAATTTCATTTCTTCAGATCAGGGGATGAGATGGCAGCCATACTCAAGCTTTACTAATTCATAGCTTGGAGTGACCCCAGAGCATTTCTAAGTATCCCTAGGCTTAGACCTGGATGCTTCTAACCTTCTGCAAGCCTGGACCTTGAAGGCTTCAGTTCTCAGCCTCCATCTGCTAATGTAGGTAAAGAATGTTTTCAGCTTCTGAGACTTACTACTGAATAAGGTCACCCTTTCTAGTTCTTTCTGAACTCTGGCTAGCTGATTCAACTCAATTGTTCTGACTCAAAACTCCTTTCCAAGCTCACTGATTCAAACTGACTTGAGAAAAATGTCTCTGAACTGCGCAAACTGAACTGTACTGACTGCAGTTACTGTACAAACTCCACTCTTTCTCCCTGCAAGCTCTTAAATAGCCTTTCTTTTCTGTCTGTTCTCCTGAGAGTTGTGGGTATCTTATCTATAACTAATTTTGCTAAATCATTCTCTGATTTTTCACTTTGTCTACCCCACAATTTGAGTGCATTGTTTGGGATTAAGGTGTATTGACAATAATGACATACACTAAATTCCAGCCCGAAGGATTATAGGCCTATACTAAGAGTGTATCTGTATTCCAGTAGTATCACACAGACTTAGATCTTTGGATGTGAACCTTTCCCAGAGGAGTCATGTTCCCGGATTAAAATTCCTTTACATCCTAGCATCTGTAAAAGTCATCCTTTTTGCCAGTTAATTTTTAAGATATTTGTACATATTTCTGAGGTCAGTGTAATTTTCTGATCAAGCACATGTAATAGATTCAATCTAGTTAAAATTGTTTATTACTAAATTGATTTTTTGTGATAAAAACATTAAACATCTGTTTTTGTAGTAATTCTAGTACATATTTCTTTTTTTTTTTTTTGAGCCAAATTTGAAGCAAGCTTTATTAAATACTGGTCAGGACTGTGGACACTGGCCAGATCTATACCTGGGATTCTCCAAGAATGAACACAAATTACATTAGTCAGACACTTATAAAGGAAAAACCCACAAGGCTACGTACTTCCAACCTTCATACAATGGGGTAAGTATACAACCTGGCATACTTCCTACTTACATACCTCCCACCTACATGTGATCAATCACATCCTGTGCAGTTGGGGCAACCAACCTTGTTAACAGAAGTGAAAACACATGGCTTATTATCATACATGAACAACAGTCCCCAGCATTCCAGGAAGTTATCTGTCTTTGGGCAAGTAGGGCTTACAGATTAGAGGCATTTTCATTTCATTGATTTCTTTTTGTTGTTTTTTTTGTTTTTGTTTTTTTGCCAGAGGGTTTCTCTGTGTAGCACTGGCTATCCTGGAACTAGACCAGAGTGGCCTTGAACTCAAAGATATCCACCTGCCTCTGCCTCCAGAGTGCTGGGATTAAAGGTGTGAGCCACCATGCCCGGCAATTACAGACAGCTGTGAATTGCCATGTGGGTGCTGGGATTTGAACCAAGGTCCTTTGGAAGAACAGCCAGTGCTCTTAACTGCTGAGCCATCTCTCCAGCCTCGTTCATTGATTTCTTTTTTTTTTTTTGTTATTTAAATACTTTATTTTTTTTTCTTCAAGTTACATCTCAGTAACAAACCCCTCCCTATTCCCCCTTCCTAACCCGCCCTTCCACCCTCTTCCCCCAGAAGTTTCCCCTTTCAGTCCAGCAGATGGTTCCTTCTCTTATAACAGTAAGTATTATACAAAACAATAGATATAAATATGCCACATTTATGAGAGTAAATTGGCCCAGTATACCTTCCCAATGTCCAGTTTATACATATTTGGCCCCTAACTTTAACATTCTACTATCTAACCAACTCCATGAGTTTAAAGGTCTATATGTGACTCAACATTCATACTATCTTGTAACACACTTTTAAGAGTATCTTCTTAGATCTATAACACCCTCTTGATTCCTAAACAGTTCAAAATTTAACTATGAGACTCTAGCTGTCTATTCTTCAACCACCTCAGAGACCTGAGAGGGATAAATATATTTGCTTATATAGGAAGTGCAGGGCCTGCAGCTTCCAAAACTAAGAAAAAACATACCAATGATTGCCTGGACAGTTCCCATTTTCTCTCCATACATTCCAGCATCAATCTTCAGCCTTTGGGTCCTGTTTCTCTGACAGACATTTGTTGTAGAGCAGGGATTATGAAGGACTTACCTACCCTGTCTTGGCAGAGTTAGGCTGTCGACTTCCCTGCTACCAAGTTTTGTCCTTTTTGGACAGCAGTCTGTCTGCAGTTGTTGCAAGGGGTTTTTTCATGCCAAGAGAAAGGCTTGCCACTAATTCAACCATCTTACAGTGGAGGTTCTTCGATGCTTATCTTCTACTTGGAGTAGAATAGGGGGTGCTGTCAGGCGCTGATATGTCTCGATATCAAAAATAATCTTGATTTAAGATAACATCTTTGAATGCCATATTCTGCAGATCTCTAGGGGTTTTTGAAGATGCCCTATCCATCTCTTGTATTTAGATAAGCAAATGTTGCTTGTCTCTTAGCAACTTGATTACTGGGTAGTTTATAGAATATCTGTGATAGACTGTCATAGTAGCTAACAAAGTGACATGTTTGCATGACTAGGAGTTTGTTTTAACTATCCTAGACTGTTTTAGACGGTTGGTATCAAGAGGTCAGAGCTTCACATTTTATTTTTAAGTATCTCTAGGTATGATACCATTAGGAAGCATTACCTTTAAATTTGTATCAATATACAAAGATCTACTCAATTGTGGTTAAATATACTCTTAATTATGTATCAATATACCAAGATCAATGCCTATGTAGCCCAATATAATCTTAATATTACGTCCATATGCAAGGGTCAATACCATTGTGGCCAACTATAATCTTAATTTTGTATCAATATACAAAGATCAAAACCGATGTAATCCAATACAATCTTATTTTTGCACAATAAACAATGGTCAATACCACTTTAGCCAAATAAACTACTAATTTTGTATCAATATACAAAGGTATAAAGGCTTATTCAATAATCTTCTTCTTGGACCTTCCTGTGCTATGTCTATATCTCGTTTTTCTCAAGCCCATGCACTCCTACATAGGAGAGGAAGAAGGATACAGAAAAGGAAAAGTAGGAATTCCCTGGGGCTAACCTCCAAAACCCATTAAGACAGGACCATTTATCAGCTTGTAGTCTCTTCCCCTACATAACAGAGTTTTCAGTTATCATTCAAATAACCAAAAAGAAGGGCGGAGAAACACCCTCCCCACCCTCTGGGCATGGGACGTCCCTCTCTTAAAGTGACTTCCTGCTGATTTGGGTCGTAGTAGACCTGTTTGGGGCCCGAACCCAAATGGGAAAAATGATTAAAAATGTTAGTACACTCCTTTTATGTTCAGTCCTTCTGTTCTCAGCTGTTTAGATGACCTAAGGGGTTTGTAGGCAGAAGCTGATCTTGCAGGTTTCACTGAGGTTCCTGCCGGGGCATTGTGTAGAGCTGAGTGGTCCCAGTGACATTGGATTGCTGTGGTGGTTGCAGGCCCCCGATGGAAACAGCTATTGAGGAAGTCTGCGGTGCTCTCCCGGCCCCCCCCCCCCCCCCCCCCCCCCCCCCC
>CAJQZJ010000143.1:155697-265066 GCA_907164525.1 Lophiomys imhausi | reverse complement strand
CCACTGAAGTCAAAGGCATGGGCCAATACCACAATTCTCTTGTATTTTACCTTAGCTCCACGTCTTCTCTACACCTGGAGGTCTGCAAAACCAGGCCGAATGGCTGTATCCTCTGTTCCATTCACAGTGTTTCGGCCCTGCCCCTGCCTTTTTTTTTTTTTTTTTTAGTTAATAAATTTATTTGTTTGTTGCTTCAGGTTACATCCTTATCATATTGTCCTCTTTTCCCACTTCCCAGCCCCACCCTCCCATACTCTACACCCTGACCCTTCCGTCTTGTTCCTCGGGGGTGGAGTGTCCCTGCCTAACATTCTCTCACCACAGATCAGGAGTCATATGAGGGCCAAGAGCCTCTTCATTCACCAAGGGCCTACTAGGCAGTACTGCCAGTGAATGGTGTCTCATTGCTACTGGGGGAATACTAAAAAAAAGACCAACAAACACACAAACCCACAAAACCAAAGAATATCAACAAAAAAAAAAGAGAGGAAAAAGAGAAGGGAAAAGGAAAAAGAAAAAAGAAAAAAGAAGGAAAAAGAAAAAGATAAAAAAAAATTATGTCCTTGTTCCTTTTGATGTGTTGGTTGTCATACAGATATCCTGTACGATATAGTTAAAATCCTAATATAAGTGAATAGATGCCATGTGCATCCTTCTGAGACTGGGTTAGCTCACTCAGGATGAGCTCCTCTAGATCCATCCATTTGGTTGCAAATTGCATGATTTCACTGTTTCTGATAGCTGAGTAATATTCCATTGTATAGATGTACCACAATTTTTTAATCCATTCTTCAGTTGAGGGACATCTGGGTTGTTTCCAGTTTCTAGCTATTACAAATAAGGCTGCTATGAACATAGATGAGGAGACTTCCCTATGTCTCCGTGAGAAGTCCTTTGGGTGTATACCCAGAAGTGGTATGGCTGGGTCCTGAGGCAAGGTTATTCCTAGATTTCTAAGATATCGCCAGACCGACCTCCATAGTGGTTGCACAAGCCTGCACTCCCACCAGCAATGGAGTAGGGTTCCCCTTTCTCCAAACCCTCGCCAGCATGCTCTATCATTTGAGCTCTTTATCTTAGCCATTCTAACAGGTGTTAGGTGGAATGTCAGGGTCGTCTTGAGTTGCATTTCTCTGATGATTAAGGATGTTGAACATTTCTTCAGGTGTCTCTCAGCCCTTAGGGATTCCTCCTTTGTGAATTCTCTATTTAGCTCCTTCTCCCATTTTTTGATTGGATTATTTGTTTTCTTGGCATTTAGTTTCTTGAGTTCTTTGTAGATTTTAGATAATAGCCCTCTATCAGATGTGGGGTTGGTGAAGATTTTCTCCCAGTCTGTTGGTTGCCGTTTTGTTCGAATGACAGTGTCCTTTGCTTTACAGAAGCTTTTAAGTTTCATGAGGTCCTATTTATTGATTGTTGATCTCAGATCCTGAGCTGTTGGTGTTCTTTTCAGGAAGTTGTCACCTGTGCCAATGAGTTCGAGGGTTTCTCCTACTTTTTCTTCTAGTATCTTTAGTGTGGCTGGCCTTATGTTAAGGTCTTTGATCCACTTGGAATTAAGTTTTGTACAAGGTGATAGGTATGGGTCTAACTTCATTCTTTTGCAAGTGGACATCCAGTTGGACCAGCACCATTTGTTGAAGATGCTGTCCTTCTTCCATTGTGCGTTTTTGGCTTCTTTGTCAAAGTTTAGTTGGCCATAGGTGTGTGGATCCATGTTTGCGTCTTCAATTCGATTCCATTGATCCACTGGTCTGTTTCTATACCAGTACCATGCTGTTTTTATTACTGTTGCTCTGTAGTACAGCTTGAAATCTGGGATGGTGATACCTCCAGATGTTTTTTCATTGGACAGGATTGATTTAGCTATTCTGGGCTTTTTGTTGTTCCATATGAAGTTGAGAATAGCTTTGTCCAAGTCTATAAAGAATTGTGTTGGTATTTTGATAGGAATTGCATTAAATCTATATATTGCTTTTGGTAGGATAGCCATTTTTATTATGTTGATCTTACCTATCCATGAGCATGGGAGATCTTTCCATCTTCTAAAGGCCTCTTCCATTTCTTTCTTCAGGGGCTTGAAGTTCTTGTTATATAGGTTCTTTACATGTTTGGTTAGAGTTACCCCCAGGTATTTTATGTTGTTTGTGGCTATTGTGAAAGGGGTTGTTTCCCTTATTTCTTTCTCAGCATATTTGTTTGTTGTATAAATAAGGGCTTCTGATTTTTTTGAGTTAATTTTGTATCCAGCCATGTTGCTGAAGTTGTTTATCAGCTGTAAGAGTTCTTTGGTGGAGTTTTTGGGGTCGCTTATGTATACTAACATATCATCTGCGAATAGGGATAATTTGACTTCTTCATTTCCAATTTTTATCCCTTTGATCTCCTTTAGTTGTCTTATTGCTCTAGCCAGGACTTCAAGTACTATATTGAAGAGATATGGTGAAAGTGGACATCCTTGTCTTGTCCCTGAGTTTAGAGGAAATGCTTCAAGCTTCTCTCCATTTAATTTGATGTTGGCTACTGGCTTGCTGTATATTGCCTTTATTATTTCTAGGTATGGTCCTTGTATGCCCGTTCTCTCCAGAACTTTTAGCATGAAGGGGTGTTGGATTTTGTCAAATGCTTTTTCTGCATCTAGCGAGATTATCATGTGGTTTTTTTCTTTCATCTTGTTTATGTGGTGAATTACATTGATAGACTTTCGTATATTGAACCATCCCTGCATTCCAGGGATGAAGCCTACTTGATCATGGTGTATGCTACTTTTGATGTGTTCTTGAATTCGGTTTGCTAGTATTTTATTAAGTATTTCTGCATCTATGTTCATGAGGGAGATTGGTCTGAAGTTCTCTTTCTTTGTTGGGTCTTTGTGTGGTTTAGGAATCAGAATGACAGTGGCCTCAGAATGAGTTTGGCAGTGATCTTTCTGTTTCTATGTGGTGGAAGAGTTTGAAAAGTAATGGTGTTAGTTCCTCTTTGAAGGTCCGGTAGAATTCCATGCTAAAGCCATCTGGCCCTGGGCTTTTTTTGGTTGGGAGATTATTAATGACTGTTTCTATTTCCTTAGGTGTTATTGGGCTGTTTAAGCTGTTAATCTGATTTTGATTTAGTTTTGGTAGGTGGAATTTATCGAGGAAATTGTCCATTTCGCTTAGGTTTTCAAATTTAGTGGAATATAGATTTTTAAAGTAATGCCCGAATGTTTTCTGGATCTCCTCAATGTCTGTTGTTATTTCTCCCTTTTCATTTCTGATTTTGTTGATTTGTGTTCTTTCCCTTTGCCTTTTAGTTAATTTGGCTAGGGGTCTGTCTATTTTGTTGATTTTCTCAAAGAACCAACTCTTGATTTCATTGATTCTTTGTATAGTTCTTTTTGATTCTAAGTTGTTGATTTCAGCTCTAAGCTTGATGATTTCCTGTCTTCTGCTCTTCTTGGGAGTGTTTGTTTCTTTTTTTTCCAATTCACCCAGCTTAGCTGTTAGTTCACTAATATGAGCTGTCACAATTTTCTTTTTGAAAGCACTTAGTGCTATGAACTTTCCTCGTAGCACAGCTTTCAATGTATCCCATATGTTTGGGTATGTTGTGTCTTCATTGTCGTTGGATTTTAAGAAGTCTTTGATTTCCTTCTTTATTTCTTCCCTGACCCAGTGGTCATCCATTAAGGAGCTGTTCAATTTCCATGTGTGTGTAGGCTTTCTGTTGATTCTTTTGCTGTTGAAGACCAGCTTTATTCTGTGGTCGGATAAGATACAAGGTGTTATTTCAATTTTCTTGTATCTATTGAGACTATCCTTGTGACCAATTATGTGGTGGATTTTGGAGAAGGTTCCGTGGGATGCTGAGAAAAAGGTGTATTCCTTTGTGTTTGGGTGAAACGTTCTGTAGATATCTGTTAGGTCCATTTGTTTCATGATCTCTGTTAGACTCAATATTTCTCTGTTTGTCTTCTGTCTTGATGATCTGTCCTTTGCTGTGAGTGGGGTGTTGAAGTCTCCCACCACTAATGTGTTGTGATCGACGTGCGCTTTAAGTTTTAGAGTGTTTCTTTTACGAAAGTAGGTGCCTTTGTATTTGGAGCATAGATGTTCAGTATTGAAATTTCCTCTTGATGAATATTCCCTTTAATGAGTATATAGTGCCCTTCTTTGTCTTTCTTCATTAACTTCAGTTGGAAGTCTGTTTTGTTTGATATTAGGATGGCTACTCCAGCTTGCTTCCTGGGTCCATTTGCTTGGAAAACCTTTTCCCAGCCCTTTACTCTGAGGCAGTGTCTATATTTCGTAGTTAGATGTGTCTCTTGTATACAGCATAAGGAAGGGTCTTGCTTGCGGATCCACTCTGCAAACCGATGTCTTTTTATTGGGGAGTTGAGTCCATTGATATTGATGGATATTAGTGACCTCGGGTTGTTATTTCCCATTAGTTTGGTATAGGTGGTGGTCCTGTGCCTCTTTTGGTTTAGTTGCTGAGGGGTTTTCTATTCCCTTTGTTTTCTTGGGTGGAGTTTTCTTCTCTGGGTTGGGATTTTCCTTCTAGGATTTTCTGTAGGTCTGGGTTTGTGGGTAGATATTGTTTAAATTTGATTTTTTCATGGAATATCTTGTTTTCTCCTTCTATGTTGATAGAGAGTTTTGCTGGGTAAAGTAGTCTGGCTGGGCACCTATGATCTCTCTGGACTTGTAGTATATCTGACCAGTCCCTTCTAGCTTTTAACGTTTCTGGGGAGAAGTCAGGTGTAATTCTGATGGGTCTGCCATTGTATGTGACTTGACCTTTTTCTCTTACAGCTTTTAATATTCTTTCTTTGTTCTGTACATTTGGGGTTTCAATTATTATGTGGCGAGAGGAGTTTCTTTTCTGGTCTAATCTGTTTGGTGTTCTGTAAGCCTCTTGGATTTTTATTGGCATCTCTTTTTTCAGGTTTGGGAAGTTTTCCTCTATGATTTTGTTGAAGATATTTCCTGGACTTTGGAGTCGGGAGTCCTCTCTTTCCTCTATGCCTATAATTCTTAGGTTCCGTCTTTTCATTGAGTCCCTGATTTATTGGATGTTGTGGGTGAGATATTTTTTAGCCTTTTCATTTTCTTTGGATGTTGTACTGATTTCTTCCACTGAATCTTCCATGCCTGAGATCCTGTCTTCCATCTCTTGCGTCCTATTGTTGATACTCACATTCGTATTTCCTGTTCTCTTCCCTTGGTTCTCCACTTCCTCTTTTAACTCTGACTGTGTTTTCTTTATTGTTTCTATTTCTATTTTCATGTCTTGTATGGTTTTGTTCGTTTTGTGCATTTCCTTCTCCAGCTTGCTTGTTTTTGTATGAAAATCTTTCATGGCTTTTTCCTTTTCCAGTTCAAGCTCTGTCACCTTGGCTTGGAGCTCTTTAATGGTGTTGTTCCTTGTTTTGTTTTGTAGAATTGTGGCTTCTTTGAATTCCTTCATAGATTTAAGTTCTTCTTGCAGGGACTCTATCACTTTCCATATTGCAGAATTGTCAATGTTTTCATGTGTTTCTGTTGGTGTGTGGTCATCCGAATTGGATGAGCTAGGATGATTCTGCTTTGTTGGAGTCATAATTCCTTGATTTCTATTTTTTTTTCACCTTTCGCCATTGGATGCATTTAGCTGTCTGTTTTCTGTGCTTGGAACCACAATGGATGATTTGATGCAGGGGACGAGTTACTTGGCTATCTGTCGTTGCTTACAGGGGGATTTCAAGGTCACTGTGGTTTTAATCACCTGAGGCACTGTGAGCCTGTGCAGCCTATTCCCAGGCTGTGAGTAATGGACCAGGATTGTTTCACTGCTCCCAATTCAGTCTTCCCTATGTTGCACTCTGAGTTATCAGCCTGTAATGGTTCTGATAGTATGGGCCTGTTTGCCCAGGGACAGATTCTGTGGGCTTTGTTTGTCGTCGTCACGGAGGCTGACAGGGTCTGGCTCCACACCTAATATGTCTGGATTTTCCAGGATACAGCTATGGACCCCATTTCTGGTTTCTCTCTAGGCTTCTCACCACAGGGCTGGACTCTGTGCCTGATTCCCTTCCTGTCTGCGCCACCACGGGTCCCGTGGGTACCCCAAGCCCCGGATCCTCTGGCTGCCTGAGTGGACCTCTCGTCCCAGCAGCTCAGCCGTGGGTGCACGGATCCCTGGCCCCGCCCACACCTGTCTCTCTCCCCAGATGACCTGCCGTGGGTTCGCGGGGATTTGGCCCTGCCAGCCGTGCTCCCCCCCCCCAGCTGCGCTTCCTTAAGTGTGCGGGATTCAGCCCCTCCCTCCCGCCTTTGTGTTCCCAGCTTCCCGCGCTCTCTCGGAACCTCTTGCCCTCCGCTTCACGAGCGGCTGCGGACCACCCGTTGAGCCCCCTGTTTGTTCCTTGCTAAGCCTTCCACTATCTCGCAAAGTTTTTTAAGTGGGTATAAGTTCAACCTGATGTGTGGGGAGCCCAATAGGCCAGCGATCTATGGCCAAGTGGACCCTGATTCTGCCTGCTGTAAGTTGGGATTGATCTTACCAGGCGCCTCTCCAAATGGGAGTTCCCGAATCCCGGGTTTAGTGGCTGTGAGAGATGGGGAGAGCCTTTCCCTGGGACTTTTAACAGTCCCTTGGGAGCTGTGAGTGTTCCGGGGGGGGGGTCTATTCCCTCCAGTTTTTGCACAGTGCCCAATAACTCTGTGTTTTTTATGGCTCTTTTTTCCCACGTTCAAAATGTGTCAGTGTAGGTCGCCGCCATCTTGGCCTGCCCCCTAGTACATATTTCTTTATCATTTTTGTAATTACCATATGTAATTGCATGTTGCTAAGACTTGTTTTCCTCTGTATATGAAATTTTTTGCAGGTTTCTCACTGTCTCCTTTCCTGCATTCTTCCCTTCATCTCTAATCTCTGGTCTCCAACTTCTGCCTTTGTGAAGTTCATATTTTATACCCTCAAATTCTAATGATAGTTGTTCATGATTATAATCTCCAGTTGTATTGTTGAAAACAACTTATTTTCCTTATTGTCATTTGGATTATAGTAATCTGACATATGAGTACTTGATATATAACAGATAAAAGTCACATTATGATAGATTTATAGATAGATAGGTCTGTAGATACATTTGTCTCTGGTTTTATCAATTACAGAAATATAGATATCTTCCATGTTACCATGCTAGAGGTGTTGAGACTTGAGAGAATTAAATTGATAAGTGAGGTGGATTAACATCTCACACAATAGCCATAATGCCATTTCTCTGAATGTCTTCAGCTTGACACCTCCCTTTAGATAACCTCCTTTTGTTAGGCAGAGAATCAACAAGTAGCCAGTAACTACCAGTAAGACTATCTGGCATTTTCTTTCTTTTCACACACTGACATATATGTTCATTTTGGTGTGTGTAGTTTTCCTTGTGTGTTTTCTGTTTCTGCATACCTTATGGTAGGGTAATTGTCAATGACTTAGAAAACTGAATCCTAGAGCCCACCCTTTCATTTTAGACTTGCTTTGCCTCTAGTTGTTCTCAACTTCCACTCACTCCTTTTCTGTCTTTTGCACATGTTCTTCATATGTCTTCATGTGCACATTCTTTACTTTTAGTTATGACTTTTCCTTCTCCTTGTTCTCCTCTTCCAGGTGATAGTTTAGCACCTGTCTTTCCAAAAAAAAAAAAAAAAAAGAAAGAAAGAAAGAAAAGAAAAAAGAAAAACACACGAGTAAATGTGATGTGTTCTTTTTGATAATTCAGGCACAATTTAGGTGTCTAAGTAATTGTTAATTATGGAGTTTCTTAAGTAGCAAGACCAGGTGCAAATCAAAGATCCTTGAGTCCTCAGTGCTGTTCAGTTTCAACTTGTTAGTGTTATTTCCTTCTTCATTAGAGCTCGCAGCACTCCTGTGAGAAAGCTGAATTATAAGCAATAAAAGAGTCATTTCTCAAACAGAGGAGGTGAAGAACAGGAGTGATTTGACCTGTGAGTGGAAAAACCATGGAGTATAAAACATTCAATCAACCAAATCAAACTGTCGTAGCAGACATGAATGATTTGTGATTAATGAGAAAATGGAGTGAACTTTCCAGCAAGCATCTTATTAATGTATACTAACTGAGAGAAGAAGACATTAAGAATGTTGAAAAATACAAAATGTCCAGAAAAAAACATACTTTCTGTTATCTATAATTTAGTCATTTAATCTCTCTACATTTAATCAGTATCAATTCTGCTAGATTCTTTAAATAGTGGTGATAAATAAGTAGGTTCATATCTAATAGGCAAATGCTGAAGAAACTAATCTATTCAGTATTATCAAAGAGATAGGTAGCTACATGATATTTGAGTTAATGTAATTTTGTATATGCATATATTAATGTATCACTTTATCAATGAATATAACATTTACTTATACATATGCATGTAATTCAGATAGAATGAAGGAGAGTCATGATGACCTGAGATTTAAAGAAAAAGTATACAGTAAAGGGAGCTGCTGAAGCTGCATCCACCATGTTCCTTGTGTAAAACAAATCACACAGAAGGTGTATTTCTTCTGCAGTAATCAAATCGTTCCCTTATCCGAAATAATTGTTCTTCTTCCTTATGGTGCTCCCTGCAAATCAGTCTCAGATATTGTTCAAAAGATTATTATTGGTTTACAAATTCACAAATAAAAATACTTACTGATTTATTTTCACGTACAAATAAAGGAAATGCCTAAGCAGAGCATAAAAGGTCATTAGCAGCTGATTTTCTTGTTTGGTATTCAGCTCTCACTGGATATAACAGTATAATTCAAGAGTAAACACCATTTTAGTTCCATGGTTTCTTCAGTCACTCTGGGCTATATACTCACATCTGAAGATTTGGAGATATAAAGGATGAGCTAGAACATGTGAAACTTGTCTGTGCCTTTGTTACCTCACACAGTATCATCTTTTCTACTTCCATCCATTTAGCTGCAAAGTTCATTTTTCTTTGTAGCTGAATAGTATTCCACAGAGAATACTATTTTAATTTAATTTTCATACCAAATTTTAATTATCCATTTATCAGTAGAAGGACATTTAGGTTGTTTCTATTTCCTAGCGAATATGAATAAAATGCCAATAAACGTGACTTAGCAAGTATACCTACAACACACCTCAGCATCTGATGCTCAGAAGAACATTGCAGAAGATGATCTAGAAAAATTGTAAGAGCCAGAGGATTACCAAATCTCTTGTAAGACTGTGTCTCCTAGAAATGAAAGAAAAGTTTTACTCATGATAAATCTAGCCAATAACTACCTAAACAAGACATGAACAAGGACAGCTGTAATAGAAACAGTGATGTGAAATGGCTGAATCTCATAGGATCCTGCCCCTAGAAAAATAAATACAGGCAAATAATGGATTTTGAGAGGGGTAGGAGTCTTCACTGGAGAATGAGCCCCCCTAATTGGGTACACAATTGGGTACCCAAATAAGTAGTCAACTCTGAAATCATATACATGTAAGCAGCATTGAGTGGATTAGCATAAATATATATTATATATAATGAATATATATTAATTTATGTAAAAGGACTATATATATAATTATATATATTATTTTTACATGTGTGTGTTTAAGAATAACAGTCAAAGGAGATAGGATATAGAGATGAACTAAAGAGTAGGAGACATAGAAGGAGTTGGAGCGAGGAAAGGAAAATGCCTTCAAAAGGTTTGTGTATATTTTAGTGTCACATATTTTATTTATTGAATTGCCATGTAAAACCAGATCTTGTGGCACAAACCCATGATCTCAGCAATATGGAGGTTAAATTAATAGGATGGTTTGTTTTGAGACCAGCTACAAAAGAAGATCCTGTTCCTAAAAGAAAGGAAAGAAAAAAAGAATGGTGACTGAGGAGCAAGAATGAAGAGAGAAATTGGTAAGGACAATAACATAATTTTATTTTATTCATATCAAATTCTGAAGTGATTTTAAATAGTGCTGTCAAGTCTGGAAATATTTTCCTAAATGTTAAATTTTGAGATTGGTCCAATCCTCTATTAGTCACCTTTCTTCTGATATTACTAAAAGAAGCCTAACAAAATCAGCTTTGCAATGAGGAGTGAGTGATACTGGCTTACAATCTCTGATGTTTCAGACTACAGTTCTGTGGCTTTATTCCTCGAGGCCTGTGAGAGGCAGAGACCCAACAAAGAATTGATGGTGGAATAAAGATACTCACATTGTGGTAACTGATAACTAAAAGGAATATAGAGAGTAATCCCAGTGTCACCTTCAAGAACATATTCCAGTAGCATCAATTCTTGTCTCTAGACTTTACCTTCCAAAGGACATACCACTCCTAATAGGAGTATCAGGAGTAAACCAAACTGTGCACCCACTAAGCTTTTGGAAACACATGAATGCCAAACATAATGGAGTGTACCGGGTGACTAATTCTTCTCTAATGCAAAAGATTCTGAACTTTTAGTTACTTTTATTATTTTAATTTTCTGTAAAACTCAAATAATGTTATATTACTTGCTTAAGCATTGCTTATGAATTTTTCTGTGATTAAACATAATTATTTATTGGAAATAAGGTTTTTCCCCAAATTCTAGCTATTCCCTTTTGTGCCTGAGTTTATTTACATTGAGAAGAAGTCTAAGCATTGGTTGTAGTTACTCTTCTTGTAACTATTAAATGGATTTCTACCTTCTAGGAGTGTTTAACTTATTCAAATTGTCACTTTTAATTAAGATCTGAATAGTTAAGAGTTTCTTTGGGGTTCCTATAAGTGACAAAGCCGGGTGATAGAAGCCTCTCTGGGGAATTCAGAGCAGAAGTCTTAATCCAGGGAATTGATTTCAGAGGGTAGTAAGATTTAGAAGTGAATGAACAATACCACAGTTAACATGTACAAATTTAAACTAAGAAAAAAAAAAGAGTAAATTTGAAAAACTGTATTCATTATGGAAGTAAGTCAGGTCAAATCTGTATAAATTCTAATTCTTGCTTTGAAACAAAACACAGAAAGCCATGATCAATTAAATATCAGAAAAGGAAGGCTCAACTCTCAGGAAAAGACTTGGCTTCCAGAAGACATGAAATGAAGCTTTGAAGAGTGAAATAGTGGAAATAAATTTCTGAACTAGAGTAAAGGTATAGAATGAGTGAACAGATGGGCTTAACCATGGTAAGGAGACAGATTTTCACTTTCTTTGTCTTTCTTAGTGATTTATGGGAGTTGTAAAGTGAATCAGAGGAAGAGTACCACATCTTTGCATTTTCAAATTTTACTTTTTGAACACAAATCACTACATAGATCATTCAGAGTGTAGGCTACAACTGCAGGATTGTGAGGAAAAAAAACTAATTCTGCTTTTCACTCATATTATATGTCAAACACCACAGCACTAAAATTGTTAAGTTTTATTCCATCCATTCCATTTAAATCATGGAAAACATTTTTGAGACAATGTATGTTACTGTGAATTGAAGAAAGATGGTATATGGGCTCCATATATTTTATGTAGATTATTGAAGAAAAATGAAAGTGTGTTTATGCAGAAATTTGAATCACACAAGAACATGAGAACATATCTATTCAAGATATACCTCCTTTTCTCAAGAAGACAGCATCATTTTCTACTGAAAATATTGTATCAATAGGTGAGTGGTGTCTTTCCAATGCAAAATAAGAAAATAATGAGTCTTAGGCACTAAATATTTTTTACACTTAAATTTCATCATTTTCATAAAAAATCTGATGGCCACAATTATCACAGTTTTAATCACTGGACTTCAGTGGAGCAACAAAAGTGGTAAATGCATTTCTTGCTCTCATTGAATAGACAAATATTTTAAACAATGACATGTGTATTTGTATAGACACATGTAGGAAATAAGGTGATGAAATAACAGTTTCTCGAACTTTGTGCTCACTTGTATGTACAAACTATTATAGTAAAGTCTCAGAAAAAAAAAATGGAGTCAAACTATGGTGACCTAATTAGTATCTGAAATTTCTCATTCTTATATTTGGTCCTCTAATTTTTATACATGCCTGGGAAACTCTTATGAGTGATATTACAAGTTAAATTTAATTCATATGTTACAGCTTCTGTCACTTTCACTCATACACAATATCAGAAAATTCTCAAACTCAAAAACTGTTCACTATGTTGTGTTAGTATGTTACTCTCTTCAAATGCATATTTATTATTTGTGATGTGCTCAGTGATGTTAAGTCTGGAAAAAATTCCATAATCTTTATTACTTTTTTAAAATAGATATTCAGTATGTTCTATATCCTAGATACTATATTAAACAAAACCAGAAAAACATCTATTTCATAGCAGTTATATTATAAAGGGAAAGGAGATTAATAAATAAAAATTAACTACATGTAAAATTCCCAAATGTTTGCTTTAGGTGATATTAGAGAGGTTCCATAATACGAAATTAGATGTCACTTGAGGTTGTGTCATTTTAATGTAAAGAATTTCTTGATCCTTCTTCATATGCTGCAGTCTTTACCAACTAAGAACTAGACAAACAATGATCAACCAAACTTTATGGCACTTTTAGCTAAACTCATGTATGTGATATTAGGAAGGAATAGGAAGTAATACACCCCTTGGTCTCTTAATCAATTACTTGGCAACTATTTAAAAAGTAAAACATAGTTACTTTTGTTATATGTTTGCATCCAAAAGCATTTCAAGTGCATGGTGAGTTTTGTGGTATTTAAAAAGTGGAAAATATTTACTGAAGTTTCCTTTCAACTATTGCACCATTGCATCGTGATTGCTTCCTCTCCCTTCACTTTGTATAGTAGAAATTTATTACATTTATTACATTTGTTTATAATTTTTATTTATAAAAGCTTCTTCAGAATTATGAATGAAAGCAAAGTTGTTTATTTTCTTTGCAGAATTATGTAAAGCATGGGGTTATCAAACTCTCCATGCAGCCTTTGGAGCACAGGGAAGATTGGAACTGCTAGACAATAATTGAGAAGACTATTACTTAAAGTTGCCTGCATGGATGTATGTAAAAAGATGATAGGGGCTGAACTGAAGTTTTCCCTGTAAATAAAAATGTTGTTTTTGGGTCTTTCCGAAAAGATTTCTACTCATGTGTCCCTAGGAGCCCTGACAAGCACAAGGGGCTTCAGTGGAAAACGGAGAACAAAAACATAGTTGTTGTAAGGTCCGCTTGGATCCAACCCAACTCAAACACCAAGTCAATGCAGAAAAGAAAAGCTTATTGTAATCGAGCTGCTACTGATCGATCAAGGATGCAGAACAGACTGAACTGAACTATGACTCCAAGCCAGAATGCTATAGAGCTTTAAAGCAAAAAAAAAAAAAAAAAAAATCACAAAACACACTAACATCTGTGCCATGTTAAAATTACATTCTCCACCAATTAAAGTTCAGACCATGTTAAAATTACATTATCCACCAATTAAAATTCAGGGATAAGGGACTTTCCTAGGAATATTTCTTTGTGGTACACTTATCTGATTCTCATTGGTTAGTTTTCTCAACTGTGGTGCAGCAACTTGCCCAGCATGGATGTCTTATCAACCAGGATGTCACACATCCAGGGAGGTCTTGGGGCTTAAACATTGATGTCTATTCAAAATGGAAGCTTTATTCAGAATTGCTTTTATTTTGATCCTTTAGTCAGGGATCTAGATGGTATTTCTATAAATAATAGACATAAAGATCTATTTCACTTTATATTTAGCTTACTGGAATACTATTCTATTATATCACAGGGAGAATAAGATATTTGTGTGGAAATGAAAGTTAAACTGGAGAAATGTTCTTGAACTTTTGTAATATTTCCAAAGTGTCTGGATACAGCAGACTCTGAGTAATGTCCAATAGTATCTCAATACAGATTATCCTCCTGTGTCTGCTCATACTAGTAGGAACTAAAATAACATCACTAATTATTGTCCAAGTGGAAGCCCTCTGTCCCCGTGGCTTCCTTAAGAAGTAGCCAGTTGTTCAGCTAGTGAAATACCTTAAAGTAAAAAAAAAAAAAAAAAAAAAAAAGAAGAAGGGAAGAGGATAGGCGGTTGAGGGGGGGAGGAGGGTGGAAGTGTGGGACTGGAGGGGGGAGTAGGGAGGGGATTGTGATTGAGATGGAACTTGAAGAAATAAAAAATAAATTATTAGAAAAAAAGATAGTCAAGAAAAAAGAGAAATAAATTTTATATATATAAAAAAAGAATATGGATGTAGGAAGTAAATAATATAGAAGTCAACTTTTTAATCACCTCTGGAAAAAGCTTATGTGAGTGTGTAAATCCTGAGTCAAAACTAGATAAAGTCAATTTTTAACAGGTATAAGGTTTTAATTTTCATATAAAAATAATAATTTTAATTAATAAATAGTAATTAACTTTATATTAAGACATTAAGACTAATTTTGGATAATTTAGTAAAATTTTATATATGTTGATGTTATTTTTTAATATTTTCACTAATTGAGTAGAATGAAACTATTACGGCTTTGACTAAAGGGTAAATAATCTTAGGCAGATTCAGAAATTGAGTTTTATTGTGGTAATCATTATCTTTCTAAACATATGTTCATAATCACTTTGTCTTTCAAACAGAAAACAGTTCCATAATTAAAGGGAGTCTAACCTAGTGGATATGCTTATGTATTGAGATTGTAACTTGGCTGTATGTTCATCTTGTGAAATCATTCCATAGATCACAAAAATATATTTGTTTCTCATAAATATTCTTCCTGTAACAGGAAAATGATGATGTCGGTTTGTACTCAAGAAATGCACTGAAAATTGGTGACATATTTTCTATGTTTAAAATAAAAACAGTTGACTTACGACAAATATGAAATTGTCTCCAATAGTATTTAAAGTACACAGATAATACAAAGGATGATATGATTTTCTGACAGAGTGAGTTTCATTTCAAGTATATTTTGGTAGACTTAATATCAATCTGAATATTCAACCAGTTATTTTGAATATTTCCATTTACTATATGACCTTGCTCTCAAAGAATTTGGACAAATGAGGCAATAAAATGAAAATTTTCATTTTGTTTTTAAAATAATGAACTAGAAATTGATATGTCCAGAATAACTTATGCTATTTCAATTCGTCCCACCCTTGCCATTATGTTCACACATTTCTTTCTTTATTCAAGAAATAGTAACGGGAGGCAACAAGCTTAACAAAAATGTACAATGGTGACCAAATAAAATAACTATTGCTTAAATTGAATGCATGGTACAGAAATGAATCAGACATTCAACAATCACTATAAATGTGAATATTAAATATTACAGTATAAAGCACTATGCTGCAAAGTATAGGATAGCATGACAAAGCATATTTACTTTAAGTCCTATAAATATTGAAAAAATATTGTGTGCATGGAATAATTTCTTTAAATATTATATGCCTAATAATCATTAGGTAATACTAAAATATGTCACTGAGCTTAAATGAAGAATTTCTGAAAGTTTACTAACATGTGTGTGAGCCTGCATTTGTTTGTTAGCATTAAGAATATTTATGGACACACAGACTAGAATCGAGACAACTTATCTTTAAGTCCTTTTGTCTATATATGTTTTAAAATGTGTTGCAGAGGAGTTAAAATGTATGTTGTAATATTGAGAAACAAGAATTCACAAAAATACATGAAATTGACAAATGAAAATTCTATGTTTTCAATTTTTAAATAGTTCTACTATAAAATATTAATTTCTCCATAAAATTTTATACTTCCTAGGATGGGAACTTTGTGACTTTTTATTCTGTAAGAACTTCAACAGTACAAAATTCTGAGAGTCTATTTTTGTAATAATAAAGTTGAAAGGACTGAGAAGGCAGAAATTATAAAAGCAGCCAAGGAGGAGTGGTATACATTATCTAGGGAGAGAAAAAAAGTAGAAGGATGAGTTATAGAATCTTAACATCTCAGCAGAATGACAAACTAGATATAACCATGCCTGATAAAATATCTTGGTAATTATTCCTCATGTTATCCATTAATCTACACATAAATGACCAATAGCCCTGCATTTTCACCCACAGCTATTTAAAACAATATTGGAACAATGATTCCTTTAATGTAATATGGGAAGTTATCATTTTGGAAAAACTTTGAATTGAGAAGACCCATTTTTTTGAATTTTTGAATTGTCAATCTACATAATTAAAAGTGTACTTAGTTTAAGTATTTAAAATATATTGTAAAATTTTAGGCAGGCAGGGGTGTCACATGCCTTTAATGCCAGCATGCAAGAAACAGGTAGGTGGATCTCTGTGAGTTTAGGACTTGCCTGGTGTACAGAGTAAGTACTAGGACAGCCAGAGCTACACGGAGAAAACCTGTCTTAATAAACAAACAAACAAACAAAAAATCAAACAAACCAAAAAATGGTATAATTTTACCATCGTATCACAAATGTGATTAATAAAAAACTAAATCAGAGAAGGTACAATTGTTCTAAAAGCAATATAACCCAGATATGTGGAGCAAATTGTACAATGTAACACAGAACAAAGAGCAAAATATGAAGAAACACAAAAGAATGAAAACACATCATTAATTTTGAAACACTAACCAAGGAAATTCAATGATCAAAATGGTAGCTAATTATTTAAAGGGTCACACACTGGTAAGATAAAAAATAATGCAAATAATTTAATATCTAATATTTGATATGCTTTTGCACTGGTCACTAAAATTATTTATGTGTTGTGTGTGTGTGTTTCTTTATGAGTGTGTATGCATGTGTTTGTGTGTGTCTGTGTGTATGTATGTATATGTTTTTGTGTGTGTCTATGTGGTTTGTGTATATGTGTGTATCTGTGTATGTGTTTATGAATGTGTGTGTGTTTGTATGTGTTTGTGCATATGTGTTTGTGTGTCTGTGTATATGTATATGAATGTCTTTGTGTGTCTGTGCATGTGTGTGTGTGTGCAACTGTGCACATGTATGTGTATGAGTTTGTGTCTAACTGTATGTCTCTCAGTCTGTGGTTATGTGTAGTTATGTGCACATGAGTGCTTGTGCCTGTGAAAGCCAGAAGCACTACACCCTCCTGATGTTGGTGTGAGCATGTGGTTATAACAAACTCAGTGTGGGCTCTGAGAATTTAACTCAGGTCTTCTGTAAGTGCAGGGCATGCTCTTCACCCTGGAATCCTGGCTCCAGCTCTGATTGTTAAAATTCTTAATATCTGTGGTAAAAGTCAATGGATGATTTTTTTTGGGTTCATTCATAACATATTTTATTTCAATATAGAATTTGGCTAAAATATGTTTCTATATCTTAAATATCTAATGTATATGTTTGAAGAACTAAAGAAAGCTATCAAGTATTTAATTAGTCACAATCTACTCTAAGTACCAATATTATATAGGATGTGAAATGTATAAACCTTAGGATGATAAATTTGTAACCATGAAAAATTGCATCTGTTATCATCACAGTTACCTTACATTGTTGTCAATGAAAGGTGTCAGTGATCAAAAATTAGTAAATTTGGAATATTGTACAAAGTATACAAAATTATTTTCTTAAAATGTTTTGAACAATATCAACTTCCTAACACATTTACCAATACCAATTGAAGCAGTCAGTTACATTCAGGCTTTCTCTATATTTCTCATCAATCTTGTTTAACACATGTTTATTTCCATGTAGTTACTATTGCAGATTTTTTTCTTTAAAAGGCACTATTTGAAATTAATTTTGTCACAATTTTTTCTTCTTTTCCTCAGCACTTGTATGAGTCATGTTCACTTGAAGCATCAAAAATGGAAATGTGTAAGCTGTCTCTCTAATATTACCAAGGCTATCAAGGTCAAATCCTATAGGACAAGTGTCTCAATTCAGATGCAAATAATAGGAATTCGATATGGTCAGGAAGAACAAGTGTCTAAATTCCGGAAACTTCCAGCAGGAAGAGAAGACATTTTCTTTGAAAAGAGATCATGAAGATCTCTCTTTTGCCAAGTTGTGTTGCACTCTGACCTTCTCCTGAACAGAAGCTCACTGAATGGAAGACCATCAACTTACAGAGTCCATTGACTAACATGCTAACAATATCTGAAACCCCTTAGAAAAACATCAATACGCATTTATCCTTTACCTCTATCGAAGACAAAGTTAGAAAGGATATTATGACACTGGGACTTCAGCCAGTGACAAATATGAAAGATATAAAACATCAGCATCTAGGAATGACTGCATTGAGGCCATGTGTATGTTGTAAAAAATGTATATTATTTGAAAACCAAAGAAAAACTGGACGATACTAAAGACATGCAAAACCTTGTCCTGAGTTTCATATTCCACACTGCCTCAACATCCTAACAAGACCAAGGGACACTTCTCTTGCATGTACATGAATATATATATATGTGTGTGTGTGTGTGTGTGTGTGTGTGTGTGTGTGTGTGTGTGTGTTATGTATTTGTGTGTGTGCTACATGTGTAGGAGTATGTATGTATAATGTTTTGCAACTATGCATATTGTGGTTTTCATTACAGTTTAAATATTATTTTTATATTCTTCCAACAATTCATTGCACATATGAAAGATTAGAGGAATGTGAGTGTTTGTGTTTATTTAAATACATCCAGTTAATTTATATATATAAATCAGGGGTAAATAATGAAATTAATAAAATATATTCAAGTACCACAACATGCTCAATAATGTATTGATCTAAAATGATTCATATTGATTATGAAATATTCCATAGTAAACTTGGCTTTTGTATTTTTTTCTTTTTATAATTTATTTTTTATTTCTTCAAGTTACATCTCAGTCACAATCCCTTCCCTACTCCCCTCTCCTGTCCCACCCTTCCACCCTCTTCCCCCTCAACCCCCCCATCTTCTATCCTTTTTTTTTCTTTAGTCTAAGGTAGATATTTTCCCCCCAACAGCTCTCCCCTTCAGTCAAACCAATGGTTCTCTCTCCTATAACAATAAATACAATAAAAAAAAACAGAAACAAATAGGCCACAATTATGAGGGTTATATGGCTTAGCATACATTCCGAATGTCCAGTCCATATGCATCTGGCCCCTGACTTTAACATTCTACTATCTAACCATCTCCATGAGTTTAAAGTTTTATATCTAACTCAACTTTCATACTAACTTGCATCACAATTTTAAAAACATCTTAGATCCAGAACACCCTCTTGACTCCTAAACAACTCAAAATTTAACTATGAGACTCTAGCTATCTATTCTTCAACCACCTCAGAGAACTGAGAGGGATAAATATATCTGATTATATAGGAAGTGCAGGGCCCGCAGCTTCCAAATCTAAGGAATGACATACCAGTGCCTGCCTGGACAGTTCCCAATCTCTCTCCATACATTATAGCATCAATCTTCAGCCATTTGGCCCCGTTTCTCTGACAGACATTGATTGTAGAGCAGGAATTATGAAGGACTTACCTACCCTGTCTTGGCAGAGCTAGGCTGTCGGCTTACCTGCTTCCAAGTTTTGTCCTTTTTGGACAGCAGTCTGTCTACAGTTGAAGCAAGGGGTTTTTCTTGCCAAGAGATAGGCTTGCCACTAATTCAACCATATCACACTGGAGATTCTTCGATGCTTATCTTCTACTTGGAGTAGAATAGGGGGTGCTGTCAGGAGCTGATATGTCACGATATCAAAAAAAAATCTTAATTTAAGACCACATCTTTGAATGCCATATTCTGCAGACCTCTTGGGGTTTTTGAAGACACCCTATCTTCTCTTATAATTAGATAAGCAAATGTTGCTTGTCTCTTAACAACTTGATTTCTGAGTAGCTTAGAAAATAACTGTGATAGACTGTCATGGTAACTAACAAATTGACATGCTTGCATGACTATGAGTTTGCCTTTCTTAATTATCCTAAACAATTTATGATGGTTGGTATAAAAAGGCCAAAACTTCACATTTCATTTTTAAGCATTACTAGGTACACTACCTTTAAGAAGTGTTACCCTTAATTTTGCATCAATATACAAGGGTCTATACCATTGTGGCCAAATATAATCTTAATTTTGTATCAATATACAAAGATCAATACCGATGTAGTCCAATACAATCTTAATTTTGCATTAATATACAATGATCAATACCAATTTAGCCAAATATAATATTAATTTTGTATCAATATGCAAAGGTATAAGGGCATATTCAATAATCTGTCCTTTTTTCTTTATCTTTCCTATACTATGTCTATGTACCATTTTTTCTCAAGTCTATTCACTCCTACATAGGAGAGAAAGAAGGATATAGAAAAGAAAAAGAGAGAAGGCCCTAGGTCTAACCTCCAAAACCATTTAACAGCTTGTAGTCTCTTCTCCTCAATAACAAAATTTTCTGTTATCCATCAAATAACCAAAGGGGGGGGGGAACACCCTCCCCACCTTCTGGGCATGGGACGTTGCTCTCTTAAAATGACTTCCTGCTGATTTGGGACGTAGTAAACCTGTTTGGTCCCCAAATAAGAATGGAAAAATGGTTAAAAATGTTAATAGAATCATTTGATGTTCAGTCCTTTTGTGCTCAGGTATTTAGATATCCCAAGAAGTTTGTAGACAGAAGCTGATATTCAGGGCTTTACTGAAGTTCTGGCTGGAGCAGTCTTTGGAGCTGAACTATCTTAGTGATTTTGAGTTGTTGTGGTTGTAGATTTTTGAGGAAACAGCTATTGAGGAAGTCTGCAAGGCTGGATCATCTGGGCTTTTGTATTTTTAAATTTCAAAATCTGACAAAGAATTCTGAGTGTGATCTACTTGTCAATGAAATTTCTTAGGAAAATGCTTAATCTTATCAACTTGAACTACTTTGCCCTTTTTCTTTAAGCTACAAATCTGGGGGAATGTTTGAAACTTTAGCAAAATTAGTGTAATTTTTAGGCTTTGTAGCCCATACTAAGTCTTGATGTCAAAACTGTTAACCTTGGTCATTGAGTTAAAGCAGTACAGACAAAAAGTAATACAATAATGTAGCTACGAATCAATAAAACTTTACTTACAAAGCAGAGGGCAGTGGATAGTGTCTGGCTTTAGAGCTATGTTATACCACAAACACTTGAAGAGTGACTGAGCAGAGACAGACTTTTCCAAGTTCTATTTAGTTCTTTTGAATATTATTAAAAACATCAAAATAAAACATTTCCCCTGTTAATAGTAATGGTTAGGTATTATTTTCCAAATAGCCTTACTAGAGGAGAAAATCTAGGTGAGGAGCAAATACACTAGATTACCCTGTAAACCTGTCTGTGGATGATTGTCTTGATTAATTGCTGTGCAATAACTCTACCCACTGTGAACAGAATATTCCCTAAACAAAGGTCATGCATGGATTGTACAAAGATATAAAAATGAATTGAGCATGAATAGGGAAGTAAGTGGGCATGTGTACACTGTTCTTTCTGCTCTTTTTGCCATCCCTCCCGTGGTGTTGAACTGTAATCGGGAATTGTAAATTAAATTAAGCCCCTTACTTAGTCTCTAAATTGCTTTTGGAAATGGTGTGTTATCACACTAACTAAAATAAAACCAGGACAGGAAGAGAAGATTTTTCTTTCTCCATACAGTAAGATATAAAAACAATGTCCCCTTACCTTTTTACTTAAATGAGAACAATTATTTGACACTCACATTGTTGTCAGGATAAAGCTCATTTTTATCAGAAGAGTAAAGTAAATAAGATAAATTTTATTTACATTTTTATCTGACAAAATTCCTAAATGCTAATGCAACTAGACACTCAGAAAATAATTCCAATATTCCAATTTCACTTAACATAAATTTAATAAATTGAAATGTAGCCTGTTAGAGAGCTAAAAGTACATATATTTAAGTCCTGGATGGATGCATATTGAGTATATTGGGCATGAGATTAGAATGTAAATGTTTAGAGTCTGTAATTTCTTTTCTTACTCAACTGTAGCATATGCTATTGATCTGTACAAAAAAAATTCTCTATATTCTTTACTACATAATGAGGAAAAACGGCTAATATCCTTTCCAATGTTTTCTGCATACACATAAGATTCAATTATACAGTATCAACCTTGCCCCACTGGAGACCACAAGACCTCATACAAAGGAGCACCCAGCCCCATCTTCCCTACCCAACTACACCTGGGGTCCCCAGATCAGCAAATTCAGGAATACTCAGGTTATATCTCTCCTCTCCCATCCCCCACAAATCCCCACTGCACCCAGTGCTCTTAGACATTCTCAGATACCCATTGCTGAGTGCTGTCCTACCAAGCTCCATACTGCAAACCTGTGCCACCTGGGGTCCCCAGGCCTGAAACTTCAGGAATATCTAGATTCGATTTCATCTCTTCACTTTCCCCATAAATTCCTGTACCACCCAGTTCTCTGGAACAACCAGGCAATCTGAGCTGAGTGCTGTGCCCCAGTTGCCACTGCTCCAACTTCATCCCACCAGACATTACAAGGCCTCATACACCAGGAACATCCACCTCCATCGCCTGGACACTGATACACTTAGGATCTCTAGGCCTCTACCTTGGGTCACCAGGCCTGAAACTTCAAGAATAGCTAGGACCATTCATCTCCAACATCCAAACTGACTCCACCTGGGGCCAC
Organism: Lophiomys imhausi; assembly: GCA_907164525.1. Lineage (NCBI taxonomy): Eukaryota > Metazoa > Chordata > Mammalia > Rodentia > Muridae > Lophiomys > Lophiomys imhausi. The sequence goes on along the minus strand of CAJQZJ010000143.1, from coordinate 242,453 downwards.
TAAGCCTCCAACTTCAAAGAACATCTTGAGGTCACCAGGCCTGAAAAACCGGAACACCTAGGCCCTCTATATGAGGAAATTCCAACTTATTTGTGGCACTACTGCTTCATCAACTGCCAAAAGACTAGGTGCACCAGGAATACCCATGCTGACTGAGGCCTACTACACCACCAATATCCAGGCCTCTGCCTCAGGAACATTCAGAATCCCCTGGGGCACCTGAGCTTGTTGCTCTCCCTGTGAGCTCTGTTGTCTATACACTGCTCCCCTGGCCTACATCTGTCCTGCAACACCAGGAACACCCAGGTTTGCACCACAGGAATATCCAGCCTGCTACACAAAGAACAGCCAGGTGCAACCAGATGTATAAATGCCAGCATAAGAAGACAACCAAGAAGAACCAGGACAATATGGTATGTTCAGAGCACAGCCTTCCTACTATAGGAATATGTGGTTATCCTAATAAACAAACAATGTACAAGAAATTGGCCTTAAATTAAATCCTATAATGATGATAGAGGCCTTAAAAGAGGAAATGAATAAATCTCTTAAAGAAATACAGGAAAATCCAGTCAAAGAGAAGAATGAAATTAATAAATCCTTTAAAGAAATTCAGGAAAAAAAACAGAGGAAGGAAATGAATAATTCTTTTAAAGAGTTACAGAAAACATAATCAAATAGGATAAAGAAATGACAGTTGTAAACCCAAACCATTATACTCAGAAAAACTTTTAATCATGATAGATGGACAAAACAAAATATTCCACAACAAAACCAAATTTAAACAATACCTGTATACAGACACAGCCCTACACAAGGTACTAGAAGGAAAACTCCAACCTAAGGAGGCTAACTACACAGGAAATAAATAACCCCAAACCAAAAGAAGGAAACACACTCACACACATACACATATACTCACTCTCTTTCTACCAACACCAACATCAAAATGACAGGAAGTAACAAACATTAACATTGGTCACTAATATCTATCAACATCAATGGACTAAATTCCCCCAATAAAAAGACACAGGTAAACAGAAAGGATTCAAAAACAGGATCTATCATTCTGTTGCATACAAGAAATACACCAAAGCAGCAAAGATAAATACTATTTCAAGGTAAAGGGCTGGAAAAAAATTTTCCAAGTATTTGACTAAAGAAGCAAGCAAGAGTAGCCATTCTTGTATCAACAGATATCTACAGAACATTTCATCCAAACAAAAGAATATACCTTCTTCTCAACACCTCATGGGACCTTCTCCCAAATGGACCTTAAACTTGGTCACAAAACAAACTTCAACAGATACAAGAAAGTTGTAATAATCCCTTGTATTAAAAAGATCACTATTGATTAAAGCTGGATTTCAACAACAACAACAAAAAAAAAACAGAAATTCTAAAAATTCATAGGAACTGAACATCTCTCTACTCAATGACCATTGGGTCAGGGAGGAAATAAAGAAAGAAATTAAAAAACTTTCTGGACTTCAATGAAAATGAAGGCACAACATATCCAAATTTATGGGACACAATGAAAGAAGTACTGAGAGGAAAGTTCATAGCACTAAGTACCTTCATATAGAAATTGGAGATCTCATACTCTGACTTAAAAACACATCTTAAAGCTCTAGTACAAAAACAAGCAGACACACCCAAGAGAGGAAACAGCAAGAAACAATACAATTAAATATTGAAATCAATATATTGGAAAAAAAACCAATAGAAAGATCAATGAAACCAAGAGCTGGTTCTTTAAAAAATCAACAAGATAGATAAACTCCTAGCCAAACTAACTAAAAAGTAAAGAGACAGAATCTCAATTAACAAAATAAGAAATTAAAAAGGGGCATAACAACAGTCACAGAGGAAATTCACAGAATCATAAGATTTCACTTTAAAGCCTGTATTCCACAGAATTGGAAAATATAAATGAAATGGATAATTTTCTTGATAGATTCCACTTACCAAAGTTAAATCAGGAGCAAATAAACAAATCAAACAGTTCCCTAACTTCCAAGGAAACAGAAGCAGTTATCAAAAATCTCCCAACCAAAAAAAGCCCTGAGCCAGAGGACTTTTGAACTATTCTACCAGACATTCAAAGAAGAGTTAATACCAATACTCCTCAAAGTATTCCACAAAATAGAAACAGAAGAAACTTTGCCAAGTTCATTCATTGACACTACATTGATACCTAAACCACATAAAGACTCTTCTAAGAAAGGGAATTTCAGACCAACCTTCATGAACAATGATACAAAAATACTCAACAAAATACTGGCAAACAAATCCATAACACATAAAAATATCATCCACCATGACCAAAAAGACTTCATACCAGGTATACAGGAATGGTTCAACATATGAAAATCTATCAATGTAATCCACCATAAAATCAAACTGAAAGAAAAAAAAACACATGATGATCTCATTAGATTCTGAAAAAGCCTTTGCCAAAATCCAACACACATTCATGTATACAAGGTATCCAAGTCCCATACCTAAACATAATAAAGACAATATACAGCAAGCCAATAGCCAACATCAAATTAAATGGAGAAAAACTTAAAGCAATTCCACAAAAATCAAAGACAAGAAAACGCACTCCACTCTCCCCATCTCTCTTTAATATAGTACTTGAACTTCTAGCTAGAGCAATAAGACAACTAAAGGAGATCAAGGGAATACAAATTGTAAAGGAAGAAGTCAAATTATCCCTATTTGCAGATGATATGTTATTATACATAAGTGACCCCCAAAACTCTACTAGAGAACTCCTACAGGTGATAAACACCTTCAGGAAAGTGGTAGGGTAAAAAATTAACTCAAATAATCAGTGTTCTTCCTTTATACAAAGATAAATGAGCCAAGAAATAAATTAGGGAAGCAACTCCCTTACAATAGCCACAAACAGTATAAAATACTTTAGTGTAATACTGACCAAGCAAGTGAAAGACATGTTTGATAAGAACTTCAGGTCTCTGAAGAAAGAAATTGAAGAAAGTATCAGATGATGGAAAGTTCTCCCATGCTCTTGAATTGGAAAGATTAACATAGTAAAAATGGCCCTCTTACCAAAAGCAACTCACAGATTCAATGCAATTCCCATCAAAAATCCCAGACCATGAAGGAACAATTATCAACTTTATATGAAAAAAAAACAGAATAGCAAAAACAGTCCTGTACAATAAAAGAACCTCTGGAGATATCACCATCCTGACTTCAAGCTTTACAACAGAGCAATAGTAATAAAAATCACATGGTATTGGCCTAAAAAGAGACAGGTTGGCCAATAAAATTGAATCAAAAACCCAGAAATAATCCCATACACCTACAGACATTAATTTTTGACAAAGATACCAAAACTATACAATGGAAAACAGATAGTATCTTCAACAAATGGTGCTAGTCTAAATGAAAGTCTGCATGTAGAAGATTGTAAATGGATCCATATTTATCATCTGAACAAAAATCAAGTCCAAGTAGATCAAAGACCTCAACATAAAACTGGATACACTAAATCCAATAGGAGAGAACGTATATAAAAGCCTCAAACTCACTGGGATAGGAGACAATTTCCTAAAGAGGATACTAATAGTTCAAGCATTAAGACTAACAATTAATAAATGGGACCTCATGAAACTGAAAAGCTTCTTATGGCCAACAACACTGTCAATAGAATAAAATGGCAGTCCAGACTTTGGGAAAAGATCTTCATTAACCCTACATCTAAGAGAGGGCTAATACCAAAAATATATAATGACCTCAAGAAATTAAACACCAACAAACCAAATAATATAATTTAAAAATGGGGTACAGAGCTAAACCAAGAATTCACTACAGAGGAATCTCTAATGACTGAGAAGCACTTAAATACTCAACATTCTTAGTCATAAGGGAAACACAAGTCAAAACAATTAGGGGATTTCAACTTATCTCCTTAGAATGGTTAAAATCATAGATGAGGAAATGTCTTTGTGGTTTGGTGAGGAATCATTTGGATGTGTACCCAGAAGTAGTATGGCTGGGTCTTGAGGTAAAGCTATTCCAACTTTTCTAAGATATCACCAGACTGACCTCCATAGTGGTTGCACAAGCCTGCACTCCCACCAGCAATGGAGAAGGGTTCCCCTTTCTCCACACCCTTGCCAGCATGTGCTGTCATATGAGTTTTTGATCTTAGCCATTCTTTTTTTAATTAATAAATTTTTTATTTGTTGCTTCAGGTTATATCTCCATCATATTATCCTCTTTCCCCCCTTCCCTGCCCCGCCCTCCCATCCTCTACACCCTAACCCTTCCATCTTGCTCCTCTGGAGTGGAGTGTCCCTACATAACAGTCCCTCACCCCCAGTTCAGAGGTCATATGAGGGCCAAGAGCCTCTTCATACACTGGTGGCCTTTCCTCATCTATGTTCATAGCAGCCTTATTTGTAATAGCTAGAAACTGGAAACAACCCAGATGTCCCTCAACCGAGGAATGGATTAAAAAACAAAACAAAACTGTGGTATTTCTACACAATGGAACACTACTCAGCCATCAGAAACAATGAAATCATGCAATTTGCAGCTAGATGGATGGAACTAGAGAAGCTCATCCTGAGTGAGCTAACCCAGACTCAGAAGGATGCACATGACATCTATTCACTTATAATCAGATTTTAGCCATATAGTACAGGGATAGCTATACTACAGCCAATGCACCAACGGGAACAGGAACATAGACTTTGTTACCTATCAATGAGACACTTTTCCCTAGTGGTGCTGCCTTGTAGGCCCCAGTGTATGAGGAGGATCTTGTGACTGCTGAACTGGGGTGGGGGACTGTTATGTAGGGACACTTCACTCCGGAGGAGTGGGTTGGAAGGGATAGGGGGTAGAGGGTGGGAGGGTGGGACTGGGAAGGGTGGAAAAAGGACACTGTGATGGATGTAACCTGAAGTAATAAATAAACATTAAAAAAAATGGCTAAGATCAAAAACTCAAGTGATTGCCCATGCTGGCGGGAATTTGAAGAAAGGGAAATACTCCTCCATTGCTGGTGGAGGTGAAAACTTGTACAATAACTTTGGAAATCAACCTGGTGCTTTCTAAGTAAACTTGGAATAGTTTTCCCTCAAGACCCAGCTATACTACTCCTAAGCATATATCCCAAATATGTGTCACCAAATTTCAAGGACATTTCTTAACTATGCTCATAGAAGCTTTATTTGTAATAGCCACAAACTGGAAACAACACAGATGTCTTTCAACTGAGGAATGGATAAAAAAATTGTGCTACATCTATAATTTCCTGACTATCAGAAATACTGCCCCGGTATCAGAAATAAGGATATCATGAAATTTTCAGGCAAATGGAACCAGAAAAGATCATCTTGAGTGAGCTAACGCAGACCCAGAAAGAATCACATGGTATTTACACACTCATAAGCCAATATTGGTCAATACATACAGGATAACCTTGCTACAATTCACAGACCCAAAGAAACTAACAAGAAGGACTCAAGGGATGCTGCTTGAATCCTCCTAAATAGGGGAGATAAAATAGACATTAAAAGTGGATGGAGAGATGGATATGAACAGGAGTCCAATATTACTGCCATCTGAGAACCGTTATCCAGCATATAATGGATACAGATGCAGAGACCCACAGTCAAACATTCAGGGAGTCCCGAGGAAAAGTTAGGGGAATGTTTGAGGAAACTGGAGCCACCACAGACACCATAAGAGGACCCAACAGCCCAGACACAAGGTGGCTCATAAAAACTGAACGACCAACTAAAGAATTTCCAGAGACTGGCCCTAGGCCCACTGTACATATGAAGCTCATAGGCTGCTTGGTGCTGAAGTGGATCCCCTAACAATTGGAGCAGAGTCTATCTCGACTTAGATGTTGTTGCATTCCCCTGGAGCTCATTTTCCTAGCAGAGCTGCCATATCTTGCTTGCCTCAGTGGAAGAGGAAGCACTTAGTCCAGATAAGATTTGATTTGCCAGAGTGGGTTGGTATTGGGTGGGGTGGGAGTATGACTGAAGTGAGTAGAAAAGGTGGGACTGGAAGGAGAAAGGGGAAAGGGGTAGTTATTGGAAAGCAAAATAAACAACAAAAAATTCAATTATGCTGTTAATGCAGTGTCTACCCTAGGCCAATCCAAGAAAATAAGATGAGGTTTAGCTCCAATATGTTAGGTTTGAATTTTTTTAATTCATTAACATTTATACAATGACAGATGCAAACAATTTGAGAGTGCATGACACTGAGTTGTATGAGATCACTGATGTTTTATCTTTTTGATCTTAAATTATGGCAATACTATGCAACTTGGCATATAATATTACATAATTTTCACCAAAGTTTTACTTTGTTGACCTGTCACACTTGATAGAAAAGGAAAATAATGTTATGTAGAATTTTACTTGCCTCGTTCTTCAGAGGGATCTGTGATCAACATAACAGATATAGAAAGCCTTGGAGGTGCCAAGAACAGTTGAGTAAACAAGTACAAATGAACACATAAATTCACCTCTGGCAATTTTGATGCCTCCTTCTAACTTTGCTGTGAGATTCATTGAAATTTCCCTTCTCAAAACATCCTTGAAAGAAATGAATATTTGAAATTTGTTGAGATTTGAAACTTAGTATTCTCTTCTTGAAGCTTATTCTTACCATTGTGTAACTGCAGTATCTGTCACAGTTTATGAAAGTATGTTTTAGTACTCAAGGTTTTAATGTAGGATTTACAATACATCCATCTTCATGCAGCCATTAACTACTTTTCATTGTAAAATGTTTGCAAAATCCCTTTTCTAGCTTTTTGAAATATGTAAAATGCTACTTTATCCACAATAATATTCTATGCAAATTATATCAAAATGTATTGCTGTCTAATTGTATAACACTATTCATATATAAACATTTTCCTTTTCCTCTATACCCATAGCTTTCTCAGCTTCTGGGAACCACCATTTTACATTCAAACTTTTTGCAATTAACTATTTTAAAGTCTGTGTGAATGATATAATCTTACCTGACTTTATAACCTGGAGGTTCATTCCATTTGGTTGAAAATCACAAAATTACATATATTTTGACTGAATGATACCCATTATTTTAGTTAACATTTCATTTGGTAAGTGTTTTTTGTAGTTAAAAATAAGTTCATGTTTTCCATTTGATATGCTAAGCTGTTGACATTGAAATATCACCTGTTTTGATACAGTCTGAACAAAAATCCACTAACCATCATTACCAAATAAGGACTTCCAATGGCTAGCTTAATCTTTCATATTTTCTCTTCTGTAATAATTAGGATTTCTCTGTCAGAGATTTTTTCCCAATCTATAGGTTGCCATTTTGTTTTAATAACTGTCTTTTGCCTTACAGAAGCTTTTCAGTTTCATGAGGTCCCATTTATTGATTGTTGGTCTTAGGGCCTGAGTTGTTTGTGCTCTGTTCAGGAAGTTGTCACATCAGCTGATGAGTTCAAGGTTTTTCTCCACTTTCTCTTCTAATAGATTTAGTGTGTCCAGCCTTATGTTAAGGTCTTTGATCCGTTTGGCATTAAGTTTTGTACAAGGTGATAAGTATGAGTCTAATTTCATTCTTTTACATGTGGACATCCAGTTGGACCAGCACCATTTGTTGAAGATGCTGTCCTTTTTTCCATTGTGCGGTTTTGGCTTCTTTGTCAAAAATTAAGTGACCATAGGTATGTTCAAGTAATTAAATGCCAAGAAACCAAATATTCCAATCAAAAAACGGGGAACAGAGCTAAACAGAATTCACAAAGGAAGAATCCCTAATGGCTGAGAGACACTTGAAGAAATGCTCAGCATCCTTAATCATCAGAGAAATGTAACTCAAGACAACTCTGAGATTCCATCTCATACCTGTCAGAATGGCTAAGATCAGAGGCTCAAATGACAGCACATGCTGGTGAGGTTGTGAAGAAAGGGGAACTGTAACCGAACTTTTTAAATTATTCAATACTTATTTATTAGTAACAATATTTACTTACATAAATATAATCACTTTTTTAACTACTAACCCTACAAATTCCTACAACCCCTTTAACCTAACCACTAAACTTATTGATAACTATTACAACTATTTTTATAACCTTTTAGAAGGATACAGTCTCTGGGGAAGGTCCTCAGTCGTCAGGAACACAATCTCTGTGGTAGACCCTTTAACACACTTAGCAGTATTTTTTCTGGAATATCTCAGATGTAGATTCATTAGGGTAAATTGGCTATGGCAGTCTTAACTTAAATAAGGCTTGAGGCTTTCTTCTCTCTGGGAGACCTCAGCCATCTGTAGGCCAACTTATTTCCTTCCTATCAGCAACTCTGCTGCTCTGCCTCAGTCCTTAAAACCAGCCACAGATCAGACAGGTCAAACCCCTCTAGGCAAAAGCTGAGCCACACGGTTTAGTCCTTGGCCTTTTGTTGTCTTGCTGAGGCTCTCTCTGCTCACCAGCTTCTTTCTGCCTCAGGGAGATCTGGCCATTGGTCTACCAGCACTTTCTCCATCAGATGATAGAAATTATTCATTGTCCTTTCTAATGTGAGGACTCACTAGAATTGGAGCTCTTTAGCATGGGGGCCTCTTTTCTCCATCCACTTGTCCTTAAATAGGTGAAACTCTGTTTCAGCTTAATTTGGGCTTCACCCACTTAGCAGCTGAAAACAATGCCAGGCCAAATACTTTGCTTTTAGTCTATTAAGTCTTTCCTGTTTTTCACCTTGCTTCAACCTTGTTTTTCAGTCCATTAAGCTGATAAGCTAATTGGTCACAGCAAAGTTGATCTTCATGCCCCGAATTAAGAGACTGTATCAGAAACCTCTAAATATTTACTAATTCATCTAATTTATATTAATCTAACTCCATAAGGGAACACTCCTCCATTGATGGTGGGAGTGCAAATTTGTATAACCACTATGGAAATCAGTTTGTTGATATGTTAGAAAATTTGGACTAGCTCTACCTCAAGACCTAGCCTTTCCACATCTGGGTGTGCATCCAAATGATTCTTCAACAAACCACAAGGAAGTTTCCTCATCTATGTTCATAGCAGCCTTATTTGTAATAGCTAGAAACTGGAAATAATCCAGATGTCCCTCAATGGATAGAAAAACTGTGGTGCATCTACACAATGGAATACTACTGAGCCATTAGAAACAATGAAATCATGCAACTTGCAGCCAAATGGATGGAACTAGAGAAGCTCATCCTGAGTGAACTAACCCAGACTCAGTAGGATGCAAATGGCATCTATTCATTTATAATCGGATTTTGGCCATATATATATTTTACAGGATGACTATACTACAACCAGTGCACCAAAGGGAACATGAACATAGGCTTTGTTTCCTGTCAATGAGACACTTTGCCCGAGTTGTGCTGCCTTTTAGGTCCCCAGTATATGAGGAGGCTCTTGGCCCTCAAATGGCTGCTGAACTGGGCCGGGGGACTGATATGTAGGGACACTCCACTCTGGAGGAGTGAGATGGAAGGGATAGGGAGTAGAGAATGGGAGGGCATGACTGGGAAGGGTGGAAAGATATGGCACTGTGATGGAGATGTAACTCGAAGTAATAAATAAATATTAAAAACAAGTAATTAGGATTTCTTTTCCTATGATAAAACACTTTGAGCCAAAACAGCCAGAGGAGGAAAGGGTTCATTGCATGTGGTGACCCTAAGGTCATCCTCCTTTGCTGAGGAAAGTCAGTGCAGATCTCAAGGAGGACTCCTAGATGCAGAAACTGAAGGAAAAAATGTTGAAAACCACTTCTTATTGGCTTTCTTATCTTGGCTTATTCAACTTGCATTTTTATATGACCGAGGATCACCTGCTCAGGAGTGGCACAACCCCACAGGGAGCTGGGCCTTTCTACATTAACCACCAGTCAAGAAAATGCACTACAAACTTCATTACTGGCAAATATTATGGAGGCATTTACTCAGTTGTAAGTCTTTTTTCCTTGATAACTCTAGCTTGTGTCAAATTCACAAAGACTAACAACACAATTGACTTCTTAAATTTACATACAAACACATCACTATTCAACTGGATCTGTTTCTTACTTATTTTTCCCCAGAGGTCATGTTAATATTACTACCACAATTTAAAACAGTATATCTTTAAAAGTCCCATAGTCTTTAATTCAAACTTAAAAATTCAGTCCTTTACAATACTCAGTAACTTTCAAAAAATAATTTACTTGAAAATCTCCAATCTCTCTAAAATACCCAAAGTTTCTCATCTATGAGCTCCAGTAAAACCTAAAAAAAAAAAAAACAAGTTAAATATTTTCTTCCCAAAAAGTAAAGAATCAGGGAATAATCACAATCAGAAGAAAGAGAAACCAAAATCCAACTCTAAAAAATTGAGTCATTCCTTGATATCTGAGGCCAAGACACAATTTCTGGATTCCAAAGTGATGGTGTGATGTTATGCATTCTAAGTGTTAATAAATGGGTCCCAGAGGTCGGCTTGCTGTCTGTTGCTTTCTCTGATTGGTTAAATAAATACAGAGGCCTGAGATTGGGCAAAGACAGAGGTAGGCAGGACTCAGCTGTAGGCTTCTGAATCAAAGAAGCCTCCAGTGGTAGATGAAGTAAAAGGAGCCTCCAAGACAAGCAGAGAAACAAAGAGAAGGAAGGAAAGAGGAAATAAGTCATGGATTAGAGAAAAGAACATCACTCCATGTGGCCTGAAACAACAGCAGATCATGGAGAATAACAACCCAAGGGATATATTTATATGTGGGGCCATATTTGGGGAATAAAATTAAAGACTACCTTACATGGACCAAGGTTGCACAATTCAGGCCAAGGCTTGTTAAAATCAGGCATCTCTGTGTGCTCACTTATAATGGTGGGTTAAGGATTAGCAACAGTTGAACCAGTTAAATACAATTTAAATACTGACAAATAATTTAATTAGCCATTTTTCTACACCAAAGGGCCTAAGACAGCACTGCTTTCTTGCCCTGTCTACCACAAAATGCATAGCAAGCCTCATGGAATCAGGCCACATCCATTTTTTATCATCCTTGGTGGTGTTCCTATGCTACTGGCATCTATAAAATTCTGTAGTCTCTGCTACAACTGGGGTGCACCTTCAACAAAAGCCTCTTGTGAACTCTCTTCAAAGAATCTGATGTTGTCCCATGATGCTAAGCCTTAGCTTCTCTCCCTGACTCATTCAATCATGGGGCTTCTACTATATCTAAGTTTCTACCCTCACTAATGCCTCCTCCTGATCTCTTATAGTGCCATACTCATTTGATCTCCATGACCAATTCATCCCTTAAAACCAGTACCACTTGAGAAACACCTACATGTTTCCTCTCTGGACCACAATTTTGTGTGATGATCTTGAGGAAACACTTCATAGAAGAATTTTCCTCAATGATACTGGTCTCTTCTTAATCACAGCTGAGTCTGCAGCTATAGGTGACCATAATTGATTGCCCAGCAAAACAAAGTCATCACTTTAGTAGTTATGGTCTTTAATAATATAGCTATTATTAACTATAGCTAATACTTTGGCTCCAGATGTCCAAACCCACAGATTCTTAATTGAAAATGTCACATAAGTAGCACTGATAGAGTCTTTACAACTCTCTTAAAGATTTCTAACTTCCCACCTCCCACAGCAACTCATTAAGCTCTAAGTATTATAAGATTTCCCATACCAAAGTTACCAACTCCTTCCAAAGTCTTCCCAAAATCAACTTGGTCAGGTCCATCACACAATTCCCTAGGACCTTGTACCAATTTCTGAATTAGTGGTTTTCTGCTGTTGTAATAAATACCATGACCAAAGCAACCTGGAAATGAAGGAGTTTGCTTTATTTTGCTTTTAAGTGTGGGGCTGTGGTGAAGTTCCAGTCCAGTAGGGACCTTTGTCTGATTCTTTTCATTCTACAAGCAAAACTGACATAAACAGGTATTATTTTGTTTCAACTCCCCAAAATTAATACACTATGTTTCTTTTCTAATATAGATTGTTCAATATTGACCAACATCAATACAAAAAATCCAACATTTTATTTTTTAATTTGTGTAAAAATTTTAGGGCTATACCAAAGAATGCTGACCTTACACATTTAGTCAAATTATTGAATCTTTTCCAGTCAAGTCAGTCTCTACTTTTTCTTCAATAAAAGATAAGACTTGCTCACAAACAAAAGAAACATTTATTAGCAAGTCTTTGGGCATGATATCTCCTAATTTTGAATAATTGATTATGGTGTTTAAAAAGTCAAGATTGCACTATAATTTGATGATAAATGTTCCCCAAGGGCTCTTTAGTCAAGGGTACATTTCCATGGTGTTGCTATTCAACAGTTGTTGCCGTGATGTCATCTTTAAGGGAGGAGTCATGGTGGGAGTCACATTGGTTACTGCATGTATATTTTGGATGGATATTGACCAACCACACATTTTTCCTCTTAGTTTGTGCTTGCATGAGGTAAATGATTTTGCTTCATGCTTCCCAATCACTATAGCTGATCCACTTGTTTGGAGAAATGAAAGTTACTCTATCCCATATGAAAACTTCAGCACTGTGAGTAACGGTGATCTTTTATTTTATAATTTAACTATCTCAAATAGAGAATTTGTAGAAAGACGAAGCTAATATATAGTGCAAAGTTGTTTGTCACAACTTTCCAGGGTATTCTCCAATTGTAAGGCATTATTCACTATAGTCTTAATTTCCTACACTAAATTTTTGATTAGACCATCCTACATGTAAGTCAAATGAGTAGATTGAAAATATTCTCATAACACACACCTTTGTAAGGTAAAGGACATGTTAATTTTCATCACTGCAGTGACCACTTTATATTGTATCATGTTCTTACTGTCACTAGACACAATAAAATTATTAAAATAAAATAACATAAATGAATTATTCTCAGTCTGTTTGAAGGTTAATGCATTTTAATCATTACTTTTGCAATGTTTTCATATACTTACTGTTGTCCTCCCGAACCTAGGCTACCATGACATTCAGGAAAGAATAACCTCAAACAGGGTAAGACTATCAGTTATCTGTGGTTACTATCACTGATGGTTAAGAGTAAAATTTAAGGTCATAAATACACATAAATGGAGCAAAGGTATCACAGAATAGTAAGTGATTTTGTGCATGTAAAACTGAGAATAAAAGCCTGAATCTAAAAATAAACGGAAACAAAGGTAGCATTCTCATCTATAACTCAATCTAATTGGCAAAAGTATTCTGGCAGGAAGTGTTTTTGAAATGATTTAAAATTCAAGAGCCATTTCAAAATTAAAAATTATTATATTTCAGATTAGTATGCATGTGTGTGTGTGCATGTGTATGTGCATGTGTGTACACCAGTGTGTTCTATGTGTATTTTAAATGCATTGGTTTATCTTAATAAACAGATGGACTTCTGCCCAGGCTAAATGACAGTGCAGTCCTGCTAGAATGCACATGATATTACTACCTAAACTGTTAGGGCCTATAAATAACAACAACAAAAATGAATAGAAGTGTGCAAAATATGTGAATAAGTTTCTTTAAGACTGAGTCGCTGTTCACAAAAGCAAGATTATATAATTAAACGTGTAAGTGAGTTTTATTTAGTATAGCAGTCTCATCTGACAGTGGCCCAACAGAAGATCTACTTACCATGTCATTAGAATATTACACATATTTTATGTAGATGTAGCTCAAAGTTAATATATTGAATTCATGTTTACTTCTGATTTGTGTACTCTTGAGAGATAATTTAACAAACATCACCATAGCTTCAGTGTATTTTATGAACATTTAATTGTAATGAAAGATATTTTATTTGGCATTCATGTGTTAAGTGTGCCTGAGACATGCTTGTCTTACATTAGAGAAATTAACTTTATAGTGATTTATATTCTCTGTTCTGCATTTAAAAATTCATTATATGGATGATTTCGGGCATGTGCCAATGTCATGAATGAATTTGTAAGCTGATTACTTTTATTTTACTCACTGGGTTATACCTAAGAATTCTTTGGAAATTGACATTTGAGATGGTGGGAGAGTGAGAAGAGTCTTTGGGGAACTATGTAATGTCTTTAATCTAGATTCTAATGATTCAATATTTTTGCTGCATGAAAAATAAAATGTGACATTAGTTAATCTATGTTGAAGCAGAGTTTGTATTGTCTTACTCTTCATTTACAATGACCTGATTTTCTGGTCTTATTACAGACCCACCTTAAATATAGATTCTAAAGTAATGAGGTTGTCCCTCTTATGAGTTGTTGCTACATGTTTTTAGTATGCCTAAGGAAGTTATTATTGTGCCTGGATATAGGTCATGAGAATGAATGTTGCCAGGGTGAGAAGGGACTATTGAAGTAGAAAACAACATAAAGTATATTGTACATAAAAACATAAATGTAATTTTCATACCTTCCTGAAAAAATACTTCAAATAGCAGATAAGATGAATGGAACAAAGGTATCATTCAATCAAGTGTTATATAATGAGTTAGTTCACTAGCCATGCAAAACTATATTTTTATATATTGTATTAGAAGTCTTTATGTAACATAGTTTCAGTGTATCTTGTGAATACTCTCCTACCATTTCTTGACACTGTTTGTAATAGATATACAATATCTATCTTGTTAAATGTACATTGTATAATGATTTTATTTAAACCAACATATACTGCATCTATCTAAGGAGTTCAGGGACATCTGGACAACTGAAACCTCTGAAAAAAAGGGACCAGACACCAAAGAAGACAAGTAGCCCAGATGATGCAGCCTTGCAGACTTCCTTAATATCTGTCTCCTCAAAAATCTACAACCGGACCAGCACAAAATGGCTAACTAAGATGCTTCAGCCCCACAGACTGTTCCAGCCAGGTCTTCAGTAAAGCCCTGAAGTTCAGCCTCTGACTACCAACTTCTTAGGACATTTAAATAGCTGAGGACAAAAGGACTGAACATCAAATGTTACTATTAACTTGCTTAACCATTTTTTCCATTCTTTCCATAGGAAACCAAACAGGTTTCCTGTGTCCCAAATCAGCAGGAAGTAATTTTTTTCTTTTTTTATAATTTATTTTTTATTTCTTCAAGTTACATCTCAATCACAATCCCCTCTGTACTCCCCCTCCAGTCTCACCCTTCCATCCTCTTCCCCCTCACCCCCCCATCCTCTACCTTTTTTTTTTTTTTTTAGTTTAAGGTATATCTTTTTCCCCCCCAACAGCTCCTTCTTTCAGTCCAACAAATGGTTCTTTCTCTTATAACAATAAATACAATACAAAACAACAGAAATAAATAGGCCACAATTATGAGAGTTATATGGTTTAGCATACATTCCCAATGTCCAGTCCATATGTATAGGAAGCAATTTTAAGAGAGCAATGTCCCATTCCCAGAAGGTAAGGTGGGTGATTTTTTATTTTTATTTTTTATTTTTTTCTTCAACTTTGGTCGTTTGGTTGGTTATAGATGTTTGTTCTTATTTAGGAGGGTTGGTTATAAGTTGTTAAATAGGTTTAGGAGGCTAGACCCAGGAATTTCTCTCTTTTTCTTTTCTCTGTCCTTCCTTCTCTCCTAGGTATGGGGGAGAAGATTTTTAAAAATGGGTATAAAAAATGGGATATAGACATAAGAATGATAAAGAAAAAAGGACAGATTTTATTGAATATGCTCTTATATCTTTGCATATTGACACAAATTTAAGATTATATTTGGCTATATTGGTATTGATCTTTGTATATTGATATAAAATTAAGAATCTATTTGGCTTCATTGATATTTATCTTTGTATACTGATACAAAATCAAGGTTAACCCCTTTTAAGGTATTATA
This sequence comes from Lophiomys imhausi, assembly GCA_907164525.1. NCBI lineage: Eukaryota > Metazoa > Chordata > Mammalia > Rodentia > Muridae > Lophiomys > Lophiomys imhausi. The sequence goes on along the minus strand of CAJQZJ010000143.1, from coordinate 226,593 downwards.
CCTAGGTAAAGCTTAAAAATGCAAAGTGAAGTTTGGGCCTTTTGATAGCAACTGTCACAAACTATATAGGATAATTAAGAGATCCACACTAATGATCATTCAAACATGTCATTTTGCTAGGTACTAGCATAGTATAGCACAGTTGTTTTCTAAGTTAACTAGAAATCAAAATTGTTAAGAGACAAGCAACATTTGCTTATCCAAATTTACCTAGATAGACAGGTGGTCTTCAAAAACCTCAATAGATCTGTAGAATATGATATTCAAAGAAGTTTTCTTAGCTTAAGAATTTTTGATATTGAGACATGTCAGCTCCTGACAGCACCCCCTATTCTAGTCCAAGTAAAGGATGAACATCAAAGATCTCCATTTGGAGATGGTTGCATTAATGGCAAACTTGTCATTAGACAAGAAAAATCCTTTACTTCAACTGTAGACAGACTGCTGTCCAAAAAGGACAAAACTTGGAAGCAGATAAGTAGACAGCCTAGCTCTGCCAAGACAGGGTAAGCAAGTCCTTCATAATTCCTGCTTTACAATTAATGTCTATCAGAGAAATGGGTCCAAAAGGCTGAAGAGAGATGTGCTAATGTATTGAGAGAAATTGGGAACTTTCCAGGCAGCCAATTGTCTGTCATTTCTTAGTTTTGGAAGCTGTTGGCTCTCCACTTCCCGTTTAGTCAGACATATGTATCCTTCTCAGGTCTCAGATGTGGTTGAACACTAGATAGTTATAGTCTCACAGTTAAATTTCAAGTTGTTTAGGAATTAAAAGAATGTTGTATGTCTAAGAAGATGTTTTTAAGTTGGTAATGTAAGGTAGGATGGAAATTAAGATGGGTATAGAACTTACAACATATGGAGATAGATGGATAATAGAATATTGATGTTGGTTGCAGGAATGTGTGGACTAGACATTGGGAATGTATGTTGTGCCTTGTAATTTTAATAATTGTGGCCTAATTATTCAAAAAAAATTATGAGTTCTGGGAGAAGGGGGATACGGTGGGAGGATAGAACCAGGAGGGGTTAAGAAAGGGGACTGTTTTGAAGATGTAATTTGAACTAATAAATAAACATAAAAAATCATAATAAAATTGAACTGTAATATTCTGAGTATAATAAATTTTTAAAAGCACAGATAAAAATACTGAATATTCATTACTCTTTGTTATATAAATTTTTAATAATTCAAAATACATATAGGATAAATAAGTTTTTGTCTACTCTCAAAATAATTAAAATATAAAGCATATAATGGTTAGATTATATGTCAGTTATAGAATGCTGACCTACCAAGTAGATACATTGGGCCTGATTCCTAAATTACAATAAATTTTAATTACAAAAACAAATAAAAATCATGATGCCATAATTAATTTGTTACTCATAAAGTAATTTATTATATGAATTTTCATCTCTTTTGAATAGTCTTAAAAATATACACCACTAGTCTTCTATGATTTAATATTTCAGTTGACACAGAAACTTTGTAGGTAAGTAGCATAGAAAAAAAGCCTTCTATATGAAAGCGGGAAAATAAATCAAAGTCAGAGTTTTCAAAATGCAATTTGCCTAGTCTGGTTATCTGGTATGTTGTTTGAGTGAAGTTGAGAATGAGCATTAAAACTCCCTCATTTAACTCTACTTGATGCTTGATTTCTTCTCTGGACATCTGAGCCCTCTCTCTTGTCCATTATTTTATGTTGGTGACTGCTACAGGCAAACTGTTCAGTAAATAAAAGTAACCACTACCTTCATGAGATAGAATGGATAAATGACACTGGGTGATTTAGATCACATTCCATGAACTATCTGACACTCTAGGAGAAGATATTTACCACTCTGTGCTCTATAACAGTAAAAAGTGCCCAAAAGTCTGAGAACAACCACATGGATCTATATAATGATGCCAACTCTGCTTCCTGTGGAATGGACTTGAACAAGTTTTTTTTATCTTAGCCCTGACTTTTCAAAGAAAATCACATTCCTTCCCCCAAACAACTAGTCTTTGTTTTTAATTTACTTGTCCTGAGGTGAGGGAGTATTCCCAGCAGTGTTAAATACATTAAGGTCAGTGAATTTAATACTTACAATCTAATGAATAGATTTTATGTCAGGGTTTACTAAATATCTAGTCTGTGTAAAACTCTTCAAAGAATGCATATTAAAAATATCAGCCTATCTTTTCATAAGCATATTAAAAGATAGTGAAAATGTGATATATAGAGAGATCAAAAACAATATATACAATATACATAATATTTTATATACATATACATATGTTTATATTTTCTATATACACATATGCACTCATATATAATTGTAATATATAAGTAATATAATGTACAAAAATCAATATTTAATGGAATTTGTCAACTCTAAAGAAAAATGAAGTGAGGGAGTTTGCAAGAAAATAGATCTAGCTGAGGATAATTATATTAAGTGAGGTAGCCTAGGTTCAAAATGTCAAACGTTACATGTTTTCTCTTATGCAGATCTTAGATTTTGATTTTCATGTGTGTACTTCTGAGGGAGTAAGTTTAAATAAATGTTTGCATCTCTTTGCATAATTTTCCTGTGTTCTTTTTGATGATTATTTTGTAAGAAAGTTTAACATGGGATATACATTCCTCACAAATTTGATGTGTTGTGTACCATTTTGCCAAATGTACACATTAAGTGCCACAGCCGATCTGAGACAATCAGCTTTAACAAAAAGTTTATGCCCACTCAGCACTCCACACTTCCCTTAACTCATGTCCTAGCAACAACTACCTTATCTGGTTCTGTGCAGTAGATTGCTCTGATTGCTCATACATGAGGAATCTAGGTATTTTCTTCTGTGATTGGCTCTTGTTAATTTGATTTAATCTGTGACTTAATTAGTGTTGTCACAAACCCTAAGATGTTCTTTTTCGTAAGACCAAGTAAAACTGTACTTTGTGTATTCATCATATTTCCTTTGTTCAGTAATTTGTTACAAACATGTATGTTATTCCAAGGCCAGGCACTATTAATAAGGCTGCAGTATACAGAAGTCCATGATCTTTCCAAGATGTGTTTTCAATCCATTTGGATTAAGTTTCAGAACTAAGTTAAATAAACTTTTGACAGGCTTGACTTTCATTTTTTTAAACCTCCAAGATTTTCCATAAAAGTTGAATCTGTATTTATATTAATATACTTAAGTCATTTTTAATTAATTAAACTGTGTTGTGTGTGTGTGTGAGTGTGTGTCCACAAGGGTACATACATGTGGAGATCAGAGGACATGTGAAAGCTACTGCTCTCCTTTCTCTTTTTGGAACTCCAAAATGAATATCAGACTATAAGCCTTGGCAACAAAGCCTTTCCCTCTGAGTCATCTCACAGATTCACACTTGTTTGATTTTAATACAGTGTCGCACCTTGTAGCCCAGGCTAACCGAGAACTCACTCACGGCAATTTTGCATCATCCTGGCATACTAAAATTACAGATATGAGCCATCGTGCCTGAGTTCAAATACAAGCATCCCATGTTCTTGTTCTGAAATACTTGTTTTAAATGGACCTGAATAATTTCTCTTCACTTTAAAGTTGATTAATAAAAAATATTTACGGTAATACACATCCATTCTGTTAGTTATTTACTAATTTAGTATGCAAAAGACATGATAACAGGTATAGAGAAATTCACTTACCATGTAAATGATGAATCATTTGACAGTTTATTTGAAATCTAATTAGGTATATTTTTATGTAAATTGTTGTAAATTCTGTACTAACCTAATTCAAAACATAAGATTTTCTAAATGATACTCAATTGAACAATTGAAGCAGCTGGTTTGTGTGTACATGTCTGCATGTGTGCATGTGTGCTCCTGGATGCATGTATGTTCATGTGTGTGTGGAGTTCCTGGGTCAAAAGTAGGTGTCTTTCTTGTTCTTTCTGCCCTTTATTTTTGACTCATATTTCATCACCTAGCCTAGAGCTCAACAATTAAACTAAGCTTGGTGTCAGCTAAGCTCCAAATCTCCTGTATAACTCACTCCCAGCACTGGGATTACAGATTGGCAATGCCACACATCACTTTTACTTGGATGTTGCAGTTACAAATTGGCCTTTATACTTGTCGTGTGATGGTTGGTCTAACAACTAAACCATCCCTCCTCCCACCTAAGCAATTTATTTTAGAATCAAGAATCTTAACACAATATAATTTAAAATATTTGATATATGTTTGGGAATGTCTTTATGAAAACATTAAAAATCTGTTTTTCACAATTAGATCGTTATGTTTCTATAAGACCAAGGAACTCATATACTCAGTTAAAGCATTGAAATTCCTAAAACACAATAGTCTGGATTGTGAACACAGGTATTTCAGGCAGTGTTCAAAAAAAAACACAGCTTAACAAGACAGCAGTCAATCTGTAAGTCATGCATTGGGAGCTAGGTTCAGTGGCTGAAGTAAGTTGTGGAAGTATGAGGACATGAGTTTTGTTCCCTAGAATCAAAGTAAAACCCAGGAGCAATGGCAGTTCCTGTAGTCATCACTCTGGGAGGGTGTACACAGATGGGTGCCTGAAGCTCATTGTCTAGCCAACATGGCTAATAAGATGAACTTCAGGTTCACAGAGACATTCTGTCTCAAAAAAATAAAAATGGGAAAATATGTCTACCAGAGGTGAATATACATACGTGTGCATATATGTACATGTGTGCGTGTACATATAACTAACAAATACAACACACCACAGACACAGCACTCACCACACACAAAACAACACAGACATACACACATGGTTAATTTTTATTGTTAAAAAAAAAGAACCTAGTGAAGTGTCTTTGCAAACTATTTCTAGTCTTTACAGTTCACATATTGGGACTGACACATATTGTATAACATGAAACGATCTCTAGGAGGTTCTTGGTATTATTTTATAAATTAGTAACAAGAACAATCAGAATCATATGTCCATCTCCAAATATGCACATTTGCTTGCTATAATCTCTCATTTCTATGAGAAAGACATTTTAAACTGAGAAAGACATTTTAAAACCTCAAACCATGTACTTTGGATATTTTATGGTCTGGGTGTGTTCCTGTGTTTGCCTTATCTTATTTTCATCTCCTAGCTGTGAATGCTGTTTCCTATTTTGTTTCTTCCAATTTGCACCTTTCTCTATTCCTGCTCAAAAACACCCCTCAATATTCTTCCCAGTGTAACCATCATTTTAACTACTTATAAAGCTTTTTGTCATTGTCATATAGAGGTATTCATAATTGAGAATAGTAATTCTACTTTTTGTATTCCTCTCTTTCAGGAAAGGATTGGTATCATTAATCTTCATCCCATGAATGCTTACCCAATGTGTGACAATGAATATGTGATCAATAACTATCTCTTGAATGAATAAAGCCCCACATTATCTTCATTGTATTTTTCTAGCCTGAATTTTTTACAGGTAAGATTTGAGAAAATAAGTGTTACAAGAAACTGTAAAAGCCATTTTGTGTCTCTGACTCTGTACTTTAGCCTTTCTTTTCAGTAAGTTCAAACACAAAAGCCACTTTTATTGTTGTCTGGAAACTCATCATTATTATAAAAGTGTCACCTCAATGGTTCTTGTTAATCATACAGTCTTTTTTTTTTTTTAAAGAAATTCAGTTATAGAGCTGGAGAGATGGCTCAGCCGTCAAAGGCTAGGCTCACAACCAAAAATATAAGAAATTCAGTTATAGATGAAGTGATAATTGTATATCCTTTTTCTTATTTTCTCTGCTCTTTCTCACAAAGTAACTGTTCGCCTTCTCAGGGTTTAGGTGATTACACTGTAAGATTAATTATGTGTGAGAGTTCCTATTTCTAATTATATAACAGCTATATTCCTTTGTAGTGTATATGAGTTTTCCTAATGAGGCATGACTGTGGTAGAGGTCACTTATTTGCCCTCAAAACAATTAATTAAGTAAGTTAAGTAGTAGAAAGAGAAACCTATTAACAATTTCCCCACCAAAGGTACTCTAATATATATGAACACTCTCTTTTATGGAACAATATGGTTATTATTCTCAACCCTATAAGAAATATTTTGATTTAAAATTTGTTGCTTTTTTTTTTTTACTGTTTTTCATTTTTATATCCCTTAGTTTTTATCTGACTTTTAAGGTCACCTATTCTGTAATGACTCAATAAACATAAGCACCATAGAAGACAGCTAATGTGTCTATATTATTAAGGTAATTTAGTTTTAAATTATCTTCTAAACCCTATCTTTATATCCATAGATAAATTCAAGTCTCACTTCTCAACACAACAGCTTTTTTGCCCCTAGTAAACAATGATGAGTAGTAAGATCCTCAAATGGTCACAATGCAGAGAATAAGTAATTGTGGAGTGCAGTGCAAACGTCCAAATTGGACATTTACAAAACAAACCTTAAAATGGCTCAAGGAACATTGTAGGAAATGATACTAGAGTATTTGAAGAGACTGAGGACCTAGGAACTGTGAACTGATAGCTTCTTTTGGACAGGAAAGTTATTCCCATGAACTCTCAACAATATGGCTACTTACACAAGGACAACAAATACCACTTTATCAACATGCAAATGTGGATGGAGAAATATTTCACAAGCCATTACATCTAGCTGAAGAACTATAAGCAATCAATGGCTGCTTAGGGAGGGAGAATCAGAATTAAGTTTCTGTTTGTTTGTTTGTTTTATTTTTCATCTAAGTTGTGAACCCAATCCTTAGTACTGTACCCAAAACATAGGAAAATAAGACCAAAGCTAAGTGGACATAAAAAGTTGTGTGTGTGTGTGTGTGTGTGTGTGTGTGTGTGTGTGTGTGTTGTCCATATATGTATAAAACCAAAAATAAAAATAGAAGAGAACTTCAGTTCTTCATCTGATGATTAGGGTGGCAAACAAGAGGTGAGAGACAGGGGGAAATGAAGAAAACAGTGTATGTATGAAATACTCTAATACAAAATATATTAAATGAATTTAATTAAACTGAGATTGTAACCATGTAATGTCTACTTGGACACTAAAATGTAAAAATATAAATTACAATGTCAATTTTCTTGTATCTGTTGAGGCTTGCTTTATGACCAATTATATGGTCAATTGTGGAGAAGGTTCCACGAGATGCTGAGAAGAAGGTATATTCTTTTGAGTTTGGGTGAAATGTTCTATAGATATCTGTTAGGTCCATTTGAGTCATGACCTCTGTTAGTCTCATTATTTCTCTGTTTGGCTTCTGTCTCGATGACCTGTCCATTGGTGTGAGTGGGGTGTTGAAGTCTCCCACTATTAGTGTGTGTGGATCAATGTATCTTTTAAGTTTTAGTAGTGTCTCTTTTACAAATGTGAGTGCCCTTGTGTTTGGGGCATAGATATTCAGTATTGAGATGTCATCTTGAGGAATTTTTCCTTTGACAAGTATGTATTTTCTTTCCCTATCTTTTTTGATTAATTTTGGACAAAAGTCTATTTTATTGGATATTAGGATGACTTGCTTCCTGGGACCATTTACTTTGAGATAGAGTCCATCTTTGCTGGTGAGGTGTGTTTCTTGTACACAGCAAAATGATGGGTCTTGTTTATAGATCCAGTACAATATCAAGACCACAATATACTATGGAATAAATAAGAATTCTTCATTAGAGGCCACTCTGACCTGGGAAGCAGGCTGACTAACTATAGATGTTCATGTCTACATCTTCTCTTTCAAATTATTTCACCTATTATTATCCCAAGCTCCAAAGCAGATCACCTGATGAAGCTCCTTCCATGTCCCAATCTTCAGTGGATCACACAGATCACCCTCCAAACTTTCTTTCCCTCAGTCATCTCTTTACCCCAGTTGCCAATTCCAATTGGCATTCCATGTAAGCCCACAGGCCATTCTGGCCAGGAAAGCAGGTAGCCTAACTGAATCTCCAACTTTCCTTCCTCTTCTCCAAATCCAATGGTCTCAGTATAATGCCTATGTCTGTAGCAAACCTCTTTTTGCAGCCTCCTTCTCCTTTCTGCCTTCATCAACAGCATATCATACAGATTGCCAGTCTTCCTCCAACTCATCCTGTTTTGTCAGCCCTCAGCTCCAGTAGGCTAGTTATGTGAACTAGTCAGTCAAGCCTGACATAGAAGCAGGTAGGCAAGCAAACCATGTAGGCTACGTTCATAGGTTCACTATACCTCTCCTCTACTTCATATCCAATTCCTCAGTCTCAATTCCAGAACTTTAACAGATTACCTGTGGTGGCTTGTAGAAAAAAAATGGCTAATTAAGCTATTTAACCAGTATTTGGATTATCAATAATTGATTCGGTGGCTGTTAATCCTTAACCCACCATTATAAATGAATACACATAGACACTGGATGGATTTTAACAAACCTAAGCCTGAATTAAGCAATCTTGGCCCACCTAAGATAGCTCTTAATTCCATTACCCAAATATATGACCCCATATATACTATCTTTAGTAAGCAGCCTTATCTTATAAGCAGGGTCATGCCCTGCCTTCATTGTTTAAACCAGGCTTGTGTAGAATTCAGAGATTTGTCTGTTTCTTCCTCTAGTATGATGGGATTAAGAGAGTGTGCCAGTACCACCCTACTCAAATAATTCACTTAAATCCCAGATATTAGTAACTCTGTAACCCAGAGAGCAACTTCGAACTGTAGTAACAATTCAAAATCTGCCCAAAATCTTCAAAAATCTCATATGTTTTAGAAATGCCAAACCAGTAAAATATCCTTTCTACCCCCAGATAAAGGGGAAATCAAAGACATATAAACAAAAATCAAGAAAAGAAGCAACATTCCAAAAGCCTTGGCATGTCTAACCATGCCATCCTATGCTGCAATTAAAGCTCTGTTCATTATTCCTTGAGATCTAATTTTGAGTAAATTTCACTGGCAGGTGGATACCAGAAACTCCCCACAAGCACCTAGTAGTCAGAGAGCTCTGAGCTCCAGCTGCCAACAATTTTGTCTTATATATCAGGAAGGGCCTCCATCCTTCCTCCATTATCATTGCTGGTAATTTAGCATTCCATCTGTAAATTCTTTCCTTTAAGACTATCCTAGTCCGAACTTTCTCAAAAAAGATACACAGAATCACAATTGTCAGGGTAAAAATCATTTGCATGCTAAGAGAAACAAACTCATTTGGAATCCAAACTTATTGAGGCATTATGAATTCCTCCATTTTTAACCTGGGTGGTTAATTCCACTCTCAAGCTCTGTTTAGAAGGCTGCTGGTTTTTTAGTACATAAGGAGAGCTAAACTTTTCACCTTTGCTGCAAGGCAGTAGTTTTTGTTAAAGGAGCTGCTACTTTGAAATGTGTTCGGGTTCAGCTCCATGTTCTTTGGCTAGGAAACTACATTTTACCTGTGCCTTCTCAGGCTGGAAGCCCCACGTTGGCGCCATTTGTAAAAATAATTAATTAAATTGTTTACTAGTATTTAGATTATTGCTAATTGATTTGTTAGCTATTAATCCTTAACCCCCGATTATAAACAAGCACACAGACACCACGTGGATTTTTAATAAGCCATGGCCCGAATTGAGCAATGTTGGCCCACCTAAGCTGACTCTTAATTCTACTACTCAAATATGACCCCATATATACATATGTCACTTTGTACTGCTATGCTCCTCACTATGATGATGTTCCTGGCCATGTGGAATAAGGTACTTTTTTCTAACCCATGGTGTGTGTCCTCCTTCTTCCTGCTCTTAGCTGGAATCAATTAATCCACTATGTAAAATGCAAGGTTCCTGTTGTAATCTCAGGAATTCCCACCTTTCTCTGTCTTTGCCCAATCTCAGGCCTCAGCATTATATTTAATCAGTCAGAGACAATGTAAGTAACATACAGCAAGCAGGACCAATAATTAACATTTAGAACACTTAATACCACCCCATCACTTCCCTTGTTTTGTCTAATAAAAAGGCAAATTTTTAACTCATATAGCAAAAACAATAATAACAAATATGAAAAAATCAAGAAAATCATATAGAAAAGTTACACACATAATGTTTAGCCTATTTGTATCAGGCAATCTTGAAGAAGAAAAAAAATGATCTATCTATCTTGCTGTGTCTAAAGTTCTGAACCTAAATAATTTCTATCATATCCTATATTTACAAACGTAAAGATTTTATTTAGACTTGAAAATATCCTTTTAAATCCTAATCAACTCAAGTTCAAATGAAATTGTATAACTATTATACCTTCAACATCATCAAATACATAAGAAAGGATAAAGTTATTATTTGAGTGAGTAGAAAGCATAGGAGAGCAGCTTCCAAAAAGAAATATGTCAGTTTATTGTCTAACAGTCCCAAATATTGATGAATATCATTGGAGCATCTTCTTCAGCCTTCTGGACAAGAATTTTTCACAGACTAAGTTGTGCAGAAGGATATAAGAAGGATTTTCTCATTCTGTCTCTGCAGAATCAGGACATTGACTTACCTGCGTTTATGCTCTGGTCCATCTTTGGACTGTATATAGTCTGTTGAGAGAGCAGGGGCATTTTTGCCCAATAGGAATTATCTCCTGCTAGGAGATTTCTTTTGATGCTCATTGTTTTCTTCCAAGTTAAATAGGAGGTGTCAGGAGCTGACTATCTTAATTCAAACAATTCTTAAAATAATAAAATATCTTTAGATACCATTTTCTGTATGCCACTGAGGGTGTGAAGACATCTACTATTTTATTTATAAATCTATACATCATCTATCTATCTTTAAGCAAGCAAACTGTATATTTTTATCCATTTATTTTCTGTTTAACCTAGTACTTGACATGACTAGGAGCATGACTGGCCAGCCATCAATGTGTATTACCAGACTCCTAAACAGATTAAAATAAGCAATCCATGAAAGGATTGGAAGTAAACCTGTACTTTTAAATGAGTTGTATAGACACAGTACCTTATATAAGAGTTGAAATATACATAGTATGTCAAAATATAAAATTATATAACAATGAATCAAAATTAATCTTATTTTTTATCAGTGTAGAAAATTCTATACCAATATGTCAAAAGATAACCTTGAGAATAACAATAGTTTTAAATTTCAGAGCAGATTCAATAATCTACCCTTATATCTTATCATTTTTATATTATATACCCATAATCCCCCCTTTTTCTTCTCCCTCAATATAAGAGAGAAAGAGGATAAAGAAAAAGAGAGAAATTCCTGAGCCTAACCTCCTACAGCTTGCTTAACAAGACCATATAACAATTTGTAACCATCCCCCATAAATGACATCTCTAACCCATCAAACAACCAAAGAATCATCTACCCCACTTTTTGGGAATGGGACGTCACTCTCTTAAAACTGCTTCCTGCTGAACTGGGTTGTAGAAAACCTGTTTGGGAGTCCCAAAAATGGAGAAATGGTTAAGCAAGTTAATTGGAACATTTGTTGTCCATTCTCTATGTCCTCAGTAATTTGAATATCCTGAGCAGTTTGCAGCCCACAGCTTGACTTTGGGTAAGAAAGGTCAGGCTTTATTGAAGTCCTGGCTTGAATAGACTATGAGGCTGGACCATCTCAGCAAGCTGTTTGAAGATTTTCTGGATGCAGATTTTGGAGGAAACGGCTATTGAGGCAATCTGTGAGGCAGGTACATTTGGGCTACTTGTCTTCTTTGGTATTTGGTCACTTTGTTCTGAAAATATATAATTTTCACAAGTAACATATATTTATGTAATTACCAAAATGCCTTGGATGTGGGGGATATACAAATCAATTAAGGAATATTTTCTGTTCTTTGAACAAAAGAAAGACATTTGTTACATGGCATGTAATAGTATTACACATATATGCTATATAGATTCTATTTTAAATTGAAAATACAGTATAAGACTGTATTGAGTTTAAGTATTCTCCTCTACAGTTGACATAAATTTATTAATTTATTAAAACAGGTTTTTCTGTGTTGTTCCATGTTTTTGTACATTAAGTTTGGCCTCAAATTCAAAAGGAACCTATCTGTCTCTCTCTTTGTCTCCTGTATTTTGGGATCAAAGGTATGCATTTATATATTTTTCCTTTCCTTTTCTCCTTTCTTGGGAGATTGAATTTCTATGTGGATATATCTATCCTTATTGAGACAGGGTTTCTCTTTGTAGTTTGGGCTGTCTTGATTTACTCTGTAGAGCTCTGTAGACTAGATTGGCCTTGAATACAAGGAACCTGTTTTTTCCTAGCTTCTCAAGTTTTGGGATCAATGTATGAATTTAAATAATTGAATTACTTTTATTAAACAATGACATTAATTAAATCATTTTGTATTAGTTTGAGTTCCAATTCTCCCATGGAAACCCCATTCTTAAGGAGGTTGGTGTAAAATAGCATGATATGCTATTTTATATTAGCTTTTCTTAACCGTTGACTGTGGGAGGCATGCAGTTTGCATGTTCTTCCCCAGCCTAACCCTGGGTCCCTGGGTCCTTATATTGATTAATAGAATCTCTCTTTCTCTATCTCTCTCTATCTCTCTCTCCTCCCTCTTCCTCTCTCTCTTTCTCTCACTCTCTTCCTCTCTCTCTCTCTCTCTCTCTCTCTCTCTCTCTCTCCTTTTTTTCCAAGATAGGATTTCTCTGTGTATCCTTGTCCTAGACTCACTTTGTAGACCAGGCTAGTCTAAACATCACAGAGATCAGCCTGCCTCTGCCTCCCAAGTGCTGGGTTTAAAGGCATGCACAACCACACCCAGCGATTAACATATCTCTTTTAAGGGCAAATGTCTCTTGAAACCAGCTCTCCAGTGGGAGCCCCACAACTAAGGAGACTGGCTTGTGACCCCTTTCTCTTTACATAAGTTTAAGATTATGTGTATTTATCCATTAGATTATTAAGGACATTATTAAACTTAACATCAAGGAAACAAATGTTTTTCAATTCTAAACATATGTCCCCTTGGACTGCCATTCTCCACACTATGCCGATGTTCCAGGCCACATGGAATGATCTTCTTTTCTCTAACCCATTGTGTGTGTCCTCCTTCTTCCTGCTCTTGGGTGGAATCAATCCTCTGTGTAAAATGCAGGGTTCCTGTTCTATTTTAAGAAAGCCCTACCTTTCTCTGTCTGCCCAATCTCAGGCCTCAGCATTTTATTTAACCAATCAGAGACAATGTAACAGACAGCAAGCAGAACCAATTACTTAACATTTAAAATTCTTAACACCACCTCATCAGTGGCCCTAATTTATGTTTTGGCACCATCCACAGGGCATTAAGCAGATTCTGGTACAACAACCTGCTTTCTTCCCTCCGGTGAACCACCACCATCTCCTCACTTTAATCCCATCCCCATTCCTTAGCATCAGCTATCATTAGCTTGAAACACATGTTTCAAGATTCATCAAATCTTTTCCTCAATGGCTCAGGGAACAATACAGAGGAGGAAGGAATAGTGTAAAATCCAGAGGGGATGGAAGACACCAGGGAAAGAAGAAGGTCATCTATACCAACTGACCAATGCACACATGAACTCATAGAGGCTGAAGCAACAGGCACAGGGCCTGCAGGTATCTACACCAGATGGAGTACTGGAGCTGAAAGAGCTAGTCACATGCCCTATCCCTAACCCAGGAGATATCTTCTATTGATAACTACTTGAAATTGAATATTTTGTTGTTTTCAATGGAGTGTCACTGAGGAATTAACCTGCTCCTAAAATGTAGGCTGCATTCCCAACAGTAGATTGTCAAGAGAAAATGAATTCAGTGGCTTCTTTGGATTTTCCTTGTCTCATAATGTCATGTCAAGGCTTTTAAAAATATTTATTTTACTTTTTGTTTTATTGTATGGTATTTTTTCTCTCTGTCTTTTTTTACCCTGTAAGTCCTGCCTGCATACATATGACTTACAGCTTGTTGCTTCTGTAGGACTTCTGAGGTTATAAACAGGTGGGTCCATGTTTCTTGTTGCTTTTCTTCTGCTCTTTTCCTTTTGCTCATTCTGTCCTAATCTGATGTCTGTGCCTTTGTTTTACCTTAGTTTATTTTATTTTGTTATTATTCTTTAGAGCCTGTTTGTTTTCTAATGAGAGATAGAAAAGTAGTAGATCCAAATGAGTAGGAGGCTGGGAGAGAAGGGAGTTGTAATCATAACATGAAGAGGAAAAAGCTATTTTCAATAAAAGGAAAAAAAGAGACCAAGACAAATTGTTATTTGTGGACAAGGAAGGGAGGACTGAATGCAAGTAAAAGGACATATGGATCATGAAGGAGCATAAAAACCTAATTTATTTTCTAGTTTCAACTGTCACAGATTTTTAATTTCTGTGTGTGTGTGTGTGTGTGTGTGTGTGTGTGTGTGTATGTGTATGTGTGTGTGTGTTAGTAAGTGCATAGTTCATAATAAAAGTATAAAATCCTAAGTGACATTCCATGGCTTCTAAATGGCCACTCTGTGTGGCATTTCATTACGGTCTCAGACAAGGCAAATGTTATAGTGGGTATCTCAATTGAGCTGTATAATGTTCTTCCTTGTGAGTTCCCTACAATAAAGTGATTTTTAAACTTCTAAAATCTATATGATCTGAGTGATATTGTATGTGGCCAATCATACATTTAATCCAGAGTGAATAAAAGCATGTTATCGAAGTTCTAATGTGGGGATTTATGAAGGGGTTGATTTTATTCTGCTTTACACTTAGCTTCATGTGAAAACTCTAAGTTTGAATCCACCTCAATATTTTATCCTAAGAAGTAGAATTTTGTGAATTGGCATAAAAGTTCCATAGCCAACATCCTTTTGTAAACAGATTAGACTGAGAACTATACAAGACATACCATTTTAGAATATCAGTTTAATATAATTTTAAAAAAAATTATAGTCCAAGCTTGCACTCTTCTTTTGGTATATGTCTGCTCTCCTCACAAAATTAAAACAATTCTTCAATGTCATCTTTCATCTGTATAAATAATACATCTATAACTCTCATCTGTAACACTTTAAGTGAAGCTCTCTAGACTAGAGAGAAATAGATGAAAATATGATTCTTAAGACCTCAAAGTACTTATATAAGCAAATGATAACTGACATTTCCATGCTGCTGGGGAAAACTAATGCTGTGAGTAATAAGAAATCTTGTTTGAATTAAAGATGATGGGTTACACAAACTTTTATTAAGCTCATATTTCATCTATGCTCAGAAAACAAGATTTATGTCAGTCCCTGGGCCTGAATGGAGTTGTCCTAATTAAGTTCAAAATAAGATTAAGGTGTATAATAAATAACATTTATTCTGGCCTTTCCTAATCTGTAATGGCAAAAGTATATATTTGATATATTCCTATTTAATTCATTCAAATGAAAGATCTGCCAGTAAATATGAAGTCAAAGGCAAATCATGCTAAGATTTGTTTTTATTTAACATGAAATGAAATTTGTGTAACTAATGCCAGTTGAGAGAGAAATTGCCAAGCATGTGCACAGAAAAGCAGATTTGAAATGGAATTAACATCATAGGAAGCAATTGTAGTCCCTGTCCAATAAACAGCAGAGAATGAGCAAATTCCCCTGTACTTATGACACTGAACATTTTTGGTTTCCTTAGAGATAGCAACTTGCTATATGATTATATCATTCATTTATATATGCAAGGATATTGTTAGATACATGACATTTTCTGCAGTTGAAAAATGCAGAAAAATATTTTCCCATTTTCTGATCAATACATTCACACTTTTAAAAATATTGTCTATTTATTTGATTTATTTGTACTGTTTTGACTTTACAAAAAATAAATTTATTTTCAATTAGAAAAGGGTGGCCCACACATCACAAAGGATAAGACCTGGAACAAGCCTCAAAAACCATCAAAATATTTTTTTTCCAAATATAGTCATATCTCTTTTTTTAACAATTAGGAAACAATTATGATGGCTATAAGGTAGGACACACATTTCCAATGTCCAGTCCATTGTATTTGGCAACTAATAAGAATATTCTATTATCTATATATATCTAGATGAGTTTAAAGTTCAATACTTAACTCAGTTTCCATCTTGACTTGAATTACCAACTTAAAAATATCTTTTTAGACCTAGAACAATTTTTAATTCCTAAACAACCTAAAACTTAACTGTGTGACTATGACTATCTGGTTTTCAATCACATCAGAGATCCGAGAAGGATAAATATGACTGATAAAACAGGAAGTGGAGAGTAAGCAGCTTTCAAAACTAATAAATGACAGACAACTGGTTACCTGGACAGTTCCCAATTTCTCTCTATTACACTGAAGCATCTATTTTCAGCCTTTTGGTAAAGTATCTTTGACAGACATTAATTGTAAAATAGGAATTAGGAAGGATTGCTCACCATGTCTTGCCAGAGCTAAGTTGTCAACTTACAGCTTTTGTCCATTTCAGGCAACATTCTGTCTACAGTTGAAGCAATGTTTTTTTTTTTTTTTTCTTGTCCAGTGGCTAACATACCACTAATGCAGCCACCTTTAGATGGAGATTCTTCAATACTCATCATTTACTTAAGTGGAATGAGGGGTGCTTTCAGGAGCTGACATCTCTCAATATTAAAAAATCTTAATTTAAGAAAATATATTTTACATGTCGACATCCAGTTAGAACAACACCATTTGTTGAAGATACTTTCCTTTTTTCCATTGTAAGGTGTTGGCTTCTTTGTAAAAAAAAATTAAGTGACCATAGGTGTGTGGGTTCATTTCTAAGTCTTCAATTCGATTCCATTGATACACTGGTCTATTTCTATACCAGTACCATGCTGTTTTTATTACTATTGCTCTGTAGTACAGCTTGAAATCTAGGATGGTGATACCTCCAGATTTTTTTTGTACAGGATTTATTTAACCATTCAGAGATTTTTGTTATTCCATATGAAGTTGAGAATTGCTTTTTCCAGGCATGTCAAAGAATGAAATTAAACTCACACTTATCACTGTGAACAAAACTTAAATCCAAGTGGATCAAAGACCTTAACATAAGGCCTGACACATGAAATCTATTAGAAGAGACAGTGTGGAAAAACCCTCAAACTCATGGGCATAGGTGACAACTTCCTGAACAGAACACCAACAACTCAGACTCTAAACCAACAATGAATACATGGGACCTCATGAAACTGAAAAGTTTATGTGAGGCAAAAGACACTGTCATTCAAACAAAATGGCAACCTACAGATTATAAAAATTCTTCACCAACCCCACATCTGACAGAGGGCTAATATCCAAAATTTACAAAGAAGTCAAGAAATTAAATGCCATGAAACCAAATAACCCTATCAAAAAATGGGGAACAGAGCTAAACAGAGAATTCACAAAGGAGGAATCTCTAGTGGCTGAGAGACACTTGAATGCTCAGCATCCTTAATCATCAGAGAAATGCAACTCATGACAACTCTGAGATTCCATCTCACACCTGTCTGAATTGCTATGATCAAAAACTCAAATGATAGCACATGCTGGTGAGGTAGTGGAGAAAGGAAAACACTCCTCCATTGCTGGTGGGAGTGCAAGCTTGTACAACCACTATTGAAATCAGTCTGGTGATATCTTAGAAAAGTTGGAATAGCTCTACCTCAAGACCCAGCCATACCACTTATGGGTATACATCAAAATGATTCCTCACCAAACCACAAGGATGTGTCCTCATCTATGTTCATAGCAGCTTTATTTGTAATAGTTAGAAACTGGAAACAACCCAGATGTCCCTCAATGGAAGAATGGATAAAAAAAAAAAACTGTGGTACATCTACACAATGGAATACTACTCAGCCATCATAAACATAAATCATGCAAGTAGATGGAACTAGAGAAGTTCATCCTGAGTGAGCTAACCCAGACTCAGAAGGATGCACATGAGTTTGATTCACTTACAATTGGATTTTAGCCATATAGTACAGGATAACTATACTACAACCAATGCACCAAAGGGAACAGAACCATAGACATTTTTTTCTGTCAATGAGACACTTTTGCCCTATTGGTGGTGTCTTGTAGGCCCCCAGTGTATGAGGAGGTTCTTGGCCCTCAAATCACTGCTGAACTGGGGCGGGGGACTGATATGTAGGGACACCCCACTCTGGCAGAGTGGGTTGAAAAGGATAGGGAGTAGATGGTTGGAAGACAGGATTGGGAGGGGTGGAAATAGAGCACTGTGATGAGAGATGTAACCTGAAATATAAATAAACAGAAAAAAGGAAATAACTTTAAAAGCCACATTCTACAGATTTCTTGAGGTTTTTGAAGACCATATCTATCTCCATATTGTAGAAGTAAATCATTAAATTATTTACCAGTATTTATATTAATGTTAATGTGTCAGTGGTGTTAATCCTTAACTTGCAATTATAAATAAACACACACACACACCTGATGTATTTTACCAAGCCTTAGGCTGAATTAAGAAATCTTGGCCTATCTAAGCTAGCTCATTCTATTCCACAAATATGACCCATATAAACATATGTCCCCTGGGCTGTTTTTCTCCATGCTATGCTGATGTTTCAGGTCATGAGGTGTGATGTTCTTTCATCTACCCTATAGTGTGTCTCCTCCTTCCTCCCTTCTGGCTTCTTTTTCCTGTCAACAGCTCTGCTTCAGAAGCTGGAACACCTTAGTCCTAATCTCAGGCCTCCGCATTTTATTAAAGCCCATCAGGGACAATGATTAGAAAGCAAGGTAGCACAGCATTACTTGATGTACAGCAAGCAGGCCTCTAGGAGAAGATTAACATTTCGAATGTGTAATATCATTCCACCATTGTATATTTGAATAATCACATGTTGCTTGTCACTTAGCAACTTAATATCTATTAACTTAGAAAACATCAGTGATAAACTAAACTAATACCTTAAAAAAAAACATAAGTTTCAATGACTATTAGTTTGCATTTCCTAATTATCCTAAACAGTTTGTGATAGTTGCTGTGGAAGGACTAGAACTTCGCACTGCCTTTTTAAGAATTACATAGGTACAATGCCTTCAAAAGAGTTAACCTTAATTTTGCATCAATATGTAAATATCTATACCAATGTAGCCAAATGTAACTTTAATTTTTTATCAATATAAAAATGTACAAGAGTAGATTTGATAATCTCCCTCTTTTCTTTATCATTCCTATATCATGTCTATATCCCCCCTTTTTTTTTCTTTTCAAGTCTTCTCCCAGTATATAAGAGAGAAAGAAGAATAGAGAAAAGAAAAAGAGAGAAATCCCTGGGACTAATCTCCTAAATCTTGTTTAACAAGACCATTTAACAACTTGTAATCAATCTCTGCAAATGACAACAAACATCTATAACCCATCAAATGACCAAAAAATATCATGAATGAATGCCTTGGATGGCTTACAGATTAAAAAAAGAAAAAGAAAAGAAATTAATAATCCTCCAGCCTTACCTCTGTTTCTTCAAGGATAATGATGTCTGTTTTTGTCTGTGGTAGTGACATACTGGAAAGGTTCCTCCAGATAATGACTGAGATTTACTCCTTTTAGTGACACCACTTTGTGAACTAGTGGCATGATTCAAATGGGAAAATATAGTAAATTACAGACATTTTCAATGCTAATGTATATTCAACTAGGGCTTATTGTTATTGTTGGAGGTATTTTGGGAACAGGCTTGGAAATTACTGTGTAGCCAAGGCTAGCCTTGAATTTATGAAAATCTTCGTGTCTCAGCCTTCAGACTGATGAGTTATAGGCATGAACCATCATACCCAGCATAAGGCATTTTTATTATGTTATAAAATATTCTTTAAATAAGTCATAACTATTTGCTAGTCTACCTACTAGAAAAGACATTAATATGAGTTGACAATATGTAGACATGTGACTGGTAAGTTTTTTATCTTTTAAAATTATATATATATATATAAACAAGTATGCATTATAGTTCAAACCGTTGCATTTCAACAACTCTCTTCAAAGTTCGCTATTACTCTTTCTATATAGAAGTACATATAAATTACATATTTGTATATTTACTACACATTACACATACACATGTGTGTATGTATGACAAGAAAGGGATGTAATTGTTTAGACAATTGTTTCACAGATCTGGACTTCTCCTAAAATTGGCCACCTTACAAGTAACTAAGTGAGTGAAGTATCTAAAAACCCTAAGGTAATGAAAACTTATAGAAGTAGTTGACTAATTTTCATTTTCATGTTTTGTTGCAAATATAATGCCCAGCTTATAACGGTCTGATTGTGTCATCTTTTGATATGAAATCAATATACATCACAGCAATAGGTATTATACATTGAGTCTACTGCCGTCATGATAGGGGGTTCATTATAAACCATTCAACTCTTCCTCAGAAGTGGACAGTAGCTGCAATTTCCATTGCCAGTCAGGCAGGAGACTATGAAGTGTACATGCAGTGCTCTGAGTGTGCAGATTCATGAAGATATGTTGTTCTGCAGGTATGCTTATTAGGACATAAACCTACCATAAATTGAATAGTATCTGAGCAAAATAAAGGTGTAAAATATAGGATCCATAGACATAGTAAAAGGAAATTTGTAGTTCAGACAATTAACATACTAACCATATAGCATGATTGTTTTCCTACATGTGTAAGGAGAACAAATAAAATCTACTCTGAACTGATTTCCAAGTTTATGATTTAATACCTTTATCAGAAGTATTCATATTGTACACAAGAACTCTTATCTCATTTCCCCTAGCAAATGATAGCTCCAAACACTTTGAAAACCTCATTTTGGTAGATACCACTTACTTTTTGTACCTAGTTGACTTTGTTTTCTGATCCCTGTATTAGTGAATTCATATGGTATTTTCCATTTTTATGGCTTTTTTCACTTCACATGATATCCTCTAGACATGTCAGTGCCGTTAAAAATAACAAGATTTGCTTTTAAAAGATTGAAACATATTCTGCCAATGTATGTGCATCTAAGCCTCCTGACGTCCTCATTCATTCATCTATTGGTAGCTTGCTCCTGGCTCACTTCCACATCTCAACTACTGAGAAAAAAAATGTTGCAGTGAACACAAACCTGTGATTCTGATGTAATTCATTTGGATAGAAAACCAAGGAGGCAATCCTGGACCAGAGAGTTAATTTCTAAGTTCTAAAGGACCTCTTTAGAGGTCCTACTACTTTCTATTATAGTTTCATCTGTTTACTCTCCAACATTATACAAGGGCTCTTTATTCTCCCAGCTTTAGCCAAATTTATTACTTGTTATTTTCTGGTTAGTGACCATCATATATGCTTGACATATCTCATCAAGCTTTGACTTATATTCCATGATGATTAATGATGTGGAAAACTTTCATTAGAATAATTTTAAAGAGTATTTTCAGGCACAATTAGTTTCACACTAATTTGAAAAGAAGTTACAATTAGATAATCAACACTTGGCCTCATCTTGCCTTAATTAATTATTTCCTCATTCATGAGAAATATAACTATAATATTTTTACTTAATTTTCTCAGTCAAACACAAATTCCGATTTTTGTCTTCTCCCAATAAATATAGATGAAAGTAATATTAACAATTATGGTAGAAATAGGATTAAAATTTCTCAGTTGATACTAAATATTATATGAAAATGTAGCAGCATATATAATAAAGAGTTGGTTTAACATTTATTCAGGTAGTATTATCTGTGTGTGTTTGTCTGTGTGTGTGTGTGTGTGTGCATGTATGTTTGCGCGCGAGCCAGCTTTCATGACACAGTGCATGTGATGAAGTCAGGGGACAGCTCGTGCAGTTCTTGGGATTAGAATTCACCTCACCACACTTTAGAGCACTCACCTTTAACTGGCTGAGCCACCTTGCAGCCCAAGAGTTCAGTTTAAAAACAAATTTTTAAAAATAATATATTGTTGCTCCTTACCTTTGCAATTATTGAAAGATAAATAAGATCCAATTGTAATAATTCACTTGAAATATGAAATTCTGTCTTTTTAGCCAGAGACACAAAGGTGCAATATTTTAATCTCTAATTTGGACTTCTTGTTGAAAACTCTCAATGTGATTTATTTTTTTTCTGTTACCTTTTTATTATAACACAGAATAAAAAAACAAAAGCCCCACTTTGATTCATCATTAATTTGAGAAAAATTCAGAAACTAGGAAACTGTAATAAAATACATCAAGTAAACTTAAGACCCTGTTGTATAGTAATAAAGATTAAATATGCTTGTGAAAGATGAGTTATCTATTTTAGTAAGCAAAGATGGAGGTGATTTTGATGAGGAAGATTGAAGTATGTACAGATACTTAACCTCAAACTTAACTAACAAATAGAAGGCTCACACAAGAACAAAATGTACAATGGAATAAAATTACTAACATTATCTTGATTCTATATTAACAAAAACACATTAGTTGCTCTGGAATGCTTTTCCTGATACATGTTTGTATGTCCAAATATGTATAACAATCAAATAAGCTGTTTATTGGATACATGTTAATATCTATATTATTTATCTTCCCCAAATAATTTGTTTGGAATGTCCTGTTTGTAAATAAAGAAAAAAACAACACTGTTTATGTGTTTTCAAACAAACATCTTTGAAAACCTATGCTCAAAGGTTTTATTTGTGCTTATTTAAGTGTGTTAATAATAACCCCAGATTACTCAAA
This sequence comes from Lophiomys imhausi, assembly GCA_907164525.1. Classification (NCBI taxonomy): domain Eukaryota; kingdom Metazoa; phylum Chordata; class Mammalia; order Rodentia; family Muridae; genus Lophiomys; species Lophiomys imhausi. Next base: position 203,950 of record CAJQZJ010000143.1, on the reverse strand, counting down.
ATCTTGTGTGTCACTTTAAGGAAAATATTGAGAATGGTCAACGATTCCTAGATTTGCTATCCTAAGTTAGTACAAAGTAAAAATTGCAATGGATCCCAGATATCTCAGAAGCATAGCCCTGTGTTGTTCTCCTCACAGTGGCACTGTGTCCTTGGTCCTGAGCACAAACTGCTCACTTTTAGCTGTGTTTTTATGCTACTAAAACTGAAGAATGATGCCTGTTATGCCTAAGATCAGATTCAAGACTATGGCTGTCATCAATTCCTGTGTTTAACTGCACATGTTTTTGCTCTTATGCAAATATAATGGCTTATGAAAAACTAAGACATTTAATATTTTCCTGCAGTTACCATTCATCATTTAGCTATCAAATTAATATATTTGTGTATTCTATTTTGCTCATTTTTAAAATTATTTTATGCCCTATTTCCCACACTTATCTTTGCTCTCTTCTCTTAACCTTCCTAGTCTCTATTATTTCCTACTTTAATAGGTTGCAGTTGGACTATCTGTATGAATGACATCCAGATGAATTATATCATAACAAATCAGTAGTTCTATACTCTGGTTTCTCTTCAGATCGTATAAATCTTTCACCTTTTACAAATCAGTAGTTCATTGCCTATGATAGGTAATACATTTTTAAAATGCTCATTCCATAATAAAATTCTCTGTACATGTGTGGACATATATTTCTATATTTTAAAATATTTTAAATTAATATTTTTGCCATAATAGTATTAATAAAGTTAGCTTAAAAGGATATGAGAAAATTCTAAGGATTTAAATTCATTATCCAGTGAAGTTTTTACATTTCCTACATATCATATGAGATAGTTAAAATATTTGGAAACTTGTCTCAATTTTTCACCTAAATCTACTGTCAATCTAACTAACATTAATTTTTTATTAGGAATTTAATCCATAAAGCCAATTGGTCCCTTACATATTTGAAAATATGCAATTCTTCAAACAGTAAATTGTGAGTTTAAAACTAAAAAATACATGAGTCAACATTGCAGTTATGATAGCTCCATCTCATATGCATGGTAACTTGTTGGTTAGCCATCAACCCTTATATTAAAAAGCAGAGGTTCACATGCTTTTTGAACTTATATCAGCAAGTAGGAGACAGCATATACATAAAAGACCTCAGTCAATTAGAGGACCCAAAGTAAGGAACATGCATGGTCATTACTTCCTATATTAGCATAATTTAACTTTTTAAACTTTTAATTAAAAAGATTCATCCAGAGTAATATAGTAGTGGAGATAGGGATACTGGGCAGAAGTCAAAGTGAGATTTTTGAGGTTCACACAAGATGTCCTGTATGTGCTGGAGCCAGTGTAGGAACAATTAACAACTCCCTTACTGGAAAGTATTAAAGTACCTTAGAAACAATAATTCCATAAATTATTTTTGTATCACTCTACACTCTGTGTGGCATAATGAGATCAATACTACAGGAATGTTTCTTTCTACAGGAAAACTTATGGAAATTGCAGAGACATGAATCCTGGAGAATAGTATATGCACATTAATCTGAGCGTTCAGATAAATATCAGCATTAATATTCCTGTGAAGTGATTACCATCTGCTTTTGTGAAAATAATTATCTTTAATATGTTCGCTGTCAGAAAATACAGTGCAGCTTTGTAAGAATGTTAAGTTAGATAGGCGTGGCAGTTCATTAAGCATGAAATTCAATGAAGTACTTTTAATGTAAAGAATAAACTACTAAAAATAACTTCCTAGAACTTTGTCGTGAAGACATGAATTAAGAAAAACTAAGATATATTAAGCTTAAATAATTATGCTCATGAAAATGATCTAGGATTTCCCATTTAGGAAACAGTGAGGCTCACCTCATGTGTCCTGAAAGCAGGATCAGTTCTCCTGTGTGCATATGGCCTTAGCTGGTAGTAATTTGGCAGTTCATATAGAGCTATGATCTGAAGTACAAATGTTAATCTATGGGTAGGATTCCAGCAGAAAATGACCAAAGGGTCTGATATACAGTCAACACAGAAAATCGCTTTATATGCATATGTAGACCCATGTCTGAGCATAGTATCTGCCACTCTGTATGAGAACTCTCTCTTTCCCTAAGCCACCTCTGTCCATATGCAGCAGTTTCAAATGTCTGTTTTGATGTTCTGGGGATAGATTTCAACCTCTCACCTGCAATTGGATGCCTCTGAGACACTATATTCTGTAATAACCCACAAATTCCCACAGAGAGAGCCCTGATATACTATATTCTGTAATAACCAACAAATTTCCACAGAGTTATTAATTTCAGGTACTCACAACAGAAATTTCCTTGGTAAATATATCTTTGGTTGATGTCCTTCCCTTTCCTTATCATTATCTTAATTAACCCTTTGCCTGCCTTTTTCAACAAAATTAAAAAGACTCAGAACCTCATATAGAAATGATTTTTATTTATATATTTGAGGAAGGGGCAACATTCATAGAACTAAAAATCTAAAACTCTTTAAGATGGAGAGCAATAACAGTAACTGTATGGTATCAATTTAAACAATCATGAGGTATGAAGATTATGAAACTTCAGAATATCAAGTACTGAAGGATGACCTTAGAACTCCTTAAGGAGAAAATAATTGTTTTGTATAGTTAAAAAAATTTTCACTCAATAAACGCTATTTCACCAAATTTCCTCAAAATAAGAAAAGAGATAACTTCTGAGAAAAATCTCCAGCCCCCTATTCACCTTTGTATAAAACAACCAAAGTATTTTTGCTGAAATAATCAAGTGTCTGGTTTTAACCTTTTTTGTCCTTATTTTGAGAAGGCTTGGTGAAAAAATGTACATTGAGTGATATTTTTGACTATATAACTAACCTCTGTGGTTATTTTTGTTGTAGCATACTTGTTGAAGGTTTAAAAGCTAACATCCACATGTAATAGAGTACATACCACATTTTTTTCTTTGGTTCTGAATTACTTCATTCAGGGTTCATTTTTCTAGCTCCATCTATTTGCCTGAGAATTCATAATTTCATTTTTAGACAGTTGAATAATATTTCATTGTGTAAATGTATCATATTTGTATTACTTATTCATCAGTTGATGAACATTTGTGTTGTTTCAATTTTCTAACCTTCAGAAATAGAGCCTCACACCAGTAACGGTGGTGAGTGTCTTTAATCCCAGAATTTAGCATGCAGAGGTAGTTAAATCTTTGTGAGTTTGAGGCCAGACTGATATACACAGTGAGCTCCAGGACAATCAGGACTACAAAAAGAGATCTAGTATTCAAATAAACAAAGAAACAAATAAAAATATAGAAGCAATGACCTGAATTAGGAAATATCTGTGTTGTACAGAGTTCTTGATGTTCAGTTTTATTTAGTTCTAGTGTTATTGATGTTTAATTTTATTTATTTATTATAAATTCTAAACGTTAATCCTTTATCCTATTAATAATTAGTAATGATTTTTTTTTCTTATTCTATAGGCTGACACTTTAGCCAAACGATGGTATCCTTTGCCGTACAGTTTTTGTTTTTTTTTTAGCTTCCTGAGGCCTCATTTATTGACTATTTGTCTTAATGCCTATGCTATTGGTAGTCAGAAGATCCTTTCACATATCAATGAGTTCAAAACTATTTTCTACTTTCTTTTCCATAAGGTTCAGTACATCTGCTCTTATGTTAAAGCCCTTGATCCATTTGGAGTTGAATTTTGTAAAGGCAGATAGATACTAATCTGTTTTCATTCCATAGCAGGCCTAGGTGTAAGTCTGAGAAACCAGAATAGAAGATCAGAATGAAGAGACATGGGTCATGTACTGAGTCCCAGTGTATTGCAACAGTTATTTGTGCCCAGGAAAGAAATAGGGAAGTTCTGTGGGAGCCGGAGAGAAATAGTGATGGTTTAGAAGGAAAGGATGAAAATGGCAGTTGGGAAGAAATATGAGTACCCTGTATCAGGACCAAGAGACCAATTCCTAAAAAATATTGAGGTGGGATGGGAGGAGGGTGTAATGGAAGTTTTGATTTCTTTAAAAACCTGGTAGTGTTGAATGAATGTGTTTTTTATTTTGTTCTCAAAATATGGGATGTGGGGGTGTTTTGTCCACCACTGAAAAACAGACTTGTGAGAGGGGCACAAAAAATATCCTAATGGAAGAGTACATGATGTCTTCCCAGCCAGAAACTGCCACATTTGAGAACATGCATTTTGCTAGTGAACATCCTTTGATGGACAGACTCCTTGGAAAGCACATGGTCTTGGTCAACAAGAAGGACCTCTTGCGGAGGGTGTGATGTTGGCCAATTGGAAAACATCATTGTGTGGATTTAGAGGGGGTATAAATAGAATCCTCAGAAACACAGAGAGGGGCTTTTTGCTTGGAATCGCTTCTCATCACTGCTTCGCTTCAAAATACTCCAGACGATACTTTGACACTTGTTTCCTCTGAGACTTGTTAGTGCTGCTGCTGCTGATTGCTATGTTCCTGTTGGTGCTTCAACCTGTTCCTGTTTATAACTGTTCCTGTGTATGCTGTTTGACTGCAGTGCTAGAATCTTGAAGAATCACCGCCAAGGACATATGCCTAAAGAGGTCTATACACTCTTCTTTCTCTACTAACCTTTTTTCTCCAGTACCTCAGGTTGGTGGGTTAGATTATGGATATAGATATTAGTATAAGAATAAATAAATAGTTTAAAAGGACACCTCCAGGAGGGCCTCAAAATTACAATGGTAATAATTTTTAGTCAGCATGTAGGAAATTTAGAATAATACCTCATTTCATGAAGGACTGTCTAATTTAACAATGAGTATAATCAATTAAAAAAAAAAAAGCTTACCTTGTATGAGAATATGGTGTGGAGAGGCACAGCTATGTAAAATGGTTGCTGTTGAGGAATTATATGAGTGAAATGGAGAGTACCCAGGGAGTTAGAGTTTGATTATAATTTTACAGTGCCATATTAGTGGCCGTGTAAAGTTGTGCACTTTGTCCTCTAGTAAGGGCTTGTTTCCACAGTTTTACAGTGGAGGACATAGGTCACAGGTGAATGATTTTCAAAATTTGTTCTCCACACCATTATTATGGAAGTTGTTGACATAAAAATAGTCTATACTACTGTGTGTGTGTGTGTGTGTGTGTGTGTGTGTTGAGACAGATTTCAGGTCATATTTTGATAATTCTTCACTCATTTTATTTTTCACATAAGTAGGTAATCTAATACATGTAGTAGGGGACACATATTACATGTCCACATGCTTGTGGGTTTGAGAGCTTCACAGTAAATTACATATTCTTTTAGTAAAGGTGAAGGAAAGGTAAAGCTAACAAACACAGAAGGAGAACAGATGAAGAAGTCATTGTAATTCTAAATTTAATATGGAGAACGATTAGATACAGACTAATAGATTTCAACTGAGGATACCCTTGCAGAAATTAATGAATAATAAATGGCAATCAAGTTGATTAATAAGAAGAAAAGAGAGCTTCAGAACTATTAATAAATTTAGATGTTAGTATTTAATAATTAATCAAAAATATTATCATAAAATATGTAAAAAGTTACTTTGGTGAATGTGAATTTCTTTTTCTCTATAAAAATCAATTAAGTTAATAATAAGTATCTACATGATGATAGGTACAGTAAAATGAGGGAAATTCTGGTTTCAAATATAGTGACATTATATATATCTCTACCAAAGTAATCTAGGAATGAATAAAGTCTCAGAGAGAAAGTTATATTAATGGCACTGTAAACTTGTGCACTTTCTCCTCTAGTAAGGGCTTGTTTCCACAGTTTTACAGTGGAGGACATAGGTCACAGGTGAATGATTTTCAAAATTTGTTCTCCACACCATTATTATGGAAGTTGTTGACATAAAAATTACTCTGTAAATTTCAGAGTACCTTAAATTTTACATGAATTTTTTTTCCTTTGAAGTCTGGCTTATTTATTGCCTGACATGACTCCTTAAAAATCTATCTAACAGTCAATCTGTCTAATGATTCTTATGCTTGGAGACTGTTTAATCACTTGGATACGGGCATTCTTTATTGTTTAGGTTAAACACCCAACCTCTGAAGAGGAGTCATAACAATACAATACAGAAGAATGAGACATATTTGTTAGAAAAATAGTAGACTGTCTAGACTCTAGAGAATAGTACTAAGACATTTCTGATGGGCTGATGTTTTATACTCTAAATGTTAATTAACCTATTCCCGGTGGTGCCCTGAATGCTGGACACCAAGTAATGCTGTGTTACCTTGCTTTCTAATCATTTTCTTTGATTGGCTTTAATAAAATGCCAAGGTCTGTGACTGAGCAGAGATAAAGATAGGTGGGTCAAAGGTTTGGGATTCTGGGGCAGACAGAGAGCAACTTGGATAAAGAAGAAGCCAGAGGAGGAAGCAGTAGACACCATGGGTTAGAGATGAAAAAAGATCATGCCTTGTGGTCTGGACCATCGGAATAGCATGGAGAAAAACAGCCCAGGGGACATACGTATATATGGGGTCATATTTGGGAAATAGAATGAGCTATCTTAGATGGGCTAAGATTACTCAATCCAGACTAAGGACAGTTAAAATCTGTCAGACGTTTGTGTATTTATTTATAATGGTATGTTAAGGATTATCACTGCTGACCAATTAAATATAATATAAATACTGGTAAATAATTTAAATACATTATTTCTATACATGTTACATATACATTTGTTGTCTGATAATTGCCTTTGTTTCATTTCCATTGCTATAATAAAATACTATGACCCAAAAGCAACTTATAAGAGGAAATGGGTTATTTAGTTTCTACTTCTGGGTCAATATATTATATATATATATATATATATATATATGTATATATATATATATATATAATTTGAGGGAAGTCAGAGCAAAAATTTAAGAAGACATTGGATGCAGAAATCATGGAGGAATGCTGCTTTCTGGCTACTCCTAAGCTCAGCTAGTTTTATTATACAGCCCAGGATTACAATTCTAGGAAGTTATGCTACCCACAGTGTTCTGGGTTCTCCCACATCACTAAGACAAGTCTGATAATCCTATACATGTCCATAGACCAACATGATAAAAACTATTACTCAGTTGCACCTTTTTTTCCCAGGCTGTGTCAAGTTGAAAATTAATGGTAATCAAGACAATAGCATGAACTAAAGTTTTATTTCTAGATATATTAAAGGGTAGAACAAAATTAAAATTATGAATTACATCTCCATCATAGTGCCCTCTGTAACCGAACTTTTAAATTATTATTTAACACTTATTTATTTATAACTAAATTCACTTATAACAAACACCAACAATTTCTTAACTATTAATCCTATAAATTCCTACAACCCCTTTAACCTATCCACTAAACTTATTGATAATTATAACAACTACTTTCATAACCTTTTAGAATGATACAGTCTCTGGGGCAGGTCCTCAGTCGTCAGGAACACAGTCTTTGTTGTAGATTCTTTAACACACTTAGCAGTCCTTTTTCTGGATCTCTCAGATGCAGGTTCGTCAGGGTAAGTTGGTTATTGCAGTCTCACCTTAAATAAGGCTTCATGCTTTCTTCTCTGTGGGAGACCCCAGCCATCTGCAGGCCAAGTTACTTCTTTTGAATCAGGAACTCAGCTGCTCTGCCTCAGTCCTTAAAGCCAGGCACAGTTTCCCCTAGGCCACTGATCGGACAGATCAAACCCCTCCAGGCAAAAGCTGAGCCACAGGGTCCAGTCCTTGGCCTTTTGGTGTCTTGCTCAGGCTTTCTTTGCTCACTGGCTTCTTTCTGCTTCAGGGAGAGAGCTGGCCATCAATGGCCAGCCCTTTTTCAGCAGGACTCTTGGAGCTCTCTAGCATCAGGGGCCTCTTCTTTTTCTGGGCTCCATGCACTGTCCTTAAATAAGAGGAACTCTGTTTCAGCTTAATTTGGGCTCCGCCCACTTAGCAGCTGAAAACAATGTCAGGCCAGATACTTTGTTTCTTCAAGTCTATTGAGTCTTTCCTGTTTTCCTGACTTCAACCTTGTTTCTCAGTCTATTAAGTCCTGTTTTTCCTGACTTCATGCTGATAATGCTCTTCAGGCCCCGAATTAAGAGACAGTATCAGAAACTCCTATATATTTTCTAAATCTAATTTATCTAACCCCTACAGCCCTCTTTCCACTCCGATGTGGAGTGTCCCTACATATCGGGCCCCTCTCAGTTCAACAGTCACATGAGGGCTCAGAGCTTCCTCTTGCACTGGGGGCTTACATGGCAGCACCCCTAGGGCAAACTGTCCCATTAATAAGTAACAAAGTCTATGTTCCTGATCCTTTTGGTGTATTGGTTTTAGGATACTTATCCTGTACTACATAGCTAAAATCAATTATAAGTGAGTAGATGCCGTGTGCATCCTTCTGAGTCTGGGTTAGCTCCCTCAGGATGAGCTTCTCTAGATCCATCCATTTGGCTGCAAATTGCATGATTATGTTGTTTCTGATGTCGGAGTAGTATTCTATTGTGTAGATGTACCACAGTTTTTTAATCCATTCTTCTGCTGAGGGACAGCTGGGTTGTTTCCAGTTTTTAGCTATGACAATAGCTATGAACATAGATGAGGATATGTCCTTGTGGTTTGGTGAGTAATTGTTAGGGTGGATACCCAGAAGTGGTATGGCTGTAAATTGATGTAATAAGTAAACATTAGAACAAAGAATAAAATTCTGAATTAATGAGAAGTTAGTGACTATTGCTGAGGACAGTGCATGACAAAGGACAACACTGTTATTGTACAGCTCTTCTAAATAAACTGAAGATGGCATAAGTAAAAAACTGAAAGTTTTATAGTAAAATTACATATGAAATTATATATATATGAGAATGTTGTTAGGAAACCAAATCTCATTAAGAAAATAATCAAAGGAAAAAACATTCGGAAGGAATCTCCAGGGCAGTTTTATTATGAGTTTGTGAGACAAGTAACAAGGAAGGAGAGCTGTAAGTCTTGGTAACTGCCAGGAAAAGAAGATGGAGAGGAGAAAGAGAGAAAGCCAGGCCTTTTGTAATGAATGTCAACAGGCAACTGCATGAAAGGAGGCAATGTAATAGCTTCTGAAAAAGATTGATAAAGCCCAGAATGCCAGGAAAAGGATGATATTGAAAACAGGAAGAAGGAAATTTATACTTTAAAATAAAGTAGAACAAAACTCAATCTTAAAGAAAATTGAAGTTAATAACCTTGCAGGAAAATGGGCAGACTTAGCACTAATACTATTAAGCAAAGTCACAATCTCAGGAAAAAAAGCACCCATATGTATGTATTTTCTCTCTCTCATGTAGAATCTTTTAGTTCTGAAAGTGTAAACCTTAATGTGATGCTCCACAGCTCCAGGTCTGAATTTCTATTCTAACTGTAGAAGGGTCATTACGTTGTACAAATTCTGAATTTGGTTAGTTTGAGATATGATGGATTTGAAAGATTTTTTTCATGATAAAGCTTATTTATTTATTTTTAAGTGTTCAGTCTTAACAAAGCAAGATGGGAGTTCTGCAAATGTCTGTTCCAAGGGAGAGGCTTCTGCAAAGGATAAGTACGTTATAATACTAAGGAGACAATTAGGTCTTCCTTGTTAGAAAGATTTTAAATGAATATGATTTGCTTTAGGTGTATATGCTACTGTCAAGATGATTGACAGACCCTGACAGATTGACTCTTAAAAGTGAAAGACAATAATATGTTTTATTTCACTATCCAGGAACTGAAGTAGAACCTTGATTTTGTTCTTTAGACCAAGAAAAGGTAGCTTTGTTTTAATGAGACTCAAAAAGGTAGTCACCAGTAACATTTTATATTGTGATTTAAATTCTAAAGAGCCTTTCTTTACAGTATTACCAAGAAAACAGGAGGTTGGGTGGGGAGTGCTCTTTTCTTAATAGCCTCCAAGGATTCTAATTCCTGTAACAAGAATATGCAAAGCTCAAAATGATGATAAATAATGTAAAATATTTATAAAAAATGAAATATCTAAAAAGTTACCATACTGTATTTCTAATAAATTAATATGGGAAATGTTAGTGGTCATATAATAACTTAAAGAACAATAAAGCTGCAAAAGCCACACTGAAAAAAAGAATGAGTTCATAACTCTCCATACATTGCTAAAGTAATAAACCTTCATACAAAAGAAGTTGTGAAATGACAGAACTTTGATATCCAGTTGAAAACTCCTATTTTTAAAGGTAGTTTCAAGTTGCACAACATTGTGAGAGTATGTTACCAATATTATATAGCAGAAGCTGAGAGTGTTAAATGAGTCTAAAATTTAAAACAAAGTCATTATTTGAAATATAATAGTAACATATTTAAAGTTTATAATTTTTATATAAACTAACTAAAAGAAACTGTTTACAAACAACTACAAAAATCATTTTGACAAACATTTAAAGTCACACAAAAATGCTCAAAATATAAAGAAGATAATAAGTGACCATAATTATAATTTGTTACAAGATGTAATGGTGGGGTATGTTAAGTCTCAAACCCTGGGACAAATGACTGAGGTGCCTATTTTAACATATCAAAGCAGACCTAGCCTCTAGGTTCTCTTAGAAATCCTCAGTTCCTACCTTTTACAGAGTATGGCTGGAATACCCCACCTGGAACCCCCTGTCACCAACTCTTTAGCCCAGAGGCTGGGTTGCCCTTCCCTGAGAGTCTTCCCTGGATCATCCAGCCATTTTGTATTATAACTGATTAAATCCTCCTGTTTTGAGCCTTTGGCGTCGTAGGTACTGTACCTGGTCCCTATTTCTCCTCTTTCGCTTCCCCTCCATGGCCACTCACAGGGCTCAGGTTCATGTCCACTCTGGACTCTCCCAGAGGTCACTGTCTCTGCCCATGCTCTACCTTTTATCTACAGTAAACCATTTCCTCCACCATACCTAGGAGCAGTCCTTTCCTTTCCTTTTTATTTCTTTTGTTCATTTATCTGTTAGTGAACCATGGGCAGCATAAATAAGTTGCCTCCCAGGGAACTTGGCTGCTTTGAAGCAAGTTGCTAATCTGACTCTCCTAAGGTATGCACAAATCATTTGTCTCTGGTGCTAAAGTATTCAATAGAAATTAAATTAAAGTTCATGGTTTTCTAAGTTTAAGTATCTGTTTAACTACTTGTATTTGCTTTTTAAATTGCCTATATTTCCATTTATTTGTTTTTGACTGTTGCAGAAAGAAAAATGAAAGATACAATCCAGAAATTATGCTAGGAAAATATCAATAAATTCTGTAAGTTCTAGCACTAATTCAACAGGCCATATTTACCTGATATTGCTGATATGACATGAATCTTAACAAGCCATCAGTTGGAGATGTCACAGCAAGACTGAGGCTGTGAAAATTTATGCCAGAAAATTATACTTTTTTTATACCCGTATCAGAAACAGAATATAATGGTGATTGCCAGGATCAATACAATGGTAGTTGCTGTGATACAATAATGTTTACAAGCTATACAAGGCATACAGAATAATGTCTATATGGTTCATTGACTTCTAGGAAATAGAGAGAAATATCCAACCTGAATGCTTCACTGCCTGAAGAAATGCCTTTTCAGGAACTGAAAGGCATACAGTGCCCCAGGAGACATGGGCTCTAACCTGAAAACCTATGTAGCGTGCCTCTCAAGGCTAGGCTCTAGCAACTCCATGTTTCCCTGCAAATTTTATTAAGAAATAACATAAGGTTTATAATGCAGCAATAAAAGTATTACCACTGTATTTTAGAAACAGTGTTGTGGTTGTTATGGGCGATTAGGTTAATCCTCTAAGAAACGGATATTCTTCCTTAAAGATAAATTTTAACACACAGAAAATGAACTTCAGTTACTTAGTTGAGAAAAATTTTATTCACCTAAGTAGAGAACACGAAATATAAAATGAACAGTATTTTTTTTTATTGTGGCTAGGAAGATGTACATGGGCAAAATGCTTGGTATGCAACCATGAGCATCCATGTTTGGATCTCACATGCCAATTAAAAATCCCAGACATAGAAGTGTGCACTTATAATCCTAAAAGTGGAGAAGTTGACACAAGAGGATCAAGTCCAATTAATTGACAGTCCCTATGTTAAGTGAGAAACTCCATCTCAAAAAATATAGTGGAGAATGATTTAAGAAGTCAGCTGACCATTCACTTCTCTCCACTCACCCCCACACAGTATTCACAATATTACACCTCACACACATGTAATACACACACACGCACATACACTTTACTTATAAAATTGCCAAAGAATCTTGACAAAGAAATAATATTAATTTAGCTTTATGGTACATCTAAAAAAGTATTTTTATATGATATTAATAGGAAGTTATGCAAGAACATATTTAGTAAGAATTTTGTAACACATTAAATATCAAAACTCTGATCAAAACCTTTCTTTTATTTCCCACAAATAAATATTAAAATATATGAATCATCAAATCACTTAAAAACACCCCAACTACATGTTTAAAAAGAATACAGTCAAGAGCCAGTATAAATAGCCAATGGTAACGGTTAAGTATTTATATCAAGGAAAAGGTTGACAAACATATGTATGGACCTTGTACACTGAAAAAAGAAAAGATCATTTTCAGTGGAAAGCCTAGTAAATAAAAGCACACAGCTTTTATATTACTAATTTTTTTACCACATACTTGATATTTCTAATTAATCTTTCAGTAAAAATGATTATTGTCAATTCCAAAGGAAACTCCCTTTCTCCAAATTCAAGAAGTTAAACAAAAGTCAGTATTCCTCAGAAACTTGTGAAGCTGGGTTAGTTCTCCTCTACCTAAGGATCCATTTCTCTTAACTCTGGCAGAAGAGACAAATGGCATCTGTGTTTCATATTAGCATACCAAAGTTCATGCTGGCTTCCAGAATCCTTCAGTATCACAACTACTTGTTATGCATTACAAAGTCCTTGGTGGTATCCTGGCTCTTTTGTCCTCCCCTCTACCCTAAATTTCCTCCAGCTCAGGAACTTCCCTGCCCTGGCTACTCATTCTTCCTTATAACCCTGCTCTGTGGTAGGAGTTAGTGAATTTAATAGCATAGGGATTTTGGATTGCCAAAAACTTGACGTCCTTTTACTTGAAAGATATGGGCAGAACCAGTTATGGCCAGATGATATGCCCTTGAAAGGAGTGGCTAAGAAAACTTGCAAGGCATGCAGATGACATCATTAGCCATAAGAAGCAATGGGAATCATGGGACCTGGCGCACTGTTGAGGGGTCATGTCTTGGGAAAGCTGGTGAAAACATTTGGTAACCATGGCAATGAGAATGCTGGAAGTCTCTCGCCCCAAGATTTACAACATGGGATTATATAAAAATCAAAGATCCATGAGGTCTCCTGCCCCCTCTCTGCGCTTACCTACCTAGATGACACTCAGTGTCACGTGCTCTTTCTTCTCTCTGTCCTCATCCACTGAGACACCACCCTGGAGCAAAATACACCAAGACACAAAAGTGTGTGAGGCAAACAGAGTCCATAAGGCACTTGCAGAAGTTTAAAAGACCTACTTCTGTTGGTGATGGAAACATACTGACTTTGTAAACTGATCACAATCTTGTGATGCAAATAAACTGGCCTTATGAATGGGCAAATAAGGCTCAATAGACTTTAGGATTCAAAGGCTGATGGGACAGCTGTAAACAAGGCCATCCTACACAGACCTATGGCAATAGTATTAATATTCTTTTAGAAAACTTAAAATAGTGTTAAGTGTTTTTTAATAGATATTATAGTATTTTTAGGTATTAAGGTATTCTTAGATAGATTATAGATTTTAGATTTAAGGTTTAGGTTACAAAATTTAGGTATTTTATAGGTGACTGTTAAGTATTAATACATTTACGTGTGATAAATAAAATATTCTGTTACACTGCTCTTTCAGCTATGCTCTCTGCATCTACATGCATGTCCAAGACTCTTCCAGATGTCTCAGCTGTTCTTTCCCTCATATCTCCAAAAAAACTTTCCCCTTAACTATATCTTACAGCAGTCATGTCACCAATTATCCATTAACAAGGATAAAATATGGAACTGTACACTGACTCCTCCTCTACTATCAAAAACAGTACTTTATTCTTCAGCAAGAGTGCCAACTCTGATTTCAGAAACAGGCAAATACACTTACTTCATAGATCTTTCCTTTTTGTGTGCATAATTTACAAATTTGAAATCACTTAGTTTCCCTAAGTGAAATCAAGGTTCACTCTGGCTACCTAATTCCTTAGACAGATAAGAAAAATACAAGGTGTTGGATAATCAATTTTCTGTGGAGGAATCATTGATGGATACACATATGTGAGTGTCCTGGTGACATGACCTGTGATGTTGTGCTAATGCTTTTACAGAGGCGCAAGTGCAGCCATCCCAGCTTGTACTACTGATGGTGAATCTCAGAAGCAATCTACACATCTGGAAGAAGTCTCCTTCCAATTTCTTCTCAACACTTCAGGAATTTACACTCTCAGCAGGAATGCCATTATCTGTCTGGAAATGTTTCAGCTTTTATAAATCTCCCCTGCTACTTTCATTCAAAGTTGAGTGAAACCATTGTTCTTTTTAGCTTTGCTTTTGAAAGAGGGCTAGACGGTCTCTCAGCTGACTCCAGAGAAGATATTTCTCTTTCTAAGACATTTCCTGATGACAATGGATGAGCTGTTTGAGTAAAAAGTTTAGCTCACAATCACTCATTCTCACTGAGTGAAGTTCCCAGGCAGGCAAGTCCTACAACAGAATGAATCTCCAGGAATTTGGAGCAAGCACTTGTTCAGTTTATTACAGGTTTTGCTTCAGTTTCCCTCCTCAATAGTATAATGCTAACCTTACACATAAAGGTGATATCTTTCCAAAATACCAGTGCAACATCCAGCTATCATCATAAACAAAAGTTTAGATGACTTGAATCATACCTTCTAGATAAGTTCATCATAAATAAAGATAAACACAAAAAGCCATCTGGATACAGTGTTGCATTTGCCTGATGTTCTTCTCCAGCAGTGACACTGGGAGAGGAGAGCAAGCCAATGGGAGGGCTTCAGACATGAAGCTTAGCTGTAGCTTAATCCATTTGGATTTGATTTTTATGTGAAGTGAGATGAGCTCTATCTTCATTTTTGTAGAGGAATTTTGATCCAGCAACATGACTGCTCTGGCAAGGGATCACATCCAAAGATCTAGGTGTGTGTGATCTGACTGGAATACAGACAAGACCTTAGTACATTCCTTTCATCCCTCTGGGTAGAATGCACACCTTTAATCCATGTGATGGAGTTTAGTAGTCACCTTTAATCCAAAACAATGACAAATGATTGAGGGGGACACAAAGGGATGAACAGGAAAAGATTGAAAGAATGAGTCAGAGAAAGGATATGCCCAATTCTCACAAGGACAGGAAGAAGGTACTTAAGAGCAGTGCAGAGAGAGATTGAAAGGGTTCATGGAGAAAGTGCAGTAGAGTACAGAAGTACAGTAGAGTTCATGCAGTCAGCATACGAGAGTTCGATGCAGTTTGGAGGATTGCCGTTCAGTTCAGTTTGTGGAGTTCAGAGGCATTTTTTTCCAAGCAGAGAAATTCAGTGAGAAAATGACAGGCACCATTTTGAACCAGGAGATTAACTTTTGAGCCAGAAAACCTGAGTCAAACCAGCCAGCCACAGAGCATTAAGAGCTAGAAAGAGTTTATTTAGCAGTGTTTCTCAGATGTTGACAACATTCTAGGCGTAGGTTAACAGATGGAGGCTGGAAGCTTGAGCCTTCAAGGTCCAAGTTTGCAAAATATTAGATTGTGTAGAGGCTAGCAGCTTCCTTGCTTAGGCCTGGGGATATTTAGATAGAAATGGTCTTTTCTCAGCCCAAGTCATAGAGTAAAACTTGGAAGTAGCTCTCATCACATCCCTTTTTTATTTTTGGGGTGGGGGCACTTTTGTAAAAAAAAAAAAAAATCTAGTGCTTTTAATTCTAGAAACTTAAATGTGGGTCACCTATTTCATTGTCCATGTATCTGTTTTTATCCCAATACTGATAGTGTCCTGCTGAAACACTATGCTTCCCAAGATCTCTTGCACACTACAGAAGTCATTTCTGCCCCATATAAACGTTTCAACCAGCATTTTCCTGTGGAAAAATTCTCTGTATGGTCCCTGCATCATGTTGCGTCTGCACCATGTTGAGTCACCTGGACATTATGGCCCATTCATCCACATGAGTGACAAATGATTTGACCCCTTCACAATGTTTCCACCAATAAACACACTCCTGCCTAAAAGAGAGACTTGCTTCTTCTTTTGGCCTTTTCTGACTCTTTTAGTCCACCCATAATAATCTAACAAATTCCATTACCTTTTTGTGAGTTTAGCTCTCCAGTTTAATGTAAGAGTTTGGATAAAAATGTCTCCAGAATTATTGTTTTTGCTCTGAATAGATTGCTTTGACTATCCATAACCTTGTTTTTGTTTTTGTTTTCATGTCCATATAAAGTATATCATTGTTTTTTGTTTGTTTGTTTATTTTCTATTTCTATGAAGAATAGAATGGAGATTTTGTTTGGGATGAATTGAATCTGTAATTTCTTCTGGTTGAGTGGTAACTTTCAAATTCCTTATATGAAATCACAATTTATTGCTGTCCACCTGAATTTTATGTCGTTGTATTTGTTCTCTCCCAATTAGAACAAATTATGAAAGACTAACTACACTTGTTAAAATACTATACAAAAATGAATGAAAGTATCCTCTATATACTATATAACACCCTGTATTTACTTGTATTTAATCTATTTAATCATAACTATGAACAGCCCTCATTAGTACGGATGCATGCATTTATATACTTATGTAAGCTCTGTGTTGTCTATTTTGTGGTCTCAATGTCATTCTCACTCTAACAACTCTTAAATGTTTTATTGGAGCCTGATGCTAAGTAAATATTATTTGCTGGACTACTAAAGACAAAACCAATATTTCTATCATATCAGAAGAAGTAATAATACATTAATGTCACATTAATACAAAAATATAAAATGATTTTTAACAATGTACTTCATGAAAGAACTCTATTAACTTAACAGTTAAAACATGAGAAAAATATACTGTTATTTCACTTTTATTAACATATATTAGTTGTACAAATTAATAGTTTTCATACTGACATTTTATTTATTTATAAGATATGTACATTAATCATAGTTTTTCTCCTGTTTCTTTTTTTTTTGGCAAATACCTCCAATCCCATTTTATCCTTTCTTTTCTTAAGGTTTTCCTTGTACTTTAATAATTCTATATTGTACAAGCAGTGAAACATTTTCATTATAAAATTTCATTCAAATTTTGCAGAAAAAATGTGAAAACATCTCAGCTTTTAAGGTCAGTTTAAACAGCAGATATCATGATCTGAACTTAAACACTTTACATTCTTATGTATTATTGGCCTGTGTTGCCAGTACATTTAAGTTGCTAAATCTTTAATACTTTGAAATGAATGTTTGATCTAAGTTTGTCTCATGTATTTAGAAGTATTAATATCAAAAAGACTTTACCTCTAGTCAAGAAAACTTCTCTTTACAATAAAAAGAGGCCATTAATCAAAATCAAAGCCAATCAAAATATAAAGTTGCAGATCCTAGTCCTAATGAATATATGAACAACACTCTCAAACTTAAGGCTCAGGGAACACACTGAAGAGGTGGCAGAAGGATTATAAGAGACAGAGGATCAGGGAATTTCCTGGGAGGCTGTGTCCTTAGTTATGTCAGAATTTATATCCATAAAGTTTCACCGACATGACTGGACTGAAAGCACATGAAAATCTGGAAAGCCTAAAACATGAGCTGAATAAGGACAACAACAGACATGCCCAAATGAACAAGGGAAAGACTATGAGGCCTCAGTCTTACACAAATAACTCCAGGCAACTAAGAAATGACAGTGGGAGAAATAATTTTCTCCAGGGAAGAGCCTACCAATAAGTTATTTATAACAAATGACCACTCCAGATAGCATACATAGAAGCAATATTATATATAATAAACAGATTATATTTTGGAATATATATGTATATTTTGAAATATATGTATATTATATATAATAGCATATATATCATATATATGATAATGTATGTAGTAATAGCAGCAATATATATGTATATTTTGAAATATGCGTTATTACATATATATGTTTATATATTACATAAATATTATATAATAACATTTATACATATATAATAATATATATACATGTATATACGTGTATATATATATATATATATATATATATATGTTGGCCATAGGTAAGATAAAAGTTTTTATAGTTCAGGGTTCAAAAGATCAGCCTTGGCCATAGGTAAGATAAAGGTCTTTATAGTTTAGGAGTAAGAAATTTCCAAATGGGGGATATGGCAGTCACAAGTAGTCAGGGTTATGAAGCAGAACACATATACATGTATATACATATATACATATGTATATATATGTATAGGTATGTCTCTATATATAATATATACATATGTATATATCTATGTAATAACAATGAAAAATAGAGGTTATGAATTTGAAAGAGATCAGGAGTGGGTATATGAGATAACTTAGAGGTAGGAAATGAAAAGAAGAAATGATATATTATAATCTAAAAATAAATGAAATAATTTTAAAATAATATGTGGAAATAATATAAAGGAAATAATATATTTTATTATGACACAGAAGGCATTCAATCATTAACTCAGTTTTCTTTGCTGGTAACATGTTGCATAATCACAGTGCAGTATTTTAATCAAAAAACTGACTTTGTCATAACTGATTATCTTCACTAGACTTTCAACAGATTATAGGCAACCATATTTTGTGCAGGTACTAATTCAACAGATGCAAAGAGAAAGGCCACCAATCCAGATTGTCATGGCCAAATTAATTAAAACAAACAAACCTTTTTTATTCCTATATTTGACTTGCCACTCCCTAAAGGTGGGGTTCAAAAGATCAGCCTTGGCCATAGGTAAGATAAAGGTTTTTATAGTTCAGGAGTAAGGAATTTCCAAATGGGGGATTTGGCAGTCACAAATAGTCAGGGTTAAGAAGCAGAACACATGGGCTGGAGTGATGGCTCAGAGGTTAAGAGCACTGGCTGTTCTTCCAAAGGTCCTGAGTTCAATTCCCAGCAACCACATGGTGGCTCACAGCCATGTACATTGAGATCTTGTGCCCGGGCATATATGTAGAGCAAATACTGTGTACATAATAAATTAATAAGTAAATGTTAAAAAAGAGGCAGAACACAAGCATGATAAGTTGGTTATAACAATTTTCTGAAACAAAGACATGGTTGCAAAATGATTATAACAAAGTAATCATAATAAGGTAGTCATAACAAAGACATGGTTGTTGTTTTAAAACAAAGACATGGTTGCAAAATGATCATAACAAAGTAATCGTAATAAGGTAGTCATAACAAAGACATGGTTGTTGTTTTAAAACAAAGACATGGTTGCAAAATGATTATAACAAAGTAATCGTAATAAGGTAGTCATAACAAAGACATGGTTGTTGTTTTAAAACAAAGACATGGCTGCCATTTCTTGAACAGGCAGTACAGAAACATTTGTACTTGAGGTTACAGGTGGGGAATAGCCCAATCTTTGAGAAACAGATTTAATCATAAGATTATAAGTAGGAATGAGTCCATTTTATTATTATTATTATTATTATTATTGTTATTATTATTAAGATGTCTTTCTGGTCTAAGATGGAGACAGGCTAGTTTATCACAGGTATGATTATTATTTTGTGTGTTACAAGTTATAATGACAAAAATAACTTGTCATTTCACAGATTCAATTATTAAAATGTCCAAGAATAATATTATCCAAATACTAAAGTGATCTGCCACAATCTAAAATCAGAGAAACAAATTTATTTTTCCTTGTTTCTCTAAAAGTAAAGTGTTTGCAATACTCTTTACTCCAGACTCTGACTGGAAAGCACATACCTTTGAGGCGATGATGTATATTTGTCTTGCTGTTACTATTAATCTAATCTTAGTTTAATTATTTCCAATAAATTGAAAATTATATTCACCCACAGCCAACTACCTGAGAATCAGGAAACCTAAAATATTGATATTCCATAACTGGTTTCAAGGATCATCCTACTCAAAGCCAATTCAAAGTTGGGCTTGGTAATAGTCATTTTAAAACCTGCAAACTCTAATCCATAGTGACAACAATATTCACCTGTGCAATGTGTGGTGTCTTGAATATATGATTTTAATGAAATTATGTATTTAGATACAAGAATGAAACTTTATAACAAACTGGACAATTTAAACAAACAAACAAACAAGATCCCACAGGATTAAAAGTTAAAAAATACCTACAGGAAAAAAGTAACAAGTGAAGGAAACTTAGATTATAGAAGACAATAACTTCTTATAAGAGCTGATATCTGATATTTAAAGACAATTCATATAAAACAATAGCAAAAATAACTTGTCATTCCACAGATACAATTCTTTTTTTTTTTGTTGAGTCTTTTTTTATTTATTACTTCAATTTACATCTCCATCACAGTCCCCTCCCTCCATCCCTCCTGGTGACACCCTCCCACCCTCTCCATTTCTCCCACCTATCCTACTCCTCCAATGTGGGGTGCCCTACATATCAGCCCCCTTCGGTTCAGCAGCCATATGAGGGATAAGAGCTTTCTCTTGTACTGGAGGCCTACATGGCAGCCCCACTAGGGAAAAGTGTCCCACTAACAAATAACAAAGTCTATGTTCCTGTTCCTTTCAGTCTGTTGGCTGTAGGATAGTTATCCTGTACTATATGACTAAAATCCAGTTATAAGTGAATAGATGCCATGTGCATCTTTCTGAGTCTGGGTTAGTTCATTCAGGATGAGCTTTTCTAGTTCCATCCATGTGGCAGCAAATTGCATGAGTTCTTTGTTTCTGATCACAGATACAATTCTTAAAGTGACCAAGAATAATATTATCCAAATACTAAAATGATCAGCACAATCTAAAATCAGTGAAACAAATTCACTTTTCCTTGGAAACACATTGACAGTCGGCTGGTGTCCTCAAAGCATACATTCTCTTTCATCTTCTCAAAGAAAGGCCACTGTTCCATTTGCTACACATCACACCTTACAAGGGTGAGTACTCAACTGTTAACATACAGATGATGTCATTGTGCTTTTGGGCTTGAAGGCATTGGCATTAATGTTACAGACAATTTAATATCCAAACATCAACTTTTCAACTTAATGCATAAAGATACCCTATAAGAACATTGTATATTTCTCTCAACATGCAAAGAAAAATAACTTGAGGCAAGATAATATTAAGTCTCAGTAAGTTTTATCTAGTTGGCCTTAAGTTTTAGATTTTCTTACTAAAGTAGAAAGAAAAATAATTCAATTTATTCAATCAAACAAGGATTGTCTATAAAATATAAAATAACCTGCAATGAACATGCATTGGGGTTTGTCTGGAGCTACTATTTATTCAAATGTTAACTACTTCCCCCTCCCCAATCTGGTTACACCCCAGACAAGCACATTCTCATGTACACCAAATGATTCTGTATAATCTTGCCTCCCAATATTCCCTGATTGGTCAAATAAAATTTCCTAGGCATGAACTGGGAAGAAGAGAGAGGTCGGCAAAATGAAGGGTTCACAGGCTTTTGGGCGGAGCAGAAGCACCATAAGGGGAGATAGGAAGGAGGAAGAAGAAAAGAGACGCCATGGGTTTATCCTGGACGAGAAGTCCATGTGGCTGAGAATAGCCTCCTCAGAGAACGAGACCAAATGGAGCTTGTGCAAGTATTTATACGGGTTTTGGGTGGGAAGCAATCAAGATAGCTTGGAGAGTTAAGATCTGCCCAGCCCCAGTGCATAAAGGCTATATTAAAATCCAAAGGTTTTTGTATATTTATATAGAGGGTTATAGAACTACCACTGACTTAACAATTATATGAATCAATATTAAGTACAAAAATTTTTCTACAAACATGCATAATGAGAAGACATAAGACAGTCATTGCTTTAAGTGCTAGACATAGAAGAATGACTTGACTACTCCTGTTTCAACCTTTCATTATGTGGAGAGTCCAAACCAATATAATAATCAAGAAACCTTCTATGAGTGAAGATAAAAAGAAAAAGCATGACAGATAACATCTAGTGTGTTAGAAATTCATGAATGTGTAGCAAAGAATTTCACATGTGCCAGCTATATTAAGGCCAAGGTATGTTATGTTACTGAAATGTTACTGCAGCTAGTCGCTAATTTGTTTCATTCTATAAAGGGTACTGATGGTAGTCAATCTATTCTACCTGGGGAAAAATCAGCCTAAATTGTGAAGAGAAAATTCAACCTGATTTAAAAAAAAAAATAGAACAACAATATTAACATATGCAGAGACTTAGCATTCTACAATCTCCAAGAGAAAGTAGGTCAGTTGAAGTATTAGTCATAAAAATAGTAGCCAGGAAGAAATCAAGCAGAATGATATATTTGAAATGTGTTTTATTTAAGATTAAAACTGTGAGAGTTGTGAGTGTGTGTGTGTGTTTGTATGTATTTTAAGTCAGAAAGACAAACTTATATTTGATATAATCCACTTTACTACATCTGAAAAATAAAGTACTTTCATCCCCTTTGGTAAAATAATGAGTCCATGTCCATTAATAAACAGATAATTAGCATATGTCCTTATTAATATTATTTCTGGATGAAGGTATTAGAAGAGGAAAGTGTCCATTTCTTCTTGTCCACAGTAATTTCTAAGAATAGATTTATATCATTGTATCTTGCAGTATATTGTGTACATTCATTGTAAGTAGTTACATAAAGACACAATATTTCACACATTAGCACAATGCAGTTTGATTAAAAATGAGGTTTTGCCCTGACATACAATATCCACTAAAGCAATGGGATCACAAATGTAATAGCAAGAGTGTTATGTGTGATTAAACAATAAATAAAATTGTTAATAAAGTTAACCTTTAGCAATTTCAGTGAAGACAGTATATGAGACAAAAGAAATTCAGCTAAATTACATGGATATTTTTATTCCTTAATCCTATCTTCAAGAGTACTTTCTTTGCTATGGAAATTTAATTAAAATATTCAGTTTTTCTTCAGTCAACCTGCACATCTTTTGAATTGTGGCAAAAACACATTGTTCACCACAGGGGGAAAAAGATGAAATAAAATAGAAGTTCGTTCTTTCTTAAAATAAACAAAACCAAAATCCTTTCATGTAATTGTTTAGGATGGTTGTGAATAGCCAAAGTGGAAACTCATTTCTTAGAAAAACTGTTAAGTGAAATACTGTTCCAAGCTCCATATATACCTCAGAGTCCATTTCACATGATACAAAAAAATCTTTGTTAATGCATATCAGTATCATATCCCAATTCATATTTATTATATAAGATAGTAAATTTTTATTTTAACATACATTTAAACTATACTATAGAATTCACAATGTTTTCCCAATATAAAAGTTGAGATTATAAATTTTTTAGAATTTTGATCTTTTGAGCAGAATTAAAAAAAAATTTCTTAGTAAGAAACCCATCATTAAACTAAAGAGAGCATAATTTTTAGTAAAGTTGAAGCTTTTAGTATATATGCATATATATGCAATGAAATTATCATCATGAAGAAATGAAAAATAATCATTTCTGCTGATTAGATAAACAATTCCTTGGCAGCATTATTTCTTTATTTTAAAAAAGTGAAACAAAAGAAAAGACAATGTATTTTTTCTTTATTACTATTAAAGTTTTGTTAATATTTTAACATATATTTTTTCAATTTCTTAGAATATACACAAATTTCAAAAATAGATAGTGCATCATAGCTCTAGGACAAATCTGTTGAGAACAGGAGTTCTAAATATGACTGAAAGTCAGGCTGTGAATACAGGAAGCTCTCTTCAGGGAACCTGATAGAAGGTAGATTTTCTACTGCTTAGAGCCAGGACCTAGAATACTTTTTTTTTAATTCCCTTTACTATCACATTTCTGGATCCAATAATATTTGTTCCTGTGGAGTCACATTTTTCAGGCAACTTGTCAAATAATTTTTAGAAGACATGTTCAGTTTCTTGAGAATAATGGAAAACTTCAAAGCACATGTTTCCAAATATTGAAGAAGCCATCCCTGCTTCTGTGGAAGGCAGACATTATGATTCATAACACTGGGGTGTTGGAAGGCTGCAGACCTTTTTTAGTTACTGTTATTTGAGACATATCTCAAATATAATACACACCTTATTTCAAAATCCTTTTTTCTTTTTCTTTTCTGAATGTTTATTTATTCAGGTTACATCTCCATCATAGTACCCTCTTTCCACTCCTCCCAGTCTTGCCCCCCCACCCTCTACCCCGTTCCCTTCCAACTCATTCCTCCAGAGTGAAGTGTCCCTACATATTAGTCCCCCACCCCAGTTCAGTAGTCATATGAGGGCCAAGAGCCTTCTCATACACTGGGGGCCTACAAGGCACACCATTAGGGCAAAGTGACTCATGGACAGTTAAAAGAATCTATGTTCCTGTTCCCTTTGGTGCATTAGCTATAGCATAGTTATGCTGTACTATATGGCTAAAATCCAATTATAAGAGAATGGATGCCATGTGCCTCCTTCTGAGCCTGGGTTAGCTCACTCAGGATGAGCTTCTCTAGTTCTAGCCATTTGGCTGCAAATTGCATGATTTTGTTGTTTCTGAGTAGTATTCCATTATAGAGATGTACCACAGTTTTTGTTTGTTTGTTTGTTTTGTTTTTTTATCCATTCCTTGGTTGAGGGACATACGGGTTGGTTCCAGTTTCTAGCTATTACAAATAAGGCTGCTATGAACATAGATGAGGAAACGTCTTTGTGGTTAGGTGAGGAATTTTGGATGTATACCCAGAAGTGGTATGGCTGGGTCTTGAGGTAGAGCTATTTCAAGGTTTCTAAGATATCGCCAGGCTGATTTCCATAGTGGTTATACAAGCTTGCACTCCTACCAGTAATGGAGGAGGGTTCCTCTTTCTCTACAACCTGGCCAGCATGTGCTGTCATTTGAGTTTTTGATTTTAGCCATTTTGACAGGTGTGAGATGGAAACACAGAGTCCTCTTGAGTTGCATTTCTCTGATGATTAAGGAGGGTGAGCATTTCTTCAAGTGTCTCTCAGCCATTAGGGATTCCTCTTTTGTGAATTCTCTGTTTAACTCTGCTCCCCATTTTTTGATTGGATTATTTGGCTTCTTGGCATTTAATTTCTTGAGTTCTTTGTAAATTTTGGATATTAGCCCTCTGTCAGATGTGAGGTTGGGGAAGATCTTTTCCCAATCTGTAGGTTGCCATTTTGTTTGAATGACATAGTCTTTTGCCTATGGAAGCTTTTCAGTTTCATGAGGTCCCTATTTATTGATTGTTGGTCTTAGATCCTGAGCTGATGGTGTTCTGTTCAGGAAGTTTTCCCTGTGCCAATGAATTCGAGGGTTTTCCCCACTTTCTCTTCTAATTTATTTAGTGTGTCAGGCCTTATGTTAAGGTCTTTGATCCACTTGGACTTAAGATTTGTGCAAGGCGATAAGTATGGGTCTAATTTCATTCTTTACATGTCGACATCCAGTTTTACCAGCAATTTTTGAAGATGCTGTCCTTTTTCCATTGTATGGTTTTGGCTTCTTTGTCAAAAATTAAGTGGCCATAGTTGTGTGGGTTCATTTCTGGGTCTTCAATTCGATTTCATTGATCCACTGGTGTGTTTCTATACCAGTACCATGCTGTTTTTATTACTATTGCTCTGTAGTACAGTTTGAAATCTGGAATGGAATCTCCAGATTTTGTTGTTGTTGTTGTACAGGATTGATTTAGCTATCTGGGTTTTTCTTATTCCATATGAAGTTGAGAAGTACTTTTTAAGGTCTATAAAAAATTGTAATTGTGGTGGTATTTTGATAGGAATTGCATATGTCTTTATTGTTTTATCCCTAGTATATCATAAAGACATGTGAGGAAGGGATACATTCATGATTCTATAAAACAGATCGTTCAACATATGAATATTTTCACTTTTCTGCATGGTGTCAATATAAAAACATAACATTCATCCCAGAAGGTATAAGAAATAGTTTATTCAGCAATCAAGTGTTTGTAGTCATGATCTGGGAACACAGATTTAGTTAACCTCAAATTCCATGTAAAGCAGTTTCATGAATTTTTGTGGTAACATCCAAAATTTTTTTTAATTTTTTTAAAATTTTTTATTTCTTCAAGTTACATCTCAATCTCAGTCCCCTCCCTATTCCCCCTCCAGTCCCACCCTCCAATCTCTCAACCCCCCATCCTCTTCCCTTTTTTTTTTTCTTTTAAGTTTAAGGTATATCTTATTTCCCCCTACAGTTTCCCCTTGCAGTTCAACAAATGGCTCTTTCTCTTATAATAATAAATACAATACAAAACAACACAGGTAATTAGGTCACAGTTATGAGGGTTATATGGCTTAGCGTACATTCCCAATGTCCAGTCCATATGTATTTAGTACCTGACTTTAACATTCTACTATCTAACCATCTCCATGAGTTTAAAGTTCTATATCTGACTCAACATTCATACTAACTTGCAACAAAATTTTAAAAGTATCTTCTTAGATCTATAACACTCTCTTGACTCCTAAACAACTCAAAATTTAATTATGAGACTCTAGCTATCTGTTCTCCAACCTCCTCAGAGACCTGAGAGGGATAAATATATCTGATTTTATAGGATGTACAGGGCCTACAGTTTCCCAAACTAAGAAATGACACACCAGTGGCTTCCTGGACAGTTCCCATTTTCTCTCCATATATTACAGCATCGATCTTCAGTCATTTGGCCCCGTTTCTCTGACAGACATTGATTTTAGAGTTGGGGTTATGAAGGACTTACATACCCTGTCTTGGCAGAGCTAGGCTGTCGACTTACCTGCTTCCAGGTTTTGTCTTTTCTGGACAGCATTCTGTCTACAGTTGGAGCAAGGGGATTTTCCTACCAAGAGATAGGCTTGCGACTAATTCAATCATCTCCAACTGGAGATTCTTCGATGCTCATCTTCTACTTGGGGTAGAATAGGGGGTACTGTCAGGAGTTGATATGTCTTGATATAAAAAAATCTAAAGTTACAAAAACATCTTTGAATGCCATATTCTGCAGATCTCTTGAGGTTTTTGAAAGAGGCGCTATCTACCTCTTATATTAGGGTAAGCAGATGTTGCTTGTCTCTTAGCAGGTTTATTTCTGATTAGCTTAGCAAGTAACTATAATAGGCTGTCATAGTACCTAACAAAATGACGGCTTGCATAACCATTAGTTTGCATTTCTTAATTATCCTAAACAGTTTATGACAATTATTAGTAAAAGGCCGAAACATCCCATTTCATTTTTTTCTTTACCTCCTAACACTTCCATCCCATTTCTCTGGAGTGGGGTGTCCTTATATAACAGTCCCTCATCTCAGTTGAGAGGACCTAGGAGGGCCAAGAGCCTCCTCATTCATTGGGGGTCTACAAAGCAGTATAATGAGTGAAAAGTGTCTCGTTGCCCGGGAGAGAGAACTACTAAACAAACAAACCAATAACCAGACCATAGATAAAAAAAGACTAAAAAATAGAAAAAAATGTAACTAATATATAAAAAATAAAAATTAAAAATAAGAAGTCTATGTCCAAGTTCCTTTGAAGTGTTAGTTGTAGTATCGATACCTTCTACTATATAGCTAAAATCCTACTATAAGTGAATAGATGCCATGTGCATCCTTCTGAGTCTGGGTTAGCTCACTCAGGATGAGCTTTTAGAGTTCCATCCATTTGGCTGAAAATTGCATAATTTCATTGTTTCTCATAGCTGAGTAATATTCCATTGTGTAGATGTACCACAGTTTTTTAACCCATTCTCAGGTTGAGGGACATCTGGGTTGTTTCCAGTTTCTAGCTATTACAAATAAGGCTGCTATAAACATAGATGAGAAAACTTCCTTATTATTCCATGAAGAGGCATTTGGGTGTATACCCAGAAGTGGTATGGCTGGGTCCTGAGGCAGAGCTATTGCAAGTTTTCTAAGATATTGTCACACTGACCTCCAGGGTGGTTGCACAAGCCTGCATTCCCACCAGCAATAGAGTAGGGTACCCCTTTCTCCACACCCTCACCAGCATGTGGTGTCATTTGAGCTTTTGATCTTAGCCATTCTGACAGGTGTGAGATGGAATCTCAGAGTTGTCTTGAGTTGCATTTCTCTGATGATTAAGGATGTTGAGCATTTCTTCAAGTGTCTCTCAGCCATTAGGGATTCCTCCTTTGTGAATTCTCTATTTAGATCAGTCCCCCATTTTTTGATTGGATTATTTGGTTTCTTGGCATTTAATTTCTTGTGTTCTTTGTAGATTTTGGATATTAGACCTCTGTCAGATGTGGGGTTGGTGAAGATTTTCTCCCAGTCTGTAGGCTGCCGTTTTGTTTGAATGACAGTGTCTTTTGCCTTACATAAGCTTTTCAGTTTCATGAGGTCCCATTTCTTGATTGTTGATCTCAAGTCCTGAGCTGTTGGTGTTCTGTTCAGGAAGTTGTCACCTGTGCCAATTAGTTCGAGGGTTTCTCCCATTTTTTCTTCTAGTAGATTTAGTGTGACAGGTCTTATGTTAAGGTCTTTGATCCACTTGGACTTAAGTTTTGTACAAGGTGATAAGTATGGGTCTGATTGCATTCTTTTACAAGTGGACAACCAGTTGGACCAGCACCATGTGTTGAAGATGCTGTCCTTCTTCCATTGTGCCGTTTTGGCTTCTTTGTCAAAAATTAGGTGGCCATAAGTGTGTGGGTCTATTTCTGGATCTTCAATTCGATTCCATTGATCTACTGGTCTGTTTCTATACCAATACCATGCTGTTTTTACAACTATTGCTCTGTAGTACAGCTTGAAATCTGGGATGGTGATACCTCCAGATTTTTTTTATTGTACAGGATTGATTTAGCTATTCTGGGCTTTTTGTTGTTCCATATGAAATTGAGAATAGCTCTTTCCAAGTCTATAAAAAATTGTGTTGGTATTTTGATAGGAATTGCATTGAATCTATATATTGCTTTTGGTAAGATGGCCATTTTTATTATGCTGATCCTACCTATCCATGAGCATGGGAGATCTTTCCATCTTCTGAAGGCCTCTTTCATTTTTTTCTTCAAGGGCTCGAAGTTCTTGTTATACAGGTCCTTTACTTGCTTGGTTAGAGTTACCCCCAGGTATTTTATGTTGTTTGTGGCTATTGTGAAAGGGGTTCCCTTATTTCTTTCTCAGCCCATTTGTTTGTTGTATAAAGAAGGGCTTCTGATTTTTTTGAATTAATTTTGTATCCAGACACTTTGCTGAAGGTGTTTATCAGCTGTAAGAGTTCTCTGGTGGAATTTTTGGGGTCGCTTATGTATATACTATCATATCATCTGCAAATAGGGATAATTTGACTTCTTCATTTCCGATGTTTATTCCCTTGATCTCCTTTCGTTGTCTTATTGCTCTAGCAAAAACTTCAAGTACTATATTGAAGAGATATGGTGAAAGTGGACATCCTTGTCTTATCCCTGAGTTTAGAGGAAATGCTTCAAGCTTCTCTCCATTTAATTTGATGTTGGCTACTGGCCTGCTGTATATTGCCTTTATTATTTCTAGGTACGGTCCTTGTACACCCGTTCTCTCCAGAACTTTTAGCATGAAGGTGTGTTGGATTTTGTCAAATGATTTTTCTGCATCTAGCGAGATTATCATGTGTTTTTTTTTCTTTCATCTTGTTTATATGGTGAATGACGTTGATAGACTTTCATATTGTGAACCATCTCTGCATCCCTGGGATGAAGCCTACTTGATCATGGTGGATGATACTTTTGATGTGTTCTTGAATTCGGTTTGCTAGTATTTTATTAAGTATTTTTGCATCTATGTTCATGAGGGAGATTGGTCTGAAGTTCTCTTTCTTTGTTGGGTCTTTGTGTGGTTTAGTAATCAGGGTGTTTGTGGCCTCATAGAATGAGTTTGGTAATGTTCTTTCAGATTCTATTTTGTGAAAGAGTTTGAAAAGTTTTGGTGTTAGCTCCTCTTTGAAGGTCCGGTAGAATTCCGTGCTAAAGCCATCTGGACCTGGGTTTTTTTTTTGGTTGGGAGATTTTTAATGACTGTTTCTAATTCCTTAGGGTTTATAGGGCTGTTTAATCTGTTTATCTGATCATGATTTAGCCTCGGTAGGTGGAATCTATCAAGAAAATTGTCCATTTCACTTAAGTTTTCAAATTTGGTGGAGTATAGATTTTTAAAGTAGGATCCAAATATTCTCTGGATTTCCTCAATGTCTGTTCTTATTTCTCCCTTTTCATTTCTGATTTTTTTGATTTGTGTTTTCTCCCTCTGTCTTTTAGTCAATTTGGCTAACGATCTGTCTATTTTGTTGATTTGCTCGAAGAACCAACTCTTGGTTTCATTGATTCTTTGTATAGTTCTTTTTGTTTCTAAGTTCTTGATTTCAGCCCTAAGTTTGATGATCTCCTGCCTTCTGCTCCTCTTGGGAGTGTTTGCTTCTTTTTTTTCCAATTCACCCAGTTTAGCTGTTAATTCACTAATATGAGCTGTCACAATTCTCTTTTTGAAGGCACTTAGTGCTATGAACGTTCCTCGTAGCACAGCTTTCATTGTGTCCCATAGGTTTGGGTATGTTGTGTCTTCATTTTCGTTGGATTTTAAGAAGTCTTTGATTCCCTTCTTTATTTCTTCCCTTACCCAATGGTCCTCTAGTAAAGAGTTGTTAAATTTCCATGTGAGTGTAGACTTTCTGTTGATTCTTTTTCTATTGAAGTCCAGCTTTATACCATGGTGGTCTGATAAGATACAAAGGGTTATTTCAATTTTCTTGTGTCTGTTGAGGCTATCTTTGTGTCCAACTATATGGTCGATTTTGGAGAAGGTTCTGTGAGGTGCTGAGAAGAAGGTGTATTCTTTTGTGTTTGGGTGAAACTTTCTGTAGATATCTGTTAGGTCCATTTGGTTCATGATCTCTGTTAGACTCATTATTTCTCTGTTTGGCTTCTGTCTTGGTGATCTATCCATAGTTGTGAGTGGGGTGTTGAAGCCTCCCACTAATAAAGTGTTTGCATCGATGTGCAATTTACGTTTAAGAAGCGTTTCTTTTATAAATATTGGTGCCTTTGTATTTGGGGCATAGATGTTCAATATTGAGATTACCTCTTGGTGGATATTTCCTTTAATGAGTATGTCATGCCCTTCTCTGTCTTTTTTTATTAACTTCAATTGGAAGTCTATTTTGTTTGATATTAGGGTGACTACTCCAGCTTGTTTCCTGGGTCCATTTGCTTGGAAAACCTTTTCCCAGCCCTTTACTCTGAGATAGTGTTTATCTTCAATAGTGAGATATGTTTCTTGTACACAGCAAAAAGATGGGTCTTGTTTACGGATCCAGTCTGTAAGTCTATGTCTTTTTATTGGTGAGTTGAGTCCATTGATGTTGATGGATATTAGTGAACAGGGGTTGTTATTTCCCATTATTTTGGTATAGCTGGCTTTCTTGTGTATCTTTTTGTTTAGTTGCTGTGGAGGCTTCTATTTCCTCTGTTTTCTTGGGTGTAGTTATCTTCTCTGTGTTGGAATTTTCCTTCTTGGATCTTTTGTAGGGCTAGGTTTGTGAGGAGATATTGTTTTAATTTGATTTTGTCATGGAATATCTTGTTTTCTCCTTCTATGTTGATAGAGAATTTTGCTGGGTATAGTAGTCTGGCTGGGCACCTATGTTCTCTCAGGGCTTGTAGGACATCCATCCAGCCCCTTCTAGCTTTTAAAGTTTCTGAGGAGAAGTCAGGTGTGATTCTGATGGGTCTGCCATTGTATGTTATTGGCCTTTTTCTCTTACAGCTTTTAATATCCTTTCTTTGTTCTCTGCATTTGGAGTTTCTATTATTATGTGGCGAGAGGAGTTTCTTTTCTGATCTAATCTGTTTGGTGTTCTGTAAGCCTCTTGAATTTTTACTGGCATCTCTTTCTTTAGGTTTGGGAAGTTTTCTTCTATGATTTTGTCGAAGATATTTCCTGGACCATGGAGTAAGGAGTCTTCTCTTTCCTCTATGCCTATAATTCTTAGGTTCTGTGTTTTCATTGAGTCCTTCATTTCTTGGATGTTGTGGGTGACAGATTTTTTAGCTTTCTCATTTTCTTTGGATGTTGTACTGATTTCTTCCATCGAATCTTCCATGCCTGGGATCCTGTCTTCCATCTCTTGCATCCTAATTTTCATACTCACATCCATAGTTCCTGTTCTCCTCTCTTGATTCTCCATTTCCTCTTTTAACTCTGACTGTGTTTTCTTTTTTGTTTCCATTTCTATTTTCATGTCTTGAATGGTATTGTTCATTTTGTACATTTCCTTCTCCAGTTTGCTTGTTATTGCCTGGCAATCTTTCATTGCTTTATCCTTTTCCTCTTCAAGCTGGGTCACCTTGGCTTGGAGCTCTTTAATGGTTTTACTCATTGTTTTGACTTGTAAAATTGTGGCTTCTTTGAATTCCTTCATAGTTTTAAGTTCTTCTTGAAGGGACTCTATCACATTCCATAATGTAGAATTGTAATGGTTTTCATGTGTTTCAGTTGTTGTGAGGTGGTTCGGGCTGGATGGACTAGCGTTGCTTTGTTTTGTTGGAGACATTTCGCTCTGTTTTTTTTGACTGGGGCCTCTGGCCATGTGGGATTTTTTTGCTGTCTTCTGGATTTGGGTCCAAAGGGGGCATTTTGGTGTAGGAGTAGCGTTGCCTTACTCCACCCCTATAAGGTGAGTCATTCAGCCCCGCCTCCCAGGTGGAGACCTAACTAATCCAGGTGGCGGAACTGTGTACAAGTAAACTCTGGTTCCCCGCCGGAAGGGCCTGTACTAGTACAAAAGTCCAATATAGGACAGTTTCAAATA
Source organism: Lophiomys imhausi (assembly GCA_907164525.1). Taxonomy (NCBI): domain Eukaryota; kingdom Metazoa; phylum Chordata; class Mammalia; order Rodentia; family Muridae; genus Lophiomys; species Lophiomys imhausi. The sequence goes on along the minus strand of CAJQZJ010000143.1, from coordinate 170,914 downwards.
TCTCGCAATTTACCCCGGGGTTGGTTCCTGTATCGGGTAAATCTACAGTTCAGCTCCAATATCCTTGCCACTCCCGCAGCTTGGAAACTGGCCAGTGAAGTCACATTCTGTGATCTGAGGTCTGAAGGCACTTTGCAGTGGTGCTGTGCTTACTTCCAAGGGTCGCAACCTTTTGTCAGATAATTGGATCTTCTGTGTGAGACCTGGGAGTGCCCAGCAGGGTGGGGATTATCTCTGAGTGGGTTCTGAATCTGCCGGCTGGGTATTAGGTTGGAACTTACCGGGCGTCTCTCCTTTTGGGGGATGGGTGATCCCGATTCAGATCTAGAAGGTGTCGTGCCCTTTGTACAGTGTCCTGCAACACTTGCCGCCTTGTGACAATTGACCCCAAGATCAAAATACGTCCGAGCAGGCTGCCGCCATCTTGGATCCCCCGTGATTACCAACATCCAAAATTTTAAGACATTTTTTAATACATTGGTGGAAACTTTAGAGAGGTGATTACTGAAAAATAAAGGGACCTCTAAAATAGGTTGTAGACTCTATGGCAGCATTCTAAACATTTTGGTTTTTGGAAACCAGGGTTTTCTTAAGTTAATGCATTGAAGAAGGTGTTTAATTGTTAGACACAGGCTAGCAATTAGGATTGACACAGAGGTGAGCAATTAATGGCTCTGCAGAGGTCTAATGAGATCCAAGCAAAAAATTGCATTTACTCTGGATCTGGAACATTCCAAGCACAATCACTGATTTTCTAATCAGTTAATCAGTTGGGCTAGATCTCCATTTTGAAGTATAACTTTTTCCTTGGAATGTTCTTTCACAATGGTAGGGATTTCTGAGTAAAAGATATTTGTTGAGTCATTAATTGAGGAAAGGATAACTTTTGTTTTAGAGGTCAAATAGAACATTGATCATTCTTGATTCTCAGTTTCCAAAACCATGTCTTTATTTTACAAAGGATTATAAAAGTGATCTTCTTTTTTTGTTTTATTATTACTTTTTAATATCATGTTTTATTATATCTAGTTACATCTCCATCATAGTGCCCTCTTTTCCACCCTCCCAGTTCCACCCTCCCTCCCTCTCACATGAGGTGGAGTGTCCCTACACATCAGTCCCTCTCAGTTCAACAATCATATGAGGGCTAAGCACTTCCTCTTGCACTAGGGGCCTACATGGTAGCACCCTTAGGGTAAATTGTCCTATTGTTAGGTAACAAAGTTTATGTTCTTGATCTTTTTGGTGTGTTGGTGATAGGAAAGTTATCCTATACTATATGGCTAAAATCCAATTATAAGTGAGTAGATTCTATGTGCAACTTTCTGGCTCTCCTTTTTCCAAATAGTCTAATTGCATTTGGCATGAGGTCTGTTTCATTTCTACCTAATGTAGTAGAGTAAATATGCATATCACACTGCAAATTTGTGTTGTTATTTCTCAGTTCTGCCACTACTATGTAAGATTCTGTGGAATATTTAGGTAGCATGTGCCTTCAACAATTTATTACATGCCTTAAGGTATCATAGTATTCAAAACAACTATTCATCTTATTTCTAATCCAGCAATCTCACATTCCATATCAGAATAGAATGTAGTGATTTAGAGAATAAAACATTTAATTATGGCAAACGTAACAGTATAAACTTATCACAAGATGCTACAGCAGTGGGAAGGTAGCTTAGTCAACAGAGTCCTTGTAGTATGGGCATGAGGACTTAGGTGTGGATACTAAACACCCATGTGAAAGGGAAGGATGGTAGTATACATTTGTAATGTCAGTGTTAGGAGAATGAGATGGCACTAAGCTCAGTTACCCACCTACATAGTTGAATCAAAGACACTATGTTCAGTAAAAGAACATGTTTAAATACAAATACATAGTTAGAAGAAGCATGAATGGGGAAAGACATCTAATATTAACTTGTGAAGTTCACACTAGGTGCCTTTATGTGTGAGCATGCACAAACACATATGTGCACACACATGAACACATACTTCCACCCATACAAACACATGATAGAAAGGAAATATCATGTGCTCACTTGCCTATACTCCCAGAACTTTGGAGGCTTAGCCAAGAGAATGTGAATTTAAAATCAGCGTTGAAAATTTAGTCACACTCCTTCTACAAATAAATAAATAATTCAATTAATTAATCAATCCAAACAATTACAACAAATAAGCATATACATATGGCCAGTCAGAGGGTGTAAGTTCAGTTCTCAGCACCTGAAAGTTTACAGCCTCAGGGGTTGCAAGTTTTCTCCTGGCTTCCATTGGTAGTTGTACACACACACACAGACACACACACACACCCACACACACAAACACAAACACATACACTATATGCACCCATGCACACACAACCATTCACCTAAAAATAAAAATACAATTCAATATATTCTGATATTTATTGATCAAATTGGAAAGGAATGATTAAAATCACAATAAAACATCACTGTTAATTTAATTTTAAAAAATCTACTACAAAGATTCAGATAAATATTAATAGAGGACATGACCTCACAATATAAAGATCAGCTGTAAGTAAAATGAGCTGAAGACTTTAAACTTTAGATAATACAGAGAAAAACAAAGGCATATATTCATGATATTTATATGAATAACGATTTTAAAAAGCTGTCCAAAACAGGAGTAAAATAGAAAGACAAATAAGATCACATAACACCATAAAGCTTCTTTGTAGCTACTGAAAAATCTATATAATTAAGAGACAAACTATAGAAAACAACAACAATAAGTACAGATTCTTTATTGGGTAAGGAATAAATAGGAAAATGTTACAAGGAGTTCAACTCAATATCAAACATATAGTGCTATCTATTTAAAGATTTGGCAAAAGACCTAACTTCATTTTTATAAATTAAACACATACACATGGCCAAAGTCTGTATGAAAAAAAATGGCTATATCTCTAATTACTAGAAAAATGTATTCTCTTTTACTTTATGTGGCAAGGAAAATTACATAAAAGCAAGCAATTTATATTCTCCTCAGCAACAACCAAGGTGTTGTGGCTGCTTCTTGAAAAAACACTGGTTACTCTGTGTACTGGGTATGATTCTCTAGGCTCGGGTTAAGAGGAAGTTCTATGTGCTACATTTTTGAGTATTACTTGCATAATAGCATTTTCCTGCAGACATCCCTGGACCCATACCACAAGTATTCTATTACTTCAAAGTTAAATTTAAATACAATTTCAAAAGCAAAATATGTTTAATGGTTCCTTTTCAAATCAACTCAGTTTGTATTATTGTTTTATTTATTTCTTTTTTTATTACACTAGGTCAGGCCAGTCTTTATTTGCTAACAAAAGCAGAGAAGTTAACACACACAGGCAACTAATAGTTCTTAGACATACCAAAAAAATAAAAATGTAAACATTTTATTGCATAAGGTACATGCAGAATTTGTTGATGTCATTCAACATGGTTTTTTTTTTTTCTGAAGACGTATTTTTTCCTGTATTAACATCAAAATGGAAGCCTGTGAAAATTTTGCATTGGGGATGTGGATTTGTTTATATATAAATATATATATATATGTTATATATATAAGAATGTAAAAATGTGAGTACCATCAAAACCTATAAAGATTAGAATTTAGTAGGAAAATTGTCCTGAAAACCTTGGCCACTGATCCAAAGGGCTCTTAGTTCATAGAAAATGTCTCTGTTTACAATTTTCTGCTACACTCGGCATAATTAATGGCTTAAAACAGAAAGGGAGAAATATAGTGAGAATTTTAGAAATCTTGTTTCTTTAAAAAAAAACTGAAATGTTATAAGAATACGTTTTTATTTTAATCACAGGTATAAGGATATGGGGATCCTTTGCAGCATCTGACTATGATTTGAATCATGCTATAGCAGAGGTGTGGTTTTGGCAGCCTCTGTCTGTTAAACTACAGCTAGATTATTTTCAGCCTCTGAGTCTTTCTGCTGAATAAGCTCACTGTTTCTAATTTTCTGAACTCTGGCTGGCTGGCTCAATTCCGCCGTTCTGACTCAAAACGACTTTCAAGTTGAATAATTCAAACTGGCTTCCCTCCACTTCTCACTGAATTATTTTCCCTGGAAAAACTTCCTCTGAACTCCATGAACTGCTCTTAAGTAGACATGCTGCTCTTAAGTAACATATCTTTCCTCTCTGTTCTCATGAGAGTCAGGTATATCCTATCTCTGACTTAGTCTGTTAAATCTTTCTCTGATTCATCACTTGGTCTACCCCTCAACTGGACATCATTGCTTAGGATCAAAGGTGTGTACTAATTTCCACTCAGAACCATTAATGGTGTATTGTGTCTATATTAATGCCAGAGGGATTAAAGGTGTGCATTCTAGCCTGAGGGATTAAAGACCTGTTTGTGTTTCAGATGGATCACACAGAACTAGGTCTTTGAATGTGATCTCTTTCAAGAACAGCCATGTTGCTGTATTAAATTTCTTCTACATGTAGCTTTCATTTTGTCATTCATATTAAGTTTTGGACTATGACTATGGTTTCTCATATTGATGCTACAACTGTCTCCACAATTTTCTGACAATCTTCCACTAATGCTTTTGTAGTTATTAAAACCTATTAAGGCATCCTAAAAATCTCGAAATTCACTAGCAGCATATACAAATTATACATAAAAATTAAAATAAATAAGTAACCTCTCTAGACTTGAAAATCTTTAAATCTTTCTTCCAGGAGTTTATAACTTCAATTATTGTGAGCGTATGAACCACAGGTAAGATTCTTTTTTTTTTCTGGCACCCTTGGTGATGTTTGTCTGTGCAATTTATCCATATGCACCATGCTTTCTGTGATAGTCAAATATTTTGAAACGTGAAGAATACTACACAGGAATGATATCCACATCCACTGAATAGAGGACACTAATGTCAATGTCAACCCCTTTTCCCTAGTCTATGCCAGGATCATGGAGACTCATTGGAACTGGCTATTTCACATGTCGAATTGCTCTTCCCTCACACATACTTAATGTCTTTGATGATTACTCAGTTTTTCACATGAGTTTTCAGTTGTGCATTCAGGTAGTGATCTCTTTTTCTAGTGTTTTTTTTTTTTAATAATAAAATACAATCTTTTTATCAACTTTTCACTTATCACGTGTTAGGTAATTTATGTATTTTATCAAAACTTTTGTATTTTCACTAAGGAAACTTGGTATGCTTTAATAAGAGACCCAATTTCCTAAAGAGGATTTTACAAGTACTCTGTCCTTTTTGACATCTTCTAAATCACTGAGAGTTTTCTTGGGTTTTCATGAATCCTCTTTTCCTGTAGGAGGTGGTTATTATTAGCCTTTTTTATAGTTGGGAGAAGAGGCACAAGAGGTTAAGAGACTTAACACAGAGAATCAGCCAAAATTCCAGAAATAGAAATGAGGTCACTGCTATTTTTAAGTGTGAAATTTTTTTTCTTTGTTTTCTTTATATACATGAAGAACATGGGTACAGAGAGTCCTATAATCATATTTAACGATTTTCATCAAAAGCATAAGACTTCAGGCATTAAAATTATATCATGATTTAAACTTAACCATGTATTGTCTTCATAATTTTATCAATCTTAAATAATATAGTCATAAAATTGATTTTAATAACTATGAGATTTGAGGAAAATCTGTACACATATAGGCACACTCTTAGGAATTTTACTATGATATTAAAGGAGGAAAATACTACCTTATAAATATACAAAGGTCACAATGGTTTGTTCTCTGCTACTGAAATCAGATTATAACACTATTTAATTTAGTTATAAGACAGAAATCATAGAAAAAATGTTAAAGCTAAGTACCTGTAGTTATGTTTGGCTTAATCAAACACATGAGAGAAAGAGGAAAGAGAAGAGAGAAGAGAGAAAGACAGAGAAAGAGAGAGAAATCATTTAGCCATGTATAAAAACTGAAATATTTCAGTATTTTGTACTGCATAAAAACAATGTCATCACTAATGTGGTAGAAGACATCATGCAGGCAATTAAGAATGAGAAAGCTCCACTTTTAGGGCCAGTGTCTGGTTGTTGTTGTTGTTTACTTGTTTTATTTTATGAATTGACAATGTATGAGTATTTGCATGTATGAATGGTAGGACTTTTCATCTACTATATAAGCAGATTTGACTTTCAAGCCAAAATACTAAGATTCTTGTCAATTTTCCTCCAGTATGTTTCAATATTAAAAAGAACAGTAGAAAAAACAATTGAAAGGAAGTCAATGAATATGGACATCTAGCAACATAGGCAGTATGCACACTATGTTTGATATCTCAGTATGAATCAAAACAGTTGCACAATACATTTCATAGCACAGTGTACTGGAAGTGATTAATGTAAACATTCTAGTTTGATTAAGGGAGGAGGGAAATGCTCAGAGGAGTCATACATAGAAATATGTTTTTTATTTAACCAAAAATAATATGTTGATCACATCTGAAAACCAAGCTACCTGAATCCAATGGTCTATAATTTTCGCTGAATAGGAACAGAATTAATCCTGGAAAGTGGCATAACAGTACGCCTTTAGGAAGAGGAGTCATGCTCTTAGTGATTGATAATGGAAAATGGAAAATATGATTTCTTTTTGTAGCTGAAATAGAACAATAATACTGAACAAAAACAACAAATTTCTATTTACAAGCTATTATGTCTTGAGAGAAGTTATTGCTTATAAGTATCATTTAACCATCATGCAAAACAGTGTTAATAGATTCTGTCCTTCCACTCATTTGGATCAAAATTGCTTAAAACATAGGATCTTGCACTGTTGCTGCCAAAGGCAAATTTTGCCAGGAGTTGAGATGGCACAACCAAGTAGGCATCTGTTTTCAGATCAGAATCCAAGTGAGAAATGAGGCTTCCCCTCAAGGGAGAACTTAAAATGTCACCCTCATTTATCTGGCACATGGAACCTTAATTGTAGCAGCGGAAGGGGTGGAATTGGCAGAAGGAACAAACACACAGCCACCAGACAGAAAATCTTTAGGATAGAAGCAAATAGTACAATCAACAATGTGCATAAATTAATTCCTGCTAGTATAAAATCAAGGTTTCTTTTAGTTTTACTATTCACTGACCATTAAATGAAAAAAAAATAGTATTTGTAGGATTTTGATATTTCCTGTAGACTTAAATTAGAATAAGCCAACTTTTACTTCTTATGTTTGTATAAAGTTAAAATATTCCAGTATGTCTTAGTCTATTTTATTCACTTTTTCTTTTGTTTTTGAGACTAGAATATAAGTGCATCATTTCTTCCTTTTCTTTCCTTCCTCCAAATACTCCCATAGACCATACCTTGCTCTCTTTCAATTTTAATGTCCTTTATCTATTGTTACACCCCAACACCAAACGTCTAGGGGACACAATAGAAGAGGTGGTGGAAAGACTCCAAGAGACAGAATATCAGAGGGTTTGATGTAAGACCATGTCTGCTTGTCATGTCAGAAGGTATATTCATAAGGTCTCTCCAACATGACTGCCTAACCATGACCTAAACAAAAACAAACAAAAGTACATACCAAAGTATATGAGGAAAAGACCAGGAACCTTTGACCACAAAGAATTAAAGACAATCCAACTGTAGACAGAATGCTGTCCAAAAAGGACAAAACCTGGAAGCAGGTAAGTCATCAGCCTAGCTCTGCCAAGACAGGGTAGGCAAGTCCTTCATAATCCCTGCTCTACAATCAATGTCTGTCAGAGAAACGGGGCCAAACGACTGAAGATCGATGCTGTAATGTATGGAGAGAAAATGGGAACTGTCTAGGCAGCCACTGGTATGTCATTTCTTAGTTTTGGAAGCTGCAGGCCCTGTACTTCCTATAAAATCAGATATATTTATCCCTCTCAGGTCTCTAAGTAGGTTGAAGAACAGATAGCTAGAGTGTCATAATTAAATTTTGAGTTGTTTAGGAGTCAAGAAAGTGGTATAGATCTAAGAAGATACTTTTAAAATTGTGTTGCAAGTTAGTATGAATGTTGAGTTAGATATAGAACTTTAAACTCATGGAGATGGTTAGATAGTAGAATGTTAAAGTCAGGTACCAAATCCATATAGACTGGACATTGGGAATGTACACTAAGCCTCATAACTGTGACCTAATTACCTGTGCTGTTTTTTATTGTATTTATTATTATAAGAGAAAGAGCCATTTGTTGGACTGAAAGGGGAAAATATAGGGGGAAAAAGATATACCTTAAACTTAAAAAAAAAAAGGGAAGAGGATGGGGGGTTGAGGGTGGGAGGGTGGGACTGGATGGGGGAATAGGGAGGGGACTGCAATTGAGATGTAACTTGAAGAAATAAAAGATAAAGGAAAAAAAAGCTAAAAAAATAAACCAAAGAAAAACAAAATATAAGAACCCCAAATTAAAACTTCTAGAGACCTAAAAAAAAAAAAAAAAAGGAAAAAAAAAAGAATTAAAGACAAGTAACGAATGCTGACAATGGGAGAAAGTATTCCCAGGTAAGAACACATCAATTGGTTATACAATACTGAATGGTCCTACTCTATTTTTAGCTGATTTAACATAGAAATGAATATTCTGGAGACTGGAAAGTACAATGTAAATTTACTTAAATCTGACGGAAATGTTGACAGAATTAAGGGTGGATACAAAAGGGAGTTCAAGGAAGAGACAGGACAAGTAATGGGAAGGAAGAGAGAGAGGGAAGGAAGATAAAAAGAGAGCATCATTGTAGAGTGGATCAGAATGAAGCAAAATTTGTGTTCAGTAAAGAGTCCCATCTCACACAAATAACAATACTCTAATCACATGGTTTAAGATTGTATTATTAATACTGTAGTAATGACAAATAAAGCCAACATGAACTATTATAAAAGGCCCTGAGACTCAGGGCAACAATTATACCCATAAAATAAATAGACCAAGACTTTTTAATGTTTCAATGCATAGGTCTGAGCTGGGAAAGCTCTCAACTAGCCCACCTAAATTAACTTGACCACCTAGTCCCAACCAGCCACATGCCTTTCTACACCTTCTGAGCTCACAGTTATGTCTGTCTCCTCTCATGTCTCCTGGCAAAAAGAGAGCTTCCTCTGTCTCTTCCCAGAGTTTCTTTCTTCCTCCCAGGAAGTCCTGCCTTCCTATTCTCACTCTTCCCAACTAACTGGCCATTAGTGACTTTTATTATCCAATCAGAGAATGCCTCAGATAGGGCGTTCATCAGATCTGAGAGCATTGAGATCAACAGCTGACAACAGAGCATAAGACCTTTCTCCAACAATGAACACTACAGAAAAAAAAATATACAAATCACACCTCACTATGTACTGGAAGAAGGTAGAACCTATAGAACATGCATATGCTAATACTATGAATAAAATATAACCATTTCTTGATTTGAAATGATTAGTTCACTAAGCAAGCAATGGAGAGCAAAAAGCAAGCAATGTCTTTTTGTAAATCACATACTTCAAAGAAGTGTGGGGAGTATAATAGACAATGAAATATTAATACAGTTTGTTAAAACATTAATAAGTATTTTGTGAATAGAAACTAAGTCCTGAATCCAGAAGCAAGAAGATATTATTTAAGAATTCATTCTGTGCACATGGATAAAAAGTTCTTTTTTTTCAGAATAAGGTAACAGTTTTTCCTGTTTTAATTTCTTACAGAGTAATCAAATTGAGTAAAATCTCTAAGTTTAAGTTCATATAGATTATTTGAAAGAGTGAATATTCTAGATTTTTGGGAATGAAAATTAATTAAGTATATGTTTTACATATTAATACTAAAAACGCAAACCTCTTAAGGTAAGCTTTTTATAAATACCTTGAAATAATAAACTTAGATATAGTTTTGGCTTATATAATTGGTTAAACTATCATAGTTTTATGGATTTTTTTAAGAAGGATGTCGTGGATCTTAAGGAGTTTTCAAACTAAATATATAGTCCAATATGTGCTTGAGTTTCTGATCCTCTGGTTTTTGCGTCCTGAGCCCTGTATTACATAATGAACCACCATTCCCAGGTATATGAGGATGAGCATCAAACCCAGAACTTCATTAGGCTAATACCCTAACAACTGATCTACATCACAAGCCAAATGCTCATATTTTTAAGAAAAATACTTTGTAAATTTAAGAAATTGATCAGAAGACATTCAATCCAAATTGATACTTGCAAAATTTAATAATCTTATTCTCAAATATCTTAACAAGTTAGTAGAACAAGATACTACATATTATTGAATAGATTTATAAGTCATATATTTGTTATAGAAACTGACAATTCATTTTTTGGATTGTATTTGAGAATAAATAATACAGTTATATGTAAATTAACTGCAATCAATATTAATTATGTATTATTAATATTTTTATAGTTATGTTCAATTTCCATTTCTCTTCATACATTTTTAGTAAATCTATGAGTTAATATTAATGATAGTCTTAAGCATATTTAATATATTATTTTATAACAAAATTTAAAATAAAGATGATTACCCAGTCTTCTGTAAAAGTAAAATAATACAGGAAAAATAATCAAGGATAAGTTATCAAAAGACCACGCAAAAACACCATAGATATAGAATTTGAATTTAAGCAAAAAATATCAAAACTAATTTTTATATGAATCATTCAAAAGTTTATTTTTTTATTTTTGAGACTACAATATAATAACATTTCTCTCTTCCCTTTGCTTCCTCCAAATACTTCCATAAACCCCTCCCCATTCTCCTTCAAATTCATGGCCTCTTTTTCTCTTTCTCCTTTCTCTCTCTCTCTCTCTCTCTCTCTCTCTCTCTCTCTCTCGCACACACACACACACACACACTTATATATCCTAACTATAACTTGTTCAAGCTATATAATTCTTGCATGTATGTTTTTAAGGATGGTTGTTTGGCAGTGGACAACCAATTGATGTGCTCTTCCCTAGGGAAGACAACATCTCTCAATCCCAGATTTTTTTTAGTTTCCTATAACTCTTTGTGTAGGATTGAAGCCTACTGATCTTTTCCCTATCTAGTTTTTAGTGCTCATTGGTATAGTTGCATTTTAATTTATTTCTTTATATTAATTAAACACCTTCAAAGTATTTTATGATTTGGATTTTTATTTTAATTGTGATATATATATGTCTGTGTGAGTATGGAAATATGTGCATTGGGAACCAGGGGAGACAAAAGAGGATGTCAGATCTTGGACATGGAGTTACAAAAGACTGTGAGTGGCTCCACATGGGTACTGGGAACTAATTCAAATCCTCTGGAAAAACATCACTGTGCCATCTATCCAGGCCTGGGTCTGCCTGTGAATTCCAACTCTGGTATGATATCAGGCCTGAAATAAATGCTCCTCTGCTGGAAGGTCCTAGCTAGGCTATTCAGGGCAGAAAAGGGTGGTTGGGATAGGCCAGAGAGGCAGGAGAAAAGTTTATTTTCACTGCCAAGAGTTACAGCTCCATTAGCTAAACTGCCAGTGCTGAAACAGGCAGTTTCAATGAGCCTGGGCTCCTGGATCCAGGCCCAGGTTGCCAGATAGGTGGTGCATGAGAGGTGACAGAAGCATGTGCCCTGAGCAAGCCTAACCCACCTGGAAGCTTTAGTAGCAGCTAACTCTACATAGGAGAAAGAAAGCTTTCTTCTCAAGCCTAAAATAAATAGTCACATCTCAGGCAGTCATGGTGGAGGCAGGGAGAAAAAAGGAGTCTATTTCATGAATCAGGAACATTATAAACCTTTGGGCAATGGGGAAAGGTTTTGGAGGTGAATGTGTTTGATTCACTGGGTATCATCCTATCAAAATTAAGGCAACATAGTATCTAATTAATTTGTGGGCAGTAGAGGGTGGAGGAAGAACTCCAGTTTCACTGGGTTGGTTTATTAGGGTTGGACTATGTGACATGTCTAAGAGGATCTTGTTTTCTCAGATCAGACAGAAAAGGAGGATTCTCCTGTAAAAATGGAGTCTTTCATTTTCGCACCAAGCTCAGAGGCTCTTTGGTGATGCCAGACTTTAACTTCTTATCAACAGAAATTCCCCACAGAAACATTTAAAGATACTTGAAATAAAATCAGCATCGTGTAGCTCTTTCAGAGTGACTTAATTTTTTTTTTTTAAGACGAGGTTTCTCTGTGTATCAAGCCCTTGCTGTCCTGGACTCACTTGGCAGACCAGGCTGGCCTCGAACTCACAGAGATCTACCTGCTTCTGCCTCTGGAGTTGTGGCATTAAAAATGTGTACCACCATGTCCAGTCTGAAATGATTTTTATAGTACCCTTACCAGTTAAAGATGCAAGATGATGACTTCTCACTAGTTTATAAAGTGGCATTATATGATCCAACAACATATTCCTGGGTTTATAACCGAAAAAAATAGAATCAGGATGTTGAAAATATGTCTGCATCCCCCTGCTCATTGGAACACTTTTTAATGCCTACTTCAGAGTTTTACAGCTACCAGGCACACACTTGATAGCCAGACATACAAGCAGCCAAACAAGTATTCATATAAAATACAACTTAAAATATATATAGCCTGACAAATATGCACACAATTTTATATTTTATATAAAACAGTTAAAATTTTAACTAAAACTGTTAAAATTTATCTTCATAAATGATAAAATAAATAGCATCCTTAGCTTTAAAATATAGATTGTAATAAACTCTCAAGCCTTTGTTTTCTATGAGAAATTTGAAATATGATTTTAAAAATTGAGATTTTAAGAGTATAATTATACAAATTTTAAAATGTTTTTATTTATTCTTTGAGAATTTCATGAAGTATGATTTAAACATATCCCACCCAAGCTCCTCCTAGATCTTTCCTCACTTTTTAACACATTCATGTTTTGTCTCTCTGTCTTTCTTTCTGTCTCTGTCTATCTCTGTCTTCTCTCCCCCCCCCCTCTCTAGCAACAGCAAAAATTATACATTCCAATTTGTGCTGGTCAATTTCTCCTGGGCATGGGACTGTTCTAGAGTATGATCAATATATCAAGTGGCACTTAGTTGAAGAAAACTAACCTTCCCTTAGAGAGTAATAATCAAATGCCTATAGCTTCTGGGCTGAGGGTGGGACTTATAGACATCTCTATTCCTCTAAGGTAGGATTTTTGTCTCATTTGAGATTGTGCAGGTTTTGTCAGGAAGTTTTGTCATGAAGTTATTTTTTATGAGTTTATATATCTATCTGCCCTATGTATGGGAAACAATAGTCCTTTGAATATATACAGAAGCTGTGGCTCTTACATTCTCTTCAGTCTTCTATTCTGTATAGGTATCTCAGTCCTCTTCTTGGTGTAGGTATCTTACTGCTAGGAGAGGGGTGTATTACAGACATACCATTTCAGAATGTGCACTCCAAAATCTTCTAGCCTCAAGTTCTTGACCTTACAGACAGTGCTAACTGTGGGTTTCATATCATGGAGTGGGTCCTAAACCAATCAAAAAGTAGTTAGATGCCCCCACAACATTCATACTACTATTGCATTATTGAAGTGGGTATACCTATACAGGCAGGTTGTTATTGTACCTTTCAGGTTGATAGCTGGGTGATAACGATGATTCCTGTTTCCCTCTGGTAATGTGCATAACATCTTCCAATATTATTAAAACTCATCAGTATTTATAAGAAAAATGTAACACTTTTGATAACAATATATTATCAAAAACTTAAAAAATAAAAGATGATTTGAATGAGAACATCACAAAAATTTAGAGATGACATAAAGTTAACTCTTGAAAAAAGTACTATTTGTTTTTGAAGTGAGTAAATTAATACATATTAGAGATAGAGAGATAATGAAGAATCCATGTGTATGCGAACTAGACTTGACAACTATTATGTTAAAACATTGTATGATTATGATCATATATAATTTAATCAATTAGTTCATGATGCATGTATTATGTTGGAAAGCCTCCCCATTAACCTAATCCATGTCATTCTTATATACATTCTAAATACAATGAAAAATATTCCTTAGAAGTCCCTTTATGGGCAAAGAGATACATACCTATAACCTAGCACTCCAGAACCTTTTCCAATGAGATTGAGAATGAAAGATCATTCTGGTCTTTCATTAGTATAGGTATGAACCATTATTCATGGTTTAGGTATTCTCTCCAAAATAAATATGTGAATAGATTAATAAATTAATAATACCACCTATTATCTAACTCAAATTTTTCTATCTTGAAATAATATCCAATTTTCCTTACACACTTGCATTTTATCTGACATTTCTTCCAATTTTACCACAAAGAACCATAAAAGGATTGTAGAAGAAAATCTACTCGTTACCAGGGACTTTTGAATTACTACTATACATCCATCTATATCAAGCTGACATACACTCACATGTAAAGCCATGATTTACATTATGACACATGCTTCTGTCTTTCTATAGTCTGTAGCACACATAGAATGTGGGCATTACTTTAGAATATGTATCATGTAAACATTCAGCACTGAAATATATCTTCTTTGGATCATTAGCCTCTTGATATAAGAATAGTAAGTTTTACCCACCATTCTCCTATTATCCATCAGATAGTATTTCATAACCTTTAGATTTCAACATCATTATTATTCAGCATTATGCCTACAAGCTCCTCTGACTCCTAGACTGCACTCAGATTCAAAATCTTAGGTTGATTTATCTCACAGTATCTCAGAGCTAAACAAATGAGTTTCAAAAGAAGCCATATGTGACAGGGATGGATGAGGGTACATAAACATCAAGCAACTACAAATAAAAATGCCACTTCAGGATTAGTGATAACCGATCAGTGAGTAAAGGATTTTCCTGGAATCCATGAGGCTCTAGGTCATTCAAAGGATTTGGGGTAGGTAGTGGTTCTGGTGAGGATGTGAAGAACAAGGACCACTGACATACATGAAAATTGTGTTCATTAATCACCTTAATGTTTCCTTTTCTGTTCTTATACAGCATAAGATATATAGTCACTAAATTAGTAATCCAATCCAATACAATGTTTCTTAATTAGTGAATATTTTCTTCCTAATGGCTACTATATTAATGTAAGGAGGTAAGGTCATCACACAACAAGCAGTAGACAAAAATTTGTTCAGAAAATATTAATCTGCACATGTTCATGTACACATGTATGCTGGGCATGTGTACATGCATGTTTGTGTGTGTGTGTGTGTGTGTGTGTGTGTGTGTGTGTGTGTGTGTGT